>OX155980.1:75776767-76343462 GCA_944548615.1 Micropterix aruncella | reverse complement strand
TATTCGTCTTCATTGTTGTTTTTAAGCTATTGCATAGCTTTTATCGCGGGCCTAGGCCAGCGCGGCGACCGAATGAAGAAATTTCTTAACGAAAATTATTGATTTTAAACTGATAATTACGTCTAAACGAGTATTGCTTACGATTCAAAAAAAATATATGTTAAACAAGAACATTTTCCTAATATTCTTAGCTTTGAATTTTATAGATTTTGTTTATATTACATAGTGCAATTAATTTGTGAAATTAGGTCTAACTGAACACAAAAACGACTACTACGCAAGTACTATCAGGCGTATTTTTATGAAACCTGCACCATTTTAAAGATAATTTAATTATCTATCTTTTTATCTTTGATTTTTTTCGAATAATCCGTTTTCTTTTGCTTTATCGAATAAAAAATTCGTGCGCGGCACTCTATCGGAAGACGTTTAAATTATTCCGAATCATTTGCTTTCGCAGCCGCACATGATTAGAAATAATTTCAACGTTTTCCGATAGAGCGCAGTTATCTGATATCAGAAAAAAAAACAAATAAATAATTATAATTGCATAGATTGTTAAAAATGCAATGCAATAGCTTTACCGCGGCAGTCCCCGAGTGCCACACGTATTTATTAAGATGAATTATTGCTTTGAGGCAATATTGCTTTGAGGTATGTATTCTTAAAAATACATACATAGGTGCCACACATACATACCATGAAATACCATCACGTTTGTCCCCCAGGGAGGTAGGCAGAGAGGGCAGCGTACAACTTCCCACGATCGACCAACTATCGTGAAACAACAGGTGTTGTTTTTGGAAAATTCCACGCGGAATTCGAATATATGGTATATTGCTGGTCAAGAATTTATTTATTTCCCAACAATTCTTGAATATAAAAAAGAGAACTCTGAAGAAGATATTGCACTGTTTTTAAAACAAACAATTCTCCTGCGGCGCTGGAATGTCATCCTAAATTTGCGATATTATAAAAAGGGAACAATTTACAGGGTTTTTATTTAAGATTTTTCGTATTTTAGATTATAATGATAACTAAATTGCATAGGTAGGTAAGTTATTTAACAATATTTAGTGGACCAAATTTCAATCTTACCTACGCGGTCCGGATCCGGACCGCGGTCCGCCTGTTGACGGCCAAGGTGTTAAATTGTGATCGTATCATTTGTAAATGTATCACTTTCAAGTATGCACGTTGTATCGTCAGAAAATTGTATGGTTTTGGCTATGCTTATATTCATAGATAAGTCATTGGTGTATAAAGTAAATAGTAGCGGAACTAAGATCAAACCTTGAGGTACACCTATGTTTATCAGTTTTTCTTGGTTTACGCACCGGGAGAAACCGGTTCACCAACTCTGAGGCCTGAGACACGGGAGTCTTACCCGGGGAAAAATAGCGTCCCGGAAATAGGACTGCTGCAGATTGGCTGTGGTGCGGTGAGTGGCAGGATTGCCACTAAAGAAATTATTTATGGGCATGTACTTCATTATTAAATTTTAGTTAATTTAGACAAAACTTTTATTTAAAGAAATCATATATTAATTTCGATAACTTTTGAAATAGAATTTCCTTTATTTGAACGTTATTTTTTTTGTTTCAGAAGAAAAATGTCCTAAAGTGTTGCCAGCGCAAATACCGCGGTGTAATTTGCAGTGCGCGGCTCAAAAAATGCTGTGTTTTTTAGGTGCGGCGTAAAAAGCGTACCGCACCGCAGTGTGCGCCTAGCCACCCGGAGCTCGGTTAATCGTAGCTCAGATATCCGCGGTCCTACTGTATATTAAAAAAATATAACAATACCGTGTACATATGTACTATTGCTTAATATTCCAATTTGGTGATTTTATTAAAATCATGATTTGAATATCCAAAAATTATTCGTTACAAAAAAAATCTATGCGTTTGAAAAGGATATGGCAATCTTTGAATCAAATATAAGTTTTTCCGGTTGTTTCGACTACCATGGATACAATTCTGTTACCTAACTATTTAATTTGTATGAAAACTATCCATCTATGAAGTGAAGCAACCCAGTAAGTGATCGATCTGTTCCACATCTATTCATATTTATTTCAACGAACTATTGGATAAGTTGTAATCTACCCAGCAGTACGATGATTTTATAAATGATATATTCACTAGTATACTTCTTCCTCCCACCATCATCATCATTATTTTTATTCAACATTTTACCGAGGATGTTCTTGTCGTGTGTCTTGTTTTCACCGAGCGTTCAATTTCTGCGTCGCATTCTGCCACTTTCAAAAGCTGCCTTTGAAATCCTCTGCAGACTGGTACCCAGTTGTCTGACGCCCTCTAAAAGGTATGTATTTTAGTATTTATCGCGCTAATCGCACCTCATTTAGCTTTTTTACTGAACCGGCATGGTTTTTTCCCAGCCATTTTGACATCGCTTGTCAGCGATTTTCTTGCCGCTCGCACAGAAACTGAAAAGGGCTCGCTTTTGACCATTTTCAACTGGATTCGTGATTACCTACACTCGATTTTAGTAGTATTCCATATATAAGCTTTCATATTGCAGACATTTTGGGAAAAACCTTTGAATTTACTCAAGAAAATGGAGTCCTGATGTTACGTATTCGTTTTGGTTTCATGCTTGTTTAAATGCCCAGTTAGACTTAATTATATCTTTATTTCATGGTAAAATGAAAAAAAAGAGATGAATTTGCCACACACAGCTAAGGCACACTTGCTAAGATAATACGTATAATCGACGTCGCTGTCAGACCACATGGATTGTGGAACGAAATGAAACTAGAGTATTATTGTTGTAATGGCAGCATTAATTAATAAATACATAGACCTGGCATCGGCTGTCAGCAGCTATGCCAAGGAAAAGAGGATAGCTGGCTTCTTTGTGAAGGCCCTCAGTCGATTTAAGACAGTGGGTGCTAGAGCCTTTCACGTGGGGGGTAGCGGGCTTGAGGCAATTGGGGGTGCCATAAAAGACAAGGGGATGGTCTGGCGTAGTTTTTGCAAGTTGATAAGCAAATGGGATTCCAGTCAATATATGGCTCATTCTTTTACTTTATTTTTACTATTATTTAATCAACTTGACAGACTACTAAAAATCCAATGCATGTTTGACAACCTGCCATTGTGGAGAGGTTGTGAGATTTATCCAAGAAATTGAATTGGACATTGCAAGCTCATCCTTGCACTGCCACTGTCTGTGGAAACGCCCGCTGCCCGCGATTTTTGAAAAATACTGCCGCTCTTTATTTTGACTGGGATGTTTAATGGACCAGCCGGGCCGATCGGGACAGAGTTTCTAAACCGGTGACATGTCCCAGTGTACCGGGACGTATGGCAACCATACACTGCTTAGATTCTCACCGGTCTCGCCGATCGGTCGGTTAGTCAGTTGGTCGGTCTGTCGGTCGGTCGGTCGGTCGGTCGGTCGGTCGATCAATCGATCTTTCGGTCGGTCGTTCGTTAGGTGGGTCGGTCGTTCGGTCAATCATTGATCAAACAACTGACCGACCGGCCGACCGACCGATGGTAAACTTGCAAGATTTGTGGGGGAAGATTCTCTTCAATGTGACCGGCTAACTAATCCCAGATTCCCTCTTTATAGACCATATAGTTTACGAATGAGTCATCTGTGATTTCCCCAAATTAGGCTGGGTTTAGGAATAAGCCTAGTTTTTATGTCTTTTTTTCTATTAATTTCAGATGACAAAAGTGCTGAGTGTGGTGTCGCATTGCAGCAACCCCTGGCACCTAATTATAAATGACAAAAACGGATTTTATCGCATTAAATTCATAGCACCCAATATTTACATATAATTTCATCTGTAGTTTGCATAGCACCCGATGGGAGTCTACCCTAGACAACGGCGGTTGTAACATCGCCGAAACATCGGATGCTACAAAGGTCACTCGGTAAAATCCATTGCTATTTATGATGTCGAATAACCAAGATGTTCATTAATTGTATACAAATAAATATTATTAAAAGGCAGAATAAAAATTTGTAACATTATCGTTTTTTTTTTTTTAGTTTATAATCGTAGTTGTATATTTGTAATTGATTTATAAAACACCAGGATGTAAGCGGTGAGAGGGTCAATAATATCTGATATGCGGATGATATTGTCCTACTAGCAGACAATATTAACAATCGACAAGCTCTACTTAACAAAGTCAATACTGCTTGCAAAAATAACAGGTTGAAAATGGACAGCAATAAAACAAATCACACTCATGTGATTATAAATAGACAGTGGCAAAACGATGAGCGCTTAATACTTGACAATGTGACTTGGAACAGGTTGAATACTATAAATATCTGGGATACTACATTAATGAGCAGTGAGACTGCACCCGCGCTGAGACTGAGAGAAGACCCGCATATTTTGACCCCTCTTGTCCACACACGTTTTTTTGGTCGTGTAAATCCATGGTTTATTCGCCGTGACTAGGTGCGCTCGTCAGTGTTGTATGAATTATTATGGAAGTTTGTCCGCAGACGAGGCGGCGGCGCCGTCCGTTTTTCCGCTGTATCCGTGGACATGCTTCTATACTGCCGTCGTAAATGAAAACACAGTAACTTGTATAAAGACGTTTTGAGAAAAACGCGGTCAAAGTCCAGTTGTTAAATATTTGTTTTCATGAACAAAGTAATCAATATTTATTTTAATCTTTAATGTTAAAAAATAGTTAGAACTTCAATTCTGCATAAAAATATATATTAAAATATAATTGTTTAATTAATTAAATTAGATATTGTGTTTTAAATTAGGAAAATAATTTGATAAATTTTATATTTTTAGGCTATAACACCGTAACTAACTAACACCGTAACTGTGTTATAGGTAAATTTTACCCATTACTGTGTTCTAACCATGACAAATAAATATATATCTTTTAATAAATAAAAAACTGCAGGCACCTTAAACACAGTAATTGAGATACTGTGATTAATTCGTGTATTAATAAATCAACTTTTAACAAAATTTTACCTAAAACCACAGTATCTGAAGAAGCCGTGTTGTAACCAAACAAAAATATTTCTTTAATGCTTATAAGTATTAAAAAAGATCACAGTAAATAATAGGTTACTGTATTTTAACTTAAAAAAATATACATACTGTGTTTTTTATTAGAAATATTCAGATTTTTAAAAAAATACTGTGTTTTTATCTAAGGTATCTCGGTAACTATCCATCGACACACAAACTGAAAAATTTGCCTTATAGTACTCCAACTCGTGATTTTAAAGAACCAAACTTGTATAAACACAGTAAATGAAGTTACTGTGTTTTCATTTACGACGGCAGTATAGTGGTTTATACCCCACTGACGACACGGCGAATTGACCGGATTTTCCCCGCGAAAAAAACGGGTGTGGACAAGACGGCTAAGGGTATATGAGATGAGCCAATTTCCACAGGGTTACATAATGGAGGAGAAAACAGCATAGTGTATCATCTGTGCGTGCCCAGCATTATCCACAAAAGAAAATACTCGGCAGATATGGCTGACATATGCGAGAGTTCTTAGCATCAGGGGTGAGCTGGCTACAGGACCTTACACTCTGACCTTACGCATACATAGTGTACCAAGAACGGGTGCCGAACAACCGAAAGATTCAGTTGAGACAGAAGATAATAAATCTCAAGTTACAATAAAAAACAGTGGTTTCTTTGGTCTGAAATTTAAAAAAAAATGTTTTTTTTGCGAGATCACAATGAAAACACACAATAAATTCTGGTGATCATCTCAACCACTTCCGATATTTACCTAATAATCTAATAACAATATAACAAATGCATATGGGCCACAATATAACAAATACAACAAATCTGCTTACAGGTTCCCTTGTACTCTTCAGACTATTAATAAGAAATAAATACAAAATAAGAAAAAAGGGATGGATTTATCACAGTTGTTGGATTTATAATACTTGCTAGATTTTATAAAACTATGACTCTTTAGTAAGGAGTTTTGAGCGAAAAATATAGTACGAGAGTTTCAAAGAATCTCTTATAAGTATAACAAAAGACAATTAATTATTATAATAATTATTATAATACCTTTTATCCCAATTACGCCAGATTATTTATTGTTAACTTATGATGCATTAAAAAACTAAAGCGGTAACTGGTCACCGTAATATTTTAAAATACTACTTTATGGCATTTTTCAATTGTCTACAATTTGCAGCGGCGCTCCCTTTTGAGGGCATCACGAAGTTCACGTCGAAGAATTTTTCCACTAGGATTCTTGGGGATGTCATCGATGAATCTGACTCCGCCGTGGAGACGCTTGGCCGGCGACACTCGCTCCGCAACGTACCGCACAAGCTCTTCTTCGGTCACCTTAGAGTTGTCCTGGCGAACGACGAATGCCAGTGCTTTTTCCCCGACTGCTTCGTCTTCGAGCCCCACCACGGCTGCATCTTTCACACCCTCGTGTTTAAGAAGAATAGCCTCCAGTTCTGCCGGTGGCACCTGTCAACCAAAACAAACATAACTTTATTGTACGCAAAATAAAAATACACAAATGGCCGACTTATTATTTCAGACTTTGATCATGTATTTGCTTGCTTCATATGCATGTGCTGTAAGAAGGAAGGCAATAATATCAGACCTCAGTTAAGAGCGTGTTAGCATTTTTCATGCGTAAATCAAGAACTTGGTAGTTTTTGAAGTGATTTTGGTCACATAATTAATCTGTTTAGCTTCTTTTGATTTCAGTCATCGTAATCACCATATATATTTATTTTATCTCTATTGGATAATTCATATAAAATTGGATAATTGACTTAGTAAACAGTGGATTTCGAAAACGTGATTTCTAGATGACGCGCAGACTCAATTATTAAGTAATATTACACCAATTATTATTACTAGGTAAGAAGGTAAGAAATATTAATATGAAGGAACATATCGTGAAATTTAAAACGTATTAAGAAAAGTTCGACTTTAAAATCATAAACTTGTATTTTTATCACGTCTAAGAAAGTCATTAATCTAGAAATTGACTACAAGAAAATACGTTATATCTCATAATATAGAAGTCATTTGACAACATAAATAATTTTATACGTAAGAAGAAAGATTGTACTAACCCCCATCTCTAGATGAGATTTTAAATCAAATAAAAAGGAAGCCGTCGGGCTCTACTCCAGGTCCCGATGGTATTCCCTATTTAGTGTATAAAAAGTGCCCCTGCCTTCTGCAATATTTAGGATCCATCTTCCGACATATATGGAATAGCGGTGTAGTCCCACAGAATTTCGGCCGAGCGACAGTCATCTTAATTCCGAAGGTCCCAGTTTGCACGGGACCAAAGGACGCTCGGCCCATTGCTCTGACAGATACTGTGGCCAAAATCTTTTTTGGCATAGTCCACATGAGGATGAGCGGATTCATGCACCGGAACGAGTACCTTGGAGTGTCAGTACAAAAAGGCTTCATGCGTGGCGTCTCGTGCACGAACGCCAAATCAATGTATGCTGGCTCGACCTAGAGAATGCCTTTGGGTCAGTTCGGCACAGTCTCCTCCACTTTGCGCTCCGCTGGTACAACTTCCCACCTGTGGTGCGTGACATTGTAGCCTCCTACTACAACTGTCTGACGTTCCATGTCAAAACGCAAGAATGGACTACCCGCTCTATATCATATTCAATTGGACTGTTTCAGGGCTGTTGCCTCTCTCCGACGATATTCAATATCGTTTTCAATATACTGCTGGAAAGCCTGACCCAGTTCGACAAGAAGTGGGGTTACCGTTTTAAAACAGATAGCCAATACACATCGTCGTGCCTCGCTTTTGCCGACGACCTAACTTTTATCACCAGGAGCCCCAAGCAGCTTTCCCTGCTATTACAGAAAGTGGAACTGTTCTGCGACTGGTCAGGCTGTATAAAAGTGAAGCTCTCCAAATGTTTTTGCCTTGGACTCGCCCGCATAGACACAAAATTTACGTCTTATGACCCAAAATTGGTCTATAAGGGCTCTATTATCTCCCTTATAGACCCAAATAACCACTTCAAATTTCTTGGCAGGAAAATCACCTGCCAGGGAAATGACCTCTCTGGCGACCATGTTATAGAACATTTCCGTAGTTGCCTGGAAAAGATAGATGGCATTGCTAATTTCTGGCCCTCGTAAGGCTTGGATCTATGACAACTATCTAACTTCACATTTGTCATGGCCCTTTCTAATTTACGATTTCACCAAAACCCAACTGTCTCGTCTGGATGCACTGGTGACAGCTAGTCTAAAATCCTGGTTGTCCTTAGCCAAACCAGCTGACCCCTCGACTCTCTTCAGGTCCAAACACAATTTTGGGCTAGCTCTAAAACTGCCCTCTCTGCTCTACGCCAACTCCAGAATAACCAAAAATTCGATTCTAAGCAATTCCAAGGATCCGGCAATATCGAAGCACGTAGTAAGTGGCCGTAGTGAGTCAAATGATCTACAAGCCCGCGTTGACTTCCACAAAAAGTTCCTTACTGGAATCAGCCAGAATGGCACTGGTCTGGGGTATGGCAGTACAACCATGAGCGATGTGGACTTGAAGAAGTCTCTCTTGCAGGGAGATTACGACAGCAATAGTATGGCTCATGCTATTGGCCTTCAATGCCAGAATGATTGGACAACAATTGGAGACTTTTGCATTCCTCCTCCAATGCACTGGAAAGTAATGTTGTATGACTGGACGCCAGAGATGCTGAAATTTTATTTAAATGCCTTTCAGCATACACTTCCACACATAGTTCATGTCCCTTTTGTAGCAACACCCCTTGCACAGCTAGACATATTCTAGCTGGCTGCAAGGTGGCCTTGGATCAAGGACGGTACACTTACCGCCACGACAAAGTCCTTGCTGTTATTCGCGAGGTACTTAGCCTCTCAGTGGCTCGTGCCAACAAGGGTTCCACAGTATCCTCCAAACCCCCAATACAGTTTGTGCGGGTTGGCTCTAAAGGCAAAAAACATCTCACTGCGAAACTTTTCTCAATAATCGAGAAAGCTTCAGATTGGATTATGGAGGTCGATTCGGTCTCTAAGCAGTATAAATTCCCTGAAAGTCTCGGATGCACAGCCCCTGCGTCCAGATATAACTCTTTACTCTCTATCTCGGAAGATGGTCCTTATCGTAGAATTAACTGTTCCATGGGAATCAAATATCCCAAAAGACCACGAGTACAAATTAAATAAATACCATGACCTCGCAAATGCCGTCACCCGGAACGGCTTCACTGTTCACCTTCACGCGGTGGAAGTAGGCGCTCGTGGCCTGCCAGCTAAATCTTTGTTTCACCTTTTTAAAGATCTTGGTCTCTCCAGGAAAATAATCAACTCCTTTCTAGAAAAATAATCTAAAACCCCGATCTCTGCATCTCAAATTCTATGGCTTCGAAGGGGGAGTGAATGGGTGGTAAGGTGAACGCTCACATGTGGCAAGACAGCTGTCCTAAACCTACCACCGCCGGTCGTCAGTCCGGAATCCACCCTTCACCTCCTAGAAGTGTAAAAAAAAAAAAAAAAATATATATAATGATGGGCCCGATTTTTGGTAGGTGATTTCCATGGCAGCTTCGTTTGTATTTTATTTAATGTGTAAAAAAGAAAAAATATCTGTCTTCATCTTTTATGATAATAATTTTTCAAAGTAAGTATAAAATCAAGTGCCTTGAACGGTCTAAAATCCTTCTCGCTCTGGTGCTCGTCGACGCAGGATCTATGTCGGTTGATCTTCCACCACCGCGCAAGTGCGGCGCGTAATATTTAAGTAAATTATAGTGCGACTAAATAATTGTGATCCCTAAGTATTTTGTATTTTATTTATGAATCTGAATGAAATTATTATTACAAATTACAAAATGGTCATTAGTGATGGTATAAAATGACTGTGATGTCCAACCAAATCATTATTATTTATACCATCACTAACGACCATTTTGTAATTTCTCAGTATACCCTAATTAAGTAATTATTGACTTACTGTCAATCATTAATTAATAGTTACATAAAAATAATAACCCCAACTTCTAAGACATTACAAGATATATTGAAATTGGTTTAGCTAATGTAAGTCTTTAAACAAACAATTGCAATACATTGGACAAACTGCTACAAAAAAAAAATAAGATTTACATAAGCATCGTGTTTAGTATCAAATAAAAGGTCTCAATGAGTACAATTCGAAAATATGTACCGAAAACCACGAAAATATGTTAGTAGTCGGGTTTTAGGTCTTTAAACTGTTTACTTGTTTAGAATGCATTACTATTACTTACTTGTTGAAATATAAGAGGTAGGTACACCGCAATGAAATATTGGTATTTTTTTATTCTGCGGATTCCCTAATTTCCTTAATAATCGTCTTTTGTTTTTCGCTCAGATCAAAACTAATAGAATCTTTAATAAATACTAAAACCCCCAATGCACCCTCAACTGTATCTTTTGACTCGCCTCTTACAGGTATATCGTAAGTTGAAAATTGTAGTTGATTTTAATCTACTAAGTGAACTTTTATTTTGTTTTATTTTCTTTAATGTCAGCAATTTTATTTGTAAGACTGAAAAAATGGATATCGATTTAATTGAAGAAATAACCCCTAATGAGACTTTTGATTCAACCAGAGAAACACCTAGTACAAATAACCTAAATAATCAAACATCGTGAGTAGAAAAATGTTACTGGTATTTCAGTTTGTGAACTTTTGTCATTTATTTGTTAAATAAGTAATAATGTTAATTTACATATATTACTTATTTTATTTGTAGTACTGAAAATATGGACACTGAAGCAAAAGGAGACCCACCCAAAATGTTAACAGAAATGCCTAGTACCAGTCACTCAACCGATCAAAATATAGAGCGAGTTGAAATTGTTATGTAAATTCCAGTTTTACTCTGTATATTTGTAAATTTAATTACTTATATCGATCATTTAATTTGTAGCACTGAAGATATGAACGGTGATTTGATTGACTACATTTGGGTTAATTTAACGATTAGTTACGTTGAGGTAAGAACTAATTTCATTTTTACTTTTCAACTATAATGAAACTTGGAAAAATCCGTTAATTTAGTCTTTTTTTAGGTTACAAAAGCAGAACCGGAATCTATAAATATCGAAGGAAGACGTGTGGTAGATTTTCAATATTTCTTAGACGGCTTTAAAAAAAATTGCAGAACAGAACAATCGGTTTGATTGTTCATTACATAACCTGAAAATCGTAAAAGTCAATCGAGTTTATTTTTATAAGTACCTATATAGGTAGTTTTATGTGATTATAATAATATTGCATAAATCCATATTTGTACAAATTTAACTAAAATACATAATTAATCTATTTTGGACAGTCCTTTTATTTTCTTTGTAAACTTTAGTTATTTACTAAATAAGTAAAAATCTAGGTACGCCATAGCTACAGATCAAGATCGTCCAGTCGTCGTAACGTCGCAACCTTGTCCCGTACGGGAGGAAAAATCCACACAGGCGCGGTCTCTTTGCGCGTCCAGCGGTTAAATACCTAAAACCCGAGCGATATTGCGACTATACAATATTTGCGATATTTTACTTATCGCTAAATTGTGCAACGCGCTCAACGCTTGTCAACATTTTATTTAACAGTCAGGTTGTTCAAACTTACAAAAAAATAGGATTGGATTTTTTTGTTTTTTTTTTTGAAAAAAAAAAAGTTGCTTTTATGCTTGTATTGATTTACGCACTACAAGGATGTCACTAATAAAAGACTCACGGTGTATATATTATGTTTTTTCTACAAATATACAATGTAGGTATGTTTGTCTATGACTTCTTACAGGATATGGACCTAAAATTGTCTACTTAAGTTATAATTGGAATAACTGCAGTACAGGAATTTCTCTCTAAAAAAAATGTATAGACTAATAGATTGTTTCATTTTAATGCTAAATCTCAAATAAAATTGTTTCGGTCGCTATAAATAAACGAGATATAGGCATTCAAAGTTTAAATTTTATATGTAAACAAACAGGCCAAAACAAAAAATTTCAAATTCACCACGCTGATTCCGAATCTTCCATAATCTTTATTCGATCTCAATAAATAAGCGAGATATAGGCGTTCAAAATTTTCATTCCAATGTCAAGAAAGTTGCGGCCATTTTGTTTGAACATACCCTGTGGGACAAATTCGAGTATATCGTAATATCGATAACAATTAGCGATATTACAGAAATTATGACAATTTGCAGAGTTTTTAGATTAAATGAAATATTTTAAAAAAAACGATCGGAAAAAATACATATTTTCGCAAAACTTAAAAAAAAGGGCACTATTTTCGATGTTTTTTCAATGACTTTGCATATTGATGAAAGAAGATGTCCTGAAATGTCATTTGTTTCAGGTTACCTTTAGTCATCAATACACAAAGTCATTTCGTAAAAACTTCGAAAATTGTCCAATTGTTTTAGATGATCGCTAACACATGGCAATATTATCAGCGCCACAGGCTGATATTGAAGAAATTTCGTTTGTTTCAGGTTACCTTTTGTCATCATCACCAAAGTCATTTTGTAAAAACCTCGAAAAAAATCCGAATTATCGTTAACACATTGTCATGGTAACATCAATAGCCCGCCGCAGGCGAAATATTTTTTTCGAATTTCGCGCGAAATTCGAAAAAAACTTTTTGTTTGTTTCAGGATATCTTCTGTTATCAAAACGCAAAGTCATTGAAAAAAACCTCGAAAATAATCTCATTTTTTTAAATATCGCAGACATGTTTTTTCACGAGCATGCCATCATTTTATCGCAAATTGTTATCGATACTAGAGAACTCACGATATATCGATTATTTTCGGAAACTACTCCTGAAACAATATGGCCGATTTGTTGACGTTTAGTATGCAAACTTTGAATGCCTATATATCGCTTATTTATTGATAGCGACAAAAGATTATTGCAGATTCGGAATCTGCGTAGTGAATATAGTCCGGTGACATTTAAAAATCAACAATTCAGGAGAGGTTCGTATACTCGTAGCTGGAAGCCTTTTTGATGTTTATTGAATGTGAATGATATAGAATGGAGCAATTCAAATAAAGTGAGTATTTTTGTTATCAAAGGTGTAACTTTTACAGTGCTGGTTTTGGGGTACAGAAGTTTGCAAATTTACCTGAAATCCTTTATATTTTATCAACTCCTTGAGTCTATCAATGATGTAGAAGTATTCGTCATTGTCATAGTATCCTATATCTCCGGAATGCAGCCAGCCGTCGGCATCTATCAGGTTTTCTGTGGATGCTACATCTCCGATGTAACCTTTCATTATGAGAGGGCCTTTGAAGCAAAGCTCTCCTTCCTTAAATGGGCCCAGAGCTTCGCCAGTCGTCAAATCGACTACCTACAAACATAAATAATAAATAAATACAAAAAAAACTACTACAAAATTCAGTGACCAGTGTCAGGTTCATAATATTACAATTCTGGAGATTAATTGCCAAAAAAGAACAGATTAATTGCCAAAAAATCTAATAAAATGCTTGGATTCATAATTCGTGCAACGAAACCTTTCTCTGATCAATATGGTTTCCCCTATTATCATGTTCATATTAATAGACTGCAAAATATCTAAAACAAGTTTGTTTGGTATTTAATTTTCAAAACCAAAAGTTATTGTAATAATACTAATGGGACCTAATATTTAAAATATATTCGCCATCATATCGGCGTAACGTCAATGATGTTCCATGCCTTTTAAAAATAATGAATGGCATTTTGACTGCTCTGACCTATCAATGAAACATCTGAATGGGCGAGATCAATATTAACCGCGCGCCTATTTCACCTTTTTCGATTGCCACGTTTAAAAACTAATTAATCTAGAAATGGAGTACTCACACGGTGCTGCCAGCTTTAAAACCCCCATTTAAATGGTATTAATATTTTTAATAATTCCATTAGCACATATAAATACTGCGTAATTGAAACCAAAGCCAATTCAATAAACTGACTATTTTTGGCTATTTTACTTAGATTATTACTATTATTACACTTTATATACGCTATTATTACTATTATATGCACTTATGCTTCACACCCACACTCTCTCTCTCACACACACACACAAACACACACACACCCTAAACACAAGCCTCTTATGTAGTAGTAACATTTTCGGTATTTTATTTTTAATAAGTAGATATAAATATAATAAATACAAACGGAGCTGCCATGGAATTCACCGACCGGAGTCGGGCCCATCATAATACTATTTGTAGTGTCTGCCGCCAAGGGAAAAATCCAAATCCCGGAAGAAATGGCCACGGAATATTTTTCGACCACGTATGAGGACCCAAGAGGACCTCCATAATTACAGCCCTCCGCCGGGCATTACACCTCCGCCCCTGCCTACGGTAGCTTTTGCTTCTCAACCTCCATCTCTAGATGAGATTCTTAATCAAGTAAAGAGGAAGCCGTCGGGCTCTACTCCGGGTCCCGATGGTATTCCCTATTTAGTATACAAAAAATGCCCCTGCCTTCTGCAATATTTAGGATCCATCTTCCGAAATATATGGAATAGCGGTGTAGTCCCACAGAATTTTGGCCGAGCGACAGTCATCTTAATTCCGAAGGTCCCAGTTTGCACCGGACCAAAGGACGCTCGGCCCATTGCTCTCACAGACACTGTGGCCAAAATCTTTTTTAGCATAGTCCACACGAGGATGAGCGAATTCATGCACCGGAATGAGTACCTTGGAGTATCAGTTCAAAAAGGCTTCATGCGTGGCGTCTCGGGCTGCCTCGAGCACAATTCTCTCCTGGCTGCTGCCATCAAGGACGCGAGACAGCACGAACGCCAAATCAATGTATGCTGGCTCGACCTAGAGAATGCCTTTGGGTCAGTCCGACACAGTCTCCTCCACTTTGCACTCCGCTGGTACAACTTCCCACCAGTCGTGCGTGACATTGTAGCCTCCTACTACAACTGTCTGACTTTCCATGTTAAAACGCAAGAATGGACTACCCGCTCTATACCATATTCAATTGGACTATTTCAGGGCTGTTGCCTCTCCCCGACGATTTTTAATATAGTTTTTAATATACTGCTGGAAAGCCTGACCCAGTTTGACAGGAAGTGGGGCTACCGTTTTAAAACAGACGGCCAATACACCTCGTCGTGCCTCGCTTTTGCCGACGACCTAACTTTCATCACCAGAAGCCCCAAGCAGCTTTCCCTGCTATTACAGAAAGTGGAGCTTTTCTGCGACTGGTCAGGCTGTATAAAAGTGAAGCCCTCCAAATGTTTTTGCCTTGGACTCGCCCGCATGGGCACAAAATTAACATCCTATGACCCCAAATTGGTCTATAAGGGCTCTAATATCTCCCTTATAGACCCAAACAATCATTTCAAATTCCTCAGCAGAAAAATCACCCATCAGGGAAAAGACGTCTCGGGCGATCATGTTATAGAGCATTTCAAAAGTTGCCTGGCGAAAATAGATGCCTTGCTAATTTCTGGCCCTCGTAAGGCCTGGATCTATGACAATTATCTAACGTCACATTTGTCATGGCCCTTTCTTATTTACGATTTTACCAAAACCCAACTGTCCCGTCTAGATGCGCTGGTGACAGCTAGTTTAAAATCCTGGCTGTCCTTAGCCAAACCAGCTGACCCCTCGACTCTCTTCAGGTCCAAACAAAATTTTGGGCTAGCACTTAAACTGCCCTCTCTGCTCTACGCCAACTCCAGAATAACCAAAAATTCGATTCTGTGCAATTCCAAAGATCCGGCAATATCGAAGCACGTAATAAGTGGCCGTAGTGATTCAAATGATCTACAAGCCCGCGTAGACTTCCACAAAAAGTTCCTTACTGGAATCAGCCAGAATGGCACTGGTCTGGGGTATGGCAGTACAACCACGAGCGACGTGGACTTGAAGAAGTCTCTTTTGCGGGAAGATTACGACAGCAAGAGTATGGCTCATGCTATTGGCCTGCAATGCCAGAATGATTGGACAACAATTGGGGACTTTTGCATTCCGCCTCCAATGCACTGGAAGGTAATGCTCTATGACTGGACGCCAGAGATGCTGAAATTTTATTTGAATGCCTTTCAGCATACACTTCCAGACCCCAGTAACCTCGCTCGTTGGAGCTTTGCCGAGGATAGTTCTTGTCCCCTCTGTAGCAATACCCCTTGCACAGCTAGACACATTCTAGCTGGCTGCAAGGTGGCCTTAGATCAAGGACGGTACACTTACCGCCATGATAAAGTTCTCGCTGTTATTCGCGAGGTAATTAGTCTCTCAGTGGCTCGTGCCAACAAGGGTTTGACAGTATCCTCCAAACCCCCAATACAGTTTGTGCGGGATGGCTCTAAAGGCAAAAAACATTTAACTACAAAACCTTTCTCAATAATCGAGAAAGCTACAGATTGGATTCTGGAGGTTGATTCGGTCTCTAAGCAGTATAAATTCCCTGAAAGTCTCGGATGCACAGCCCTCCGTCCAGATATAACTCTTTACTCTCTATCTCGGAAGGTGGCTCTTATCGTAGAATTAACTGTTCCATGGGAATCAAATATCCCAAAAGACCACGAGTACAAATTAAATAAATACCATGATCTTGCAAATGCCGTAACCCGGAACGGCTTCACTGTTCACCTTCACGCGGTGGAAGTTGGCGCTCGTGGCCTGCCAGCTAAATCTCTATTTCACCTCTTTAAAGATCTTGGCCTTTCCAGAAAAATAATCAACTCTTTCTTAGAAAAATTATCTAAAACTGCGATTTGCGCATCTCAAATTCTATGGCTTCGAAGGGGGAGTGAATGGGTGGCAAGGTGAAAGCTCACATGTGGCAAGACAGCTGTCCTAAACCTACCACAGCCGGTTCGTAAGTCCGGAATCCACTGCTCACCCCCCAGAAGTGTAAAAAAAATAGTATTATGATGGGCCCGACTCCGGTCGGTGAATTCCATGGCAGCTCCGTTTGTATTTATTTATTACACTTCTGGGGGTGAGCAGTGGATTCCGGACTTACGAACCGGCTGTGGTAGGTTTAGGACAGCTGTCTTGCCACATATGAGCGTTCACCTTACCACCCATTCACTCCCCCAAGTATTAATACGGAGAGATAGAATGCCAGTCTATCTGAATACAAATGTGCGTAATTATTAGTTATTGAAACCTGTATACCAAAATTAAAAATTTACATCTTTATGTAAAAAATATTAAAATAATAGGAGCGAGGATATGGTATTATAATGTGTTTGTTTTTAATTTATTTCAAGATAGTTACCGTATTGACTGGTTTAAAGCGTCACCTACAATGCGCTGGTATACAGCCATACCACGAACGCCGCCATATTGAACATAAAAGAAGATTAACCCTTCAGGCCTCGGCCCCTCAGACGATTGACAAGTTGATGTCCCAAAAAATTTTAGTAAAAATTAGTAAAAAAATTGAATTACTGCCAAACCACTGTACCCATAATTAAAATGAAACATATAAACATAATAAAACATAATATAATAAAGCAAATTAAATTAAAATAAAATTAAAACGGGCCCGTCACGCTGAATCAGTTTGTGGCCGATATCGGCCAATCGGGGCTTGAGGGGTTAATCCAACGTTTGGAACAATTACTGCCATCTACATGCTGCATTTCAAAGTGAAATTCTAGCTGACGAAAAATTTAATACAGCATTAAGCAATCTAATACCATATAAAATCAATTGTTTAGGAGAGCTGTTATGGTTACAAATGTTCAGGTTAATTTTGGAATAAAATTATTTTGTCTATGGCATCCACAGACACGACATAGCAGACGAACTGCAATACACACAGAAGCTGAGACTATTCGCCGTTCGTTCGTTTCTGTGCTTGACTTATTTGCGCTCTTGCTATTGCTTCGCTCGTTGGCTCTCACGCTTGCTCCAACTAGCTTACTCGAACGATTGTTCGTTTAAATAAAAAGTCTAGACACACTAACTTGGATACAAAGCTACTTTAAGCCCTTTTCCGTCTGTGTCTACTTTATAATTTTCCTGAATTTCACTATGTCTTGGCACCCGTGATTAGAATGTATTCAACAAAGTAATACCTTAACTTTAGTGCCATTTGCAATAGTTCCGGCTGTGCCAGTTTTGGCCCCTTGTGAAAAATCATAGAGGACTCCGAGTGTTGTTTCTGTCATTCCATATCCTTGCTTCAACAGTTTCAGATTAATCCTGCAATAGAGCAAATCTTAACGGGATGTAGCGCAAAATTTTTTGTTGGTAGCACCAGCGGTAACTGTTTCTAAAAGGTGTGAAGTGAACGACGTACCATACGAGTGAGTATCTTTACAAAGGTCGATGTGTGAGGAGGAGTAAGGAAGAACATAGATAAATTAGTATATGTGAGGTAGAAGACAGAAAACATGGGGGTTTGACGGATCGGCAGTGTTGTTAAATAGTTAACACATATTCCAGCCATTACACTGTTCAGAGGCAATTTCTTACATATTACCTTGCATTGAAAACTTTGATTTCCTAAGAAATACCGTAACTTATATTTCTAGTCATTTACCAAATTGCAAAATACTTCAAGTCAAAGCGTCATCATTAGGCTTCAATTATCAGTCTGTGTCATTTCGTTGAAGTGTCAACAACGGTAATTTTGTTAGCTTCGAAGATGTCAACATTTGAGCCGACAAAACGTCATTTGCGGGAAGCAATGCTTTTCTGCTTTCATTTTAAGAAAACTGCCGCAGAATGTCATAGATTGCTGCTGGAGGCTTACGGGGAATTCACTCCGACAGAAAGGACTGTTGAGACTTAGTTTCTCCGATTCAAAAGTGGTGATTTCGACGTGCACGACAAAGGGCGCCCAGGCCAGGAGCAAAAGTTTGAAGAAGCCGAATTGGAGCCCATACTCCATAAAGATTCGAGTCTGACGCTGGAAAAGATAGGTGAACCCCAAACGCAAAAAATATCGCTCGTACCCCGGTGAATCACTTCCATCGACCTCAACAGCCACGCCGAAGAGAGACATCCACGGTTCCAAGGTAATGCTTTGCATTTGGTGGGACCAAAAGGGTGTCATCTATTACGAGCTGCTGAAACCGGGAGAAACCGTCATGGGCGATCGCTATCTAGCTCAGCTCAAATATTTAAGCGATGCTGTGAATTTAAAACGGCCGGAATACGGTAAAAGGCACGACAAGGTAATTTTCCAGCATGACCATGCTCGACCACACGTCGCGATGCAAGTCAAGAACTTCCTGAAGACGCTTCACTGGGACATCTTACCTCACCCGCCGTACTCCCCAGATATTGCGCCGTCCGACTACTATTTGTTCCGGTCAATGGTCGATGGCCTTTCGAAGCAGCGCTTCCAGTCTTTCGAGGATATTGAAAAATGGCTGGATTCGTGGATAGCCTCCAAGGACGAAGACTTCTTCCGCCGGGGAATCTGTCTCTTGCCAGAAAGATGGGAGAACGTCATAGCTAGCGATGGACAATACATTGAATGAAATGCACTTTCCAATTTTATTCGAAATAAATGTTCAATATCACAAAAAAAAAGAAGTTTTCAATTCAAAGACCTAATAGAATCATTAATATTAGATACTCAAGGTGTTAAATATTCTAACTTCTGATGTTTTTTCAGATTTTAACGTAATAATTCCTTATTTATTTATTATTGATGTAAATATAAAGCATTACAAAATAGATACAGATAATATTATATTCCTTATTTATTTATTATTGATGTAAATATAAAGCATTACAAAATAGATACAGATAATATTATACATAAAATATTAAAAAATGATTCTGAAAATTCCAAATGCTAGGTTTTGACAGCACATTCTACCTGGAAGACTCTGGAACTAAATAAATACTGCTTCAATAAAGACAACTTATAGAAAAAGGTAGAGCTTCTAACAGAGCACTGCCGGCTTAACAAATACCTTCATACTCTCAGGATAGTAGAAGAACCTACATGCATAAGTTATGGAGCGGAAGAGGTTTCAGCGGAGATCCAGCATTGGCTATTAGGAGAGAAAAGTAATGGGACACTCATGAGGTGATAAGAACAGCTCCCTACGGTTGTGGTTTTTCAACTAGTCTCAATTCAGTTTATCTCAGTAAAATCTTAACAGATTGTTGAAACTTAGTCTATATATAAATATTCCAAAGTTAGCACTGAGTACAGTAAATAATGTCTAATAATAAATCAAGAAAATCAAGAAAGCTGCACTTGGTCATTCAGTTTTTTAGTTTCTTATTTCACGACAGACTGCGTCAAACGATTGAGTAATTTGATTGAGTTGATAATTTGAATAATACCTAAGTCTACTACTAGGATTTCGTGATTCTATATATTTTAACTATAACTGAAAACCAAATATAAAGTAAATTTTCCTATACTAATTAAAATTAATATCAATAATCTAAAAATATAAAATAATCTCTCAGGTTGCAGGATCTGTAGGTTGGGAACTGACTTTAATAGATAAGCTACAATGGTCCAATGGACCACTGTCAGATGAATGGTCTCCCCCCTTCCCTCCTCCCCCACCTCACTTATCATAATCATCCTATATACGCTCATTATTGGTTTCTGTGAGTACAGCTATACTACAAACCTTTTGGTGGCAAGTTCTTGAACTTCTTTTGATAGAGGAGCAGCTCCACACCATATTTCTTCCACAGATGACAAATCATACTCGGAGACCAATGGATGTTTTGCGAGGAATAGCACCAATGGTGGCACAGTTAAGATAACGTTTGCCTGAAATGACAAATAATCCAAATTATTATACTAGTCATTCAAAATGTAGTCATTCAAAGTCAGTTTAAAATGTATACATTTACACTCTGTATATGAAAGAAATGAGGCTATTAAAAAATGGGGTGCAACTGTCGGAATGCACAGTCCAGGGATGGACGTGATTACGTCCAAATCTAATGTGTCACGAATAATTTAATTCATAAAAGGAATCGGGTGTAACTATGACCGCCAGATTTTTGTGCTATAGCTTGCGCCGTCATTGATTGACCCAGGCTTTCCAATGCTACATGTCTTCTATATTTCTGGTTGGTTGTTACTCGTGTTTGCCGAAAATGGTCTGGAAAATGGTAGCCTATGCCCATCCCCAACCTCTTGCGATAACGCCTTAATTTAAGTGAAACAGAACTATACACCGATCAGAATGATACAACGATCCCCGTCGGACTTTTAGTTTCTAAGTTACGCAATGGTTTTGTTATTACTATTATTATTATAGTAGTAATAATACTGGTATACGTACATACACTTGTTTTCAAACTTGTGACTATGTTGCACTACCGAAATGTGCAGTTTATTCTTAAAGCTGTTGCAAAGTCAGCACTTATCACTTTATCTGAGAGTGCATTTCAAGCATCCACTATACAATTTGTTAAAAGGTGTTTCCTGGGGTTTGATGCTGTAGTTGTTTTATTAAATTTCAGCGAGTGTTCACGCAGTTGTTTGTTGGTGTTCATGGTATATATGTTCTCGAGGTTGGGTTCACTGTAATAACCTTAGAGTATTTTGAAGTATTTTTTTTTTGGTTGTTTCTTTTTATTTAAAAAAAAAATAGTTTTTTACGTTTCCTCTTCAAAAACGTGGTGGCGCCTATACGAGTTTTGTTTTATTCAAAAATCTCTAAGGTATAACCTTCTCTCTAAATACTCTAAGGTAATAACCTTCTCGCTGCCTACGTTTCTCTAATGTTGTTAGACGAGGTTCTTTAAGTCATTTCTTTCAGTGGATTTTTGAATAAAACCAAACTCGTATAGGCGCCACCATGTCTTTGAAGAGGAAACGTAAAAACCTCTTTTTTTTTAAATTAAAAGAAACAACCAAAAAAAAAATTACTTAAAAAAAAACTAAATCAAAACTCAGGAGTGGGTTTTTAAATTTCTTTACTAATCTAGCCTAGAGGTAGGTTTCCACAAATAAAACAAATAAAATTCAGTGCAGAAATACTATATAATGTTACTTATTACCGTTACAAAGACAAAAAAATGTGGTTTTGGGGCTTTAGATTCATAGATTGCAAAAAAAACGGGTAATCAGAAGCCTTAAAGCTGGATTATTGCACCAGAGAAATATGTTGTCTGACCTGAGCATGCGTACAAGGCATTTAACCCTTGGAGTAAATAGGTATTTTCATGGATGCATCTGTCTCTTTTGCAGGATTTTCGGCGACATCGACCTTAAAGTACTATAACTACGAAACTACTACACCAATCATAAAAAGAACAACTGCACAATGATTGCATTGAAATTTCGAATATAGAATATTGAAATATCATTTTGTAAAACAATTAGATAATTATGAATAAATATGAGAACGTCAAAGAAGTGAAAAAAACGCGGAACCAGATCTGGTCGTATCATACTCAACGGATAATTGTTTCAGAACCAGATTTGGTCGTATCATACTCAAGGGGTTAAATATTAAAAAATCCATGTGACACATGTGGTTTTACATAAAGAACCGTAAAATCGAAGATGTTGAAAGGTGTTCTAATCTAATCTTTATCGACGATGTATGTGCATGATTTAAAAAACTGAATCAAAACTCAGGAGTGGGTTTTTAAATTTCTTTACTAATCTAGCCTAGAGGTAGGTTTCCACAAATAAAACAAATAAAATTCAGTGCAGAAATACTATATAATGTTACTTATTACCGTTACAAAGAAAAAAAAATGTGGTTTCGGGGCTTTAGATTCATAGATTGCAAAAAAAACGGGTAATCAGAAGCCTTAAAGCTGGATTATTGCACCAGAGAAATATGTTGTCTGACCTGAGCATGCGTACAAGGCATTTAACCCTTGGAGTAAATAGGTATTTTCATGGATGCATCTGTCTCTTTTGCAGGATTTTCGGCGACATCGACCTTAAAGTACTATAACTACGAAACTACTACACCAATCATAAAAAGAACAACTGCACAATGATTGCATTGAAATTTCGAATATAGAATATTGAAATATCATTTTGTAAAACAATTAGATAATTATGAATAAATATGAGAACGTCAAAGAAGTGAAAAAAACGCGGAACCAGATCTGGTCGTATCATACTCAACGGATAATTGTTTCAGAACCAGATTTGGTCGTATCATACTCAAGGGGTTAAAGTTCGTATTCCCTACTTGGTAGGATTAATTGAGGAGTGGGCAAACATAGGATTATAGAGGTTACTTTTTTATTTTGTTCTATTTATTGTATGGGGCTTTTCTAAGGTCTTTATGAGCCTTGTAACACTGCGACCATTGCTGATCTATTGTGTTCGCCACCTAGTATACTTCTACGCTAAGCCTCGTGTCATTTAAGAACCGCAACAGGCTTTTGGCGCCAGATTGTTTTACCTCCTCATTTATAGAGGTTAAGGACAAGATCGCTGGTGATAATTGAAAAACCTTTTCTTATTATATATAGAAGTGAGTTTGCTTTCTTAGCTATATCGATAATATGGGTTTCTCATTTGAGGTCCCAGGATATGTGAAGTTTTCCGATGATTTTGCTACATCAAAATTTTTGTAGTGTCACCTAGTACATACATAGTGTGACCTTCTAAACTTATTTTCATCTATAAAAAAACCTTTATTTTCATACGATCTTCGAGATCCTATGGCCAGTGGTGTGCTCAGCATAAATGTTTAAAAGCACCGCCTGCCTAATCGCAAAACCTTATGTTTTTAAAAAAATATATAATTACAAACAATTCACACGCTTGCCCATCTGCGGTATTATACTATTATGCATGGTGGCCATAGGATGGATCAGGATAAGAGAAGAGAAGATGTGGGATGTACACTGCGACTGGTTTTTCCCCGTTCACTGCAGTAGAGGGACTTACAGTAGATATATACACCGAAGATATCATATTCATTAAAAGCTATTTATATATTTCGTTAATAATCATTCATTAAAAATAACATTTTGCTCAGTTGGTTATGGGGTACTTTAACTGGATTGTGTAAGATGTTATTAATCCATTTATCTTTGTTCGATATTTTTAATTTGAATTTTTAAAGAATTGTTAAATTTCATAAATATCATATAACTTGATAATAATGGCTTGAGCCGCATTATTGACTTGACTTTGAGACACTCGAGCGACTAGTGGCTCCACCCACCAAGTCAGTTTTTCCCTACTGCAGTGCCAGCCGCCGGCTGACCGCGATGCCTGAGAGCAGTGGTCCTCCAAATGACTCATTTTACGAGCAGTATTATTCACTTTTAGGTTTTTTTTTGGGATCAGCAAATTAACTTAATTAAGGATGCAGCTGTTTAAATCGTAATTTTTAATGAGCCTGAAATATTCTTTAATTATAATTTGGAAAAAAATACATCAATCAATATTTTTAACGGCCCGGTGGCATAGTGGTTAGGTCCCGGGTTCGATTCCTGGCTGGGTCACCATTTTCCGTTGGGATTAAATTAACGGAATTGCATTTTCAATTCTGTCGATCGAATGCAATAACAAGACATACACTTACACACATGTTACACGCACACATACATATAACACTTCATAGTAGGGTTGGTTGTAAGAGATTGTCATATGACAATAAAGCCGCCCATCGTGACATTTCACAATAAAGAGTTTAAACAAACATAAAGAGTTTTAATGGGCATTTAGCACAATGTGCCAACTCTTTCGCAGTGACAACTAATTTGCCTGCATCGGGATGCAGTCGCTTTTGGCTATCTACGGTTGTCGCAAGTTGCAAATACAATTAAAAGTTTCATGGTAAAAATAACAACATTCATTATTGCGTCGCTTACTCAATTCTTTTTTGTGCAATTCTTTTAAAGGATATTGATTAATTCCCATCTCCAGTATTGTCTCAGCCTAAATTGAACATAACGATAAATAAAATATAAAGATGTTACCTTATAGTCCTGTATGGTCCTTAAGAACGACTCCTCTTCAAACCGGAATGTATAGATGAATTTGCAATGCAGTATTGCAAATACGGTGTGAGTGACAAAGCCATATGCGTGAAACCATGGAATCACAGAAAATATGGTTATGTCATCAGGTGAACGTCCGGTCTCTTCCAAGCTTCGTCTAAAATAAGCATAAAATTTCACAAATGTTAATTTATCTGAGCATCCTGCTACGGTAATAAAGTAGACCGTACTGCCAGCGATGCAACCCCTTAAGCCAAATTGGCTAATGACTTGCTACCCCTCGGGGACCCAATAACACAGTCATTATCGTCAGCCAATAGACATCCACTGGACTTAAGCGTCCATCCACCTACTTCCTGCGACCATGGAAATGTCATCGGTCAATCTTGGAGGGGGCGTCCTAACTGCGTCTGCCGGTTCGTGGTCGCCATTCAAAAACCTTTTTTCCCTAACGGTTATCAGTTCTGCGAGCTATATGGCCTGTCCATTACCGATTACAAGGTGCTGATTTTACGAGCTATGGTTGGGACCTTGGTTCTTCTGTGGATTTCCTCTTTTCGGGTCCTTTTACGCAGTGAAACTCCAAGCATAGCTCTCACCATGGCTCTTTGCAAGACTTTGAGCTTGCGTATGAGGCCAATGGTTAGCGACCATGTCTCAGTGCCATATGTCATCACTGGCAACACGCACTGATGAAATACTTTCATCTTAAGACTGCGGTATTTGTGACGAGAAGCTATGGCGTAGTTTCCCGAACTCTGCCCATCCGAGTTGGATTCGTCGGCAAACCTTTATGTCAAAGTTGAGCCTGCCTACTTGGATCGTCTGAACCAAATAAATATACTGGTCGACAGCTACAATAAAATCGTTCCCATTTGGGAACTATTTATTGAAATATTTAAACAATATTTTTTAATTTATTTTTTTAATGCGAGAATTTTTATTCATCAAGGTAATGTATGTGCCAAAGTCCGTAAAATGGAACATACCATGAAAGTGATTGTCAAAACATTGAACTTCATTAAGTTGAAGGGGTCGAATCACCATCAGTTTCAAGAATTCTTTGGATTCTGAGCATGAGCATGACGTTACATTGTATGCAGAAGTAAGTACACACTTTCCTGCATTGTCGGAGCAAGCAGATGTCATACAGACGGCGGAAGATAAATCAGCTTCTTTGTTATCCCACTTAAACCTCAAATTCGAAACCCAATGTCAAAATTTTGAAAAAAATTGTGTCCTTTTTTCTGCATTCGTAACGTCATTCACCGTAGACGTAAACTAGACATGAACTTTACAAATGGAAAGTTGTAAAATACGTTGTGATACACAGTTAAAGGGGATTTCCATTAGGTTGGTCCAGAATAGTTCTACAAAACATATTTGGACAAGGAGAAATATTCGGTGGTTTACAAAATGCTCTGGCCACGATTTCTCTATTTGGAAGAACTTTTATTCGAATGAGAGGCATCAAAGCAAAATAGAGAACTCTAATTACTTATGATCATTTAAAAAACTGTTATATAGCTATGACCTCACGAGTACTGCGTATAGCTATGACCTCAGTTGAGATCGACACTGATGATAGCTATGACCTCAGTTGAGATCGACACTAAAATTGTTTTATTTATCTTATACATAATAAATAAATACTTAGATATTTTAAAAAATTATGTATTTTTGGTTTGCTTTTAAATTAGCAAAAGAAATTTGGTTGTATGGCCCGGCGGAAAATCTTATTTCAAAAATTTGGCCACCTTTGCTCTAAACGAATTCATTCAAAAGAATTCGCCAGGAGGATGATGCTTTGTTGTGTGACATACTGACAGGTCACGAAACGAAGCATTATGATACTGACTAATTGATGAGTTGACTGACATACTGACTGATGAGTTGACTGACATACTGACTGATGAGTTGACTGATATAATGACAGACTGTAATAAAATAAAAAGCTACAATAGAGCATAAAACACCTACTTTAAATGCTGGAAGGAACAGAGCAGGTTTAGATGCGTTAGCATTACACCTTTGGGTAAGCCTGTAGTCCCGGATGAGCACAAAATGACCACTTCATCCCTGGCCGGATCCACACGGGCCACACGAAAAGTGTCAACGTTGATATTGTTGGCCACTAGAGAGTTGTACAGGTGGCCACCATCGATGACCAATTCCTCTCCGAACTGCACGAGACCTTCTACAAACGGAAGACTGTCTGTGACTTCCTTCACTAAATTGGCGCAGAGCGGCGAGCAGAAGATGAACCGGGGCTTTGAGAGATTGAGGACGTGTTTCATTTCCGCTGAAAAGCAGAGAAAATATTTGTTAGTACAGTGTTTTGCAACTTTTATCACAACAAAGAACACTTGATTTTTTATTATATTATGAACAACCTCCCAAGTATTTCACAAAGTGTAATAAATAATAACTTTATTTCATTTTAAATTTTGATTTATCTTAACCCGTGATGGTTTCCCGCAAAATTCTGCATTAAATAAGTCATATCTTTGTTTTGTCTTTTGATTAAATTGTAGAAAAATTTCAACATACTCGTACTTTAGGAGATACAGACAGACTTTCCATCAATTTTGTTACTTTATTTGGCTTAATTTAAATGCCTAAATTTTGACCTTACTTGCCTAATCACTTTTTTGTGCGGAAGTGCATAGGATGCAACCGAAAGTGCTTTTGGGACCTGAAATATGGACTGAGTGCATACAGATCCATCGCCTAGAGAATTGTCGGATTGTTGAATTTCCTACTGAGCAGCTCGTACACATGGAGAATGCATTCAATTCCAAAGTCTACTTGCGGTTGCACACATTGGCTGGGCGGGTACAGGGGTTTTTGAATAATATAATAATTATAATAATATAACATCCTATCATAATACTATGATATAATACTAGAACACTATAACACCACTGACGGCTTTGTATTTGTCACTATTTGACAAATTTGAATCTGATGAAGGAATAAAACCAAAAAACATCACAAATTATCAAAATAATTGAGTAAGAATGCTAAATGTCTCTCGGTCAGTGAAAAGTGCTAATAGGTGGTTTAGCTTATATTGATTTTTTTTGTACGTCTTTTATATAAAAGAAAATATTTATGTGACGAGGTTTTATTTTTCTATTTCATTTTGTCGGTACTCAAACTAAATATTGATAATTCTCGTACCTACATTTACTGATGTATAGTATATGTAAACAATTAAATTTATTTAACAATAAAAATACATCAGAGATGCGTTACTATCTGAAATTACACCTAGTCCGGGTAAGCCATCTGTTTGGAAACAGCGAGAACTTATTCAAGGCCATAATATAAAAAGGATGAGGTAGGATAAATAAGTACGTAAAGTTCATATAATAAATAGGACGGTACACTTACCGCCATGACAAAGTTCTCGCTGTTATTCGCGAGGTAATTAGTCTCTCAGTGGCTCGTGCCAACAAGGGTTTGACAGTATCCTCCAAACCCCCAATACAGTTTGTGCGGGATGGCTCTAAAGGCAAAAAACATTTAACTACAAAACCTTTCTCAATAATCGAGAAAGCTACAGATTGGACTCTGGAGGTTGATTCGGTCTCTAAGCAGTATAAATTCCCTGAAAGTCTCGGATGCACAGCCCTCCGTCCAGATATAACTCTTTACTCTCTATCTCGGAAGGTGGCTCTTATTGTAGAATTAACTGTTCCATGGGAATCAAATATCCCAAAAGACCACGAGTACAAATTAAATAAATACCATGATCTTGCAAATGCCGTAACCCGGAACGGCTTCACTGTTCACATTCACGCGGTGGAAGTTGGCGCTCGTGGCCTGCCAGCTAAATCTCTATTTCACCTCTTTAAAGATCTTGGCCTTTCCAGAAAAATAATCAACTCTTTCTTAGAAAAATTATCTAAAACTGCGATTTGCGCATCTCAAATTCTATGGCTTCGAAGGGGGAGTGAATGGGTGGCAAGGTGAACGCTCACATGTGGCAAGACAGCTGTCCTAAACCTACCACAGCCGGTTCGTAAGTCCGGAATCCACTGCTCACCCCCCAGAAGTGTAAAAAATAGTATTATGATGGGCCCGACTCCGGTCGGTGAATTCCATGGCAGCTCCGTTTGTATTTATTGATATATAGATAAATACATAAACATAATATATAATAAAAAATACTATAATAGGATTTACAATCATAGTAACAACATCCTCACAGAGGTAACACCTTCGTCTCTTATATAAGGCCAAGAACCAGAGTGGCCCAAATGCAAAAATCATTTTTGTGGATATGGGCCGAAATAGTTAAAGGGAATCTTAAGTGAACATAGCAAAAAAGTAGTATGACACATAGTTTTTATTTTGCACAATAAAACATTAAAATTTAGTAGCATTTTAATTACATGAAGTAAATGACTATATTTAAGGTATTTTCATATATATTTTCAGATGGGCCACTATGGCATTGACCATTTCAGATGCATCCATGAAAAAAAATATGAATAATAGGCCAAATGCACAAATGAAATCAGTTTTATTGAATTAGATGTAACAAAATCAAACTTTTGACTTAAAAAATACTTTAAAAAAAACAAATTAAACCTATTACCTGCCTGTTTACTATTTTTTCCTAGTATTGTATATGCTAAATTTCAATGTTCTTATTCTATAAATAATTCTCACGTCTTTTACTCAGTTAAAGAATCGCTTATTGCGGCATCTAGTTTATTTCTTATATTGGAAGTCTGAAAGCTGTTGATAGAGATGGTGATAAACAGGTGGCAGATATTATAAAACGCATAGAAGGTCTTTCTTTTTTTCGGAGTTGATTTTCTCCCATCGGGGTATAAATATCAAGCTCAAAATTGGCCGTGTCCTGAGACATTCTCTTGTTGAAATTGGCTTCTGTAAGAAGATAAAATACAAACGGAGCAGCCATGGAATTTACCGACCGAAGTCGGGCCCATCATATAAAGTTATTACACTTCTGGGGGGTGAGCAGTGGATTCCGGACTAACGACCGGCTGTGGTAGGTTTAGGACAGCTGTCTTGCCACATGTGAGCGTTCACCTTACCACCCATTCACTCCCCCTTCGAAGCCATAGAATTTGAGATGCAGAGATCGCGGTCAATTTGAGATACAATCATCTCTGGCGTCCAGTCATACAACATTACTTTCCAGTGCATTAGAGGAGGAACGTAAAAGTCTCCAATTGTTATCCAATCATTCTGGCATTGAAGGCCAATAGCGTGAGCCATACTATTGCTGTCGTAATCTCCCCGCAAGAGAGACTTCTTAAAGTCCACATCTGTACTGCCATACCCCAGACCATTGCCGTTCTGGCTGATTCCAGCAAGGAACTTTTTGTGGAAGTCTACGCGGGCTTGTAGATCATTTGACTCACTACGGCCACTTGTTACATGCCTCGATATTGCCGGATCCTTGGAATTGCTTAGAATCGAATTTTTGGTTATTCTGGAGTTGGCGTAGAGAAGAGAGGGCAGTTTTAGAGCTAGCCCAAAATTGTGTTTGGACCTGAAGAGAGTCGAGGGGTCAACTTGTTTGGCTAAGGACAACCAGAATTTTAAACTAGCTGTCACCTTTGCATCCAGACGAGACATATTGAGATGTCAACCACAACGGGCGAACCCGTCACCGCAGGACGTTTTAACGATTCATCGTTTTATCGACCGTGCAGTGAGCGTAGAAGACTTTGGACATAACAAATCCGACGTCTAGCTACGCCACAACCCGTTAGAAGCCAACGCCTTACCGCGAGTAGCCAGGTATGTTACCTGGCGGGCGGCACTCGCGCCTTAACTACCAATTGTGACCAGATTTCTCCGGTCTCTCGATTGGTTCCGAGTTCGAGGTCCCTTGCGCGGTCCTCTCCCTTATGATGCGGTGAAACGGAGTAGACCGAATCTATCGCGAACCAAGGCGTCCTTTGCCCGGCTGTTCACCCAGGATCGGATGGCTAATGGTCAATTCAAGAGCAGTCGCCATAAGGTACACAACCACCCCTGCTCTATAGGAAACAATACAGTTCCCAGACTCCCCCGACTGTTGGTCGGGGGAGTTAACGGGCCCATGATGAGGTGGCCACAATGACCCATGTGTTCAGGGTCGGTCACACTCACGGGTCAACACCCATCCGACGGCCTCCACGCACGGGGTGCGAACTTGGGTAGGACACTGGATCAACCAGTCTCCCCTGGGAATCAAACCTCTGGTCCTGGACGATCTGCGTACCGAGCGGCGCAAGCCAATCGATTGTGCTCTCCGACCAACATATTGAGATGTCAACCACAACGGGCGAACCCGTCACCGCAGGACGTTTTAACGATTCATCGTTCTATCAACTGTGCAGTGAGCGTAGAAGTTTTTGGACATTACAAATCCGACGTCTAGCTACGCCACAACCGGCAAGAAGCCAACGCCTTTACCGCGAGATAGCCAGTATGTTACCTGGCGGGCCGACACTCGCGCCCTTGCTTCCAATTGTGACCAGATTTCTCCGGTCTCTCGATTGGTTCCGAGTTCGAGGTCGCTTGCGCGGTCCTCTCCCTTACGAAGCGGTGAAACGGTGTGCACCGAATCTATCGCGGACCAAGGCGTCCTTTGCCCGACCCTGAACCGGGATCGGATGGCCAATGGTCATTTCAAGAGCAGTCGCCGTAAGGTAGGCAACCATCCCCGCTCTATAGGAAACAATACAGTTCCCAGAATCCCCCGACTGTTAGTCGGAGAGCACAATCGATTGGCTTGCGCCGCTCGGTGCGCAGACCGTCCAGGAGCGCCAGAGGTTTGATTCCCAGGGGAGACTGGTTGACCCAGTGTCCTACCCAGGTTTGCACCCCATGCGTGGAGGCCATCGGATGGGTGTTGACCCGTGAGTGTGACCGACCCTGAACACATGGGTCATCGTGGCCACCTCATCATGGGCCCGTTAACTCCCCCGACCAACAGTCGGGGGAGTCTGGGAACTGTATTGTTTCCTATAGAGCGGGGGTGGTTGTGTACCTTATGACGACTGCTCTTACCAGTACAACCATGAGCGATGTGGACTTTAAGAAGTCTCTCTTGCGGGGAGATTACGACAGCAATAGTATGGCTCACGCTATTGGCCTTCAATGCCAGAATGATTGGACAACAATTGGAGACGTTTTACGTTCCTCCTCCAATGCACTGGAAAATAATGTTGTATGACTGGACGCCAGAGATGATTGTATCTCAAATTGACCGCGATCTCTGCATCTCAAATTCTATGGCTTCGAAGGGGGAGTGAATGGGTGGTAAGGTGAACGCTCATATGTGGCAAGACAGCTGTCCTAAACCTACCACAGCCGGTCGTTAGTCCGGAATCCACTGCTCACCCCCCAGAAGTGTAATAACTTTATATGATGGGCCCGACTTCGGTCGGTAAATTCCATGGCTGCTCCGTTTGTATTTTATCTTCTTACAGAAGCCAATTTCAACAAGAGAATGTCTCAGGACACGGCCAATTTTGAGCTTGATATTTATACCCCGATGGGAGAAAATCAACTCCGAAAAAAAGAAAGACCTTCTATGCGTTTTATAATATCTGCCACCTGTTTATCACCATCTCTATCAACAGCTTTCAGACTTCCAATATAAGAAATAAACTAGATGCCGCAATAAGCGATTCTTTAACTGAGTAAAAGACGTGAGAATTATTTATAGAATAAGAACATTGAAATTTAGCATATACAATACTAGGAAAAAATAGTAAACAGGCAGGTAATAGGTTTAATTTGTTTTTTTTTAAAGTATTTTTTAAGTCAAAAGTTTGATTTTGTTACATCTAATTCAATAAAACTGATTTCATTTGTGCATTTGGCCTATTATTCATATTTTTTTTCATGGATGCATCTGAAATGGTCAATGCCATAGTGGCCCATCTGAAAATATATATGAAAATACCTTAAATATAGTCATTTACTTCATGTAATTAAAATGCTACTAAATTTTAATGTTTTATTGTGCAAAATAAAAACTATGTGTCATACTACTTTTTTGCTATGTTCACTTAAGATTCCCTTTAACTATTTCGGCCCATATCCACAAAAATGATTTTTGCATTTGGGCCACTCTGGTTCTTGGCCTTATATAAGAGACGAAGGTGTTACCTCTGTGAGGATGTTTAGAGGCCTGTAGCAACCCAAACAGGCTGCTAACCTTCTGGGGCAGCCTGGGTTGGCTGGAGTAACATAAACATAAATAGAAACATGAGCCACGCACAACGGCCCAATCAAGAGGCCAAGTGCGAGAAAAAAAGCCCAGACAAACTAACTAACTATTATCCCGCATTGATATACACAAGGAAAAGTATTTAAAGTTGAATATCTGACAGTGGGGAAATGAATGTACTTATGATGCGCTTTACAACAAATATGGCCTTTCTTGTTTGGCAAACAAACATTAAGTTTGACCTTTACCTTCGCTCTCAGCTATGTTTACGTTTGTCATTAATGCTGGCAAATGTTAGGCAATAGCATTGCTTACATAGAAGACAAGGATAATTTGCTATTATGTACATTAACATTAATCAATAGCGTTGTAGAAAAATATTAAGTGCCTGTAACATTATTTCTTCAGAGTAGATTGAGAAGCAAATTCAATAGAACATGTAGGACTTGTAGAAGGTACCTTCAAGTTTACAGTTTGGAATATTTCTTCTATTTTGAGTGCTGTGTCCTATATCAATGCGATTCTTACCTGGCCTAGAAGGCCGTATCTGGGTTGTTTGAATTCGCAGCAATAGTGTCTAGGAAAAATAGTCTGGTAGTTTCCCTTTGCCTTACACATAATTGCTGAAACAAAGTAACTGTGGTCTCCACTGGCAGTTCTATGTCCAATCTAGAATTAAAGATCCTGCTATTTAATCAGCCTCCCGTTTCTAGCCAATATTGAGAAGCCAGCTGCTACTGTGGTCTGCCCACGATGGACTTTAGTGAGATTTAATCCAATAAAGGCACAACCTAGCTCCCCTGGCATAAACGGTTGGTGCCCAGAGGGGTGACAAGTTATTAACCATCTGGCGTTGAGGATAATACGCTAGCAGCAGAGAGTATACAATGGAATTCAACCCGTTGAGTATGAGTCAACCAAATCTGGTCGCGAAACAATTATCCGTTGAGTACCAAATCTGTCGACCAAATCTGGTTGCGCGTTTTTTTCACTTTGACGTTCTCATATTTATTCATAATTATCTAATTGTTTTACAAAATGATATTTCAATATCTATATTCGAAATTTCAATGCAATCATTGTGCAGTTGTTCTTTTTATGATTGGTGTAGTAGTTTCGTAGTTATAGTACTTTAAGTAGATGTTGCCGAAAATCCTGCAAAAGAGACAGATGCATCCATGAAAATACCCATTTACTCCAAGGGTTAATAAACTAAAAATCTGTTTAACCCCTCAGGCCCCGATTGGCCGATATCGGCCACAACATGATTCAGCGTGACGGCCCCGTTTTATTTTTAATTTAATTTAATTTGTTTTATTTTATTATTTTAAATTATGTTAATATGTTTTATTTTAATTATGGGTACGGTGGTTTGTCAGTAATTAATGTTTTGGTGAGACAGCGTTACCTAATTTTTACTAAAATTTTTTGGGAGGCCTGAAGGGTTAAGATCCGTCTAAAATAAGACAGATATGGATCTGGATCTTTTTTTCTCACGAATATGTGCAGATATGATGGATCTCTGGCACATCACTAGTTGTATCGTCAAACATGATGAAGACAATGACATAAGAAGAACTGTAAAACTAATTGTTAAGGATATAATCATTAAAGTCTTCAAAAACCTGTTTCTAGACCTTGAAAAAAGAGTGATATTGATGCTAAATTTAATGACCCATTCGCCTATTATACAAACATCATAAATATTTACTTTTTGATACTTTGAATAATTTCAATAAAAAAATAAAAACAACAGCCTTTTTTTGTTAATATTGCAGGATAAGATTTCTTAATTTGTGGGATTTCATCAACTGCAGCTGTTTTTATTTATCCCATTTGTACTTATTTTCTAAACATTTTTGTTTAAAAGATTAACAATATAATTTAGAAATTTAGAAAAAAAACAAAAAGTAACTGTATTTGACTATTTTTTATGTTTTTTTCAATATATTTTAAATTACTTGCTTATTATTGATAGTTTATAATATTTTTTGTGACATTTTGTTTTGTATTATTTTATATAGGTAATTAGGTTAATTTTATTAAATACGATAATGTTATGAATCTCAAAATGAAAATAATGAAAATACATTTTACCTTAGAATAGGCGGTAGCATAGTTACGTCTTTAAAATTATAAAATTTGTAAAGTGATAATGAATAAATTAATTTGGATTTGAAATTCACCATGTAATTCTCATAGTATTAAGGAGTTTTACAAAATAAGACTTTTATCAAAGTGTACTTACTTTAAATAGACTTTTATTTACCAATCCATTAATTAAAAATTAATTAAATAATTTATTATATTGCTGCAACAGTGAGTTGAATGTTTATTAGCTTTACCTTTATCCCTCCCCCCCCCCCCTCAACCCTTTTGACAAAATAATAAAGTACAAAATACAGTATATAATAAATAAACAAACTAAGAAACACTATTCTTAACTATAATTTATAGGTGGTCAATAAATATAAGTGGGGGGTAAGTCCCAATAAGCGAAAAGTAGGACTAAGGTAGATAGCCGGGTTATTGTCTACCCCCCCCCCCCGCTTCCTCACCTATTTCACCATCATATGAACCTTTGATAATGACTGGCACTTTTCACCCATTGCTTAGCAATAGTAAAATAATACCAATGTTGTTATTCATATCACTCTTATCTATTTCACTTACTTACAATCATTTATATTATCTTTATTTATTTGAAAAATGTTGCTGACTAGTGATTAATGTATGCTCTCTAATCCTTTATATCAATTAACTAGATATGAAAAAAAACACAATCAATATATACAATTTGTGCACTGACAAATACGTCATAACCCAAAAAAAAAGTGAATTCTCTAAGGAAATTAAGAAACAAATGTAAAATTCAAATTCCAAAGGTAGTTTTATTTTTTGTGGGGCAAAAAGGACTTTTTTATGTTCAACCATAGAGTAAAGTGATGTAGGCACAAAATATTTCTGTTTACACCAAGAGTATTTTAGTTTGAGAGATTTTGTTATACAGCATGTTAATGATAGGCCGATATTCATTAAAATAACTTTCTATACAAGATTTTAAAATAATGGTTAAAATTTTTTTTATATTTAAAAAAAATGTTTTTGGACATAATGAGAACTGTTTATACAGGGAATTATTCTACATGACAAAACTGAGTTGAAAGTAGCCTACAACTTTTTTTACTTTAGAAATTCTTCTCTCAGAGATAAAGGCCTAAATCAACAAAAAGCTGAAGACGACATACATCTCAGTTTTTCACGTAAATTATCCTCCAGTCAAAAAAAAACAATTTTTTTCTTATTTAGATGAGATGCAATCATCGAAAAACTGACATTATGAGCGCAGCATGGATTTACTGCTCCGTCAAATGAATTGTTCAATAAAAGCCAAAATATTAGCCAAATATTCCAAATCGATTTTGTCGCATTTAAAATACACTCCGATACATACTATTTACTTACGCTAGTGAATAATCTAGTTTATTTTGATTACTCAACTAAATTGTAATTTGAATAATTGATTGATTGTCAAGCAATTCTAATATTATTTACTAACCTTCCGTATAGGTGATATTCAAAGTGGTGACCACTCCGCCAATATAGAAGATAGCGAAGGCCGAGATGGTGAACTCGAAGCGGTTTTCACTCGCCAAGCAGATGACATCTTTTTTGCGAATACCGAGACGATGGAGCGAAGTTGCCAGGTTTACACTTTTTTGAAGGAGTTGTCTGCAAGTGATGGATTCTCCAGTTAAACCATCAACCTAAAAATTAAAATTACGAATAAAATGTAGGTCAAACTTGCTCAAACTTGTAAAGTATATATACATGTATATATATTTACATATACCTAGTAAAACTCGTTTATATCAAATTTTTGGGGGCCGGAGTAAAAATCTGATAAAAGCGGCAATTCTTATAAGCGGGAAACGTCTATTTTTGCTTGTAAAGGCCAGAAAATGAGTAAAAATTAAAGATCTGGGAAATAAATGTCTTTCCACTACTAACCTCACAGTCTCTCAATAGAGGACATAATATTACAGTAGAATTGCGTTTTCAATAATAAATATGATCAAATACAAACATATTTTCAGATATAATTCTTGTTTGCAACTCATCATTTTGATTGAACTAGCAAAATAACGAGATATTCAGGATGCTGGACAAAGTAGAGGATCTGATCATCTCTGCAGCTACCAAACACCTTAAGCAATCAACCCTTGATGACTTTTTCAAGAAGTGATGAGTACATTAAGCAATTTCTGTCATGTCCAAGTAAATTGTTCTGTCATTTTGTAGTTAATGACATCTAGTCATGCTTATTTTTTTTTACTTGAACGTTCAATAAAAATATGTTTATCATTTATAAATGTGAAATTTCCTGTGATCATTGTCTTTTCCCATGTTTTTATCCAACACATTTCAAAAAATTCTGAATGTTGCGGCATTTTTCCAAGACTTTTGATATATCTGGGTAAAATTTGACCAAGGGACCGAAGATTTGGTTCGAAATAAGTGGGAATTCGATATAAGCGGGTTCGATATAAGCAGGAAAATTAGTACTATCAGCATAAGGCGAAAGGGACGGTGGGTAATGGCGGAGAGAGATCTCTCCACTCTGCTCCCCTCCCCTAAGTATCTCCATCCTCACCACGCATTCTGTGGCGACATCGCCACACGTACGTCAGCTGTGCCGGCGCCCGCTGTGGCTCAGCCTGTTCTTCTGCGCACCGCTGGTGCCTCCAAGAGGAAGCTGGTGAAGAAACAGACGCCACCCAAGGCCAAGCGCGTCAAAGTTCCACGGTGGAACCCGAAGTTAGACAAACTCTCAACTGGGAGGAATACAAAAAAACCTTAACTGAGTACAACAAAGAAATTAGGAGAGCCAAAAGAGCAACATGGAAAAGCTTCTGCGAGGACATAGTGGAAACGCCTCAAGGAGCCAGAGTATATACGGAACCTTTTTAACAAATGAAAAGGAAACCTTGGAGGTACTAATATCGACCCACTTCCCAGGTACTGTGACGACTAGCAACGCTGTCACTTCTCTATACAGACCTCGAAAAAGGACTGGAGTAGGGCTGCTAAAATCATAAGGCCCAAGAATCAAGTTAATTAGGCCGTAAAATCTTTCAAACCATATAAATCATGCGGGGACGTGGAATCATGCCCGTGCTTTTGCAACAGGGTATTGACATTCTAACCCCATATCTGGTTAAAATCTTCAGAGCAAGCTATGCCTGGGGACATATACCAGAAGAATGGATCAAGGTCAAAGTGCTATTCATACCTAAGTCTGGCAGAAAGGACTACGCACTGTCAAAGTCCTTCAGGTCAATTAGCCTCACATCTTTTCTACTGAAAGCGATGGAAAATATACTGGATAGCTATATCAGGGAAAAAATCTTAACGGTCACCCCTATTAGCTGTAACTAACACGCCTACCGCAGAGGCAAATCCACGGAAACTGTTCTGCTCTACCTAGTAGACAGAGTGGAAAAGGCGTTAGAAGACAAACAAATCGCATTATGCGCATTTTTAGACATTGAGGGCGCCTTCGATAAAACCCCAATTAAATCACTGTTGAAGGGGCTAGAGCCAAAACAAGTTGACTCCACCACAACCAGATGGGTGAAAGCGATCACGGAACAAACCTTGAAGTCATAACTACAAGAAGCTGCCCGTAGGGAGGCGTACTCTCGCCCCTACTATAGATTCTTGCAATAGATCAACTCCTGCATAGGATGGCAGAAGCCAGGATAGATACACAGGGCTATGCTGATGACCTAGTAGTCATTTTCCAGGGCTTCTGCCAAAACACGATCTCAGCCATGATGCAAAAAGCGTTAAACATGGTTAGCAATTGGTGCAGAGAGAATGAATTATTGGTCAACGCCGATAAGACCGTCCTCGTGCCATTTACCAACCAACGTCAACTAGGTGGACTAAAAATGCCAATTCTAAACCACAGGCAGATACTTTTCTCCAAGGAAGTAAAGTATCTGGGAGTCACGCTCGACCAGAGACTCACTTGGAACAGCCACCTAGACAAAACAATTCAAAAAGCTAAAAGTGGGGTATAAGCAGAAGACCGGCAGGGAAAAATTGGGCCCTTTACCCCAAGATCTCCCACTGGCTATACACTGCCATTGTGAAACTGATAATCACGAACGCCTCAGTGGTCCTCGCCTCGCCAACAAAGCCAACCAAAAAACTGTGATTATCAAACTAAACGATATCCAAAGGACGGCGAGCCTCATGACAACTGGTGCAATGTCCTCCACTTCTGGAGCAGCTCTAGATGCACTGCTGAACTTACCGCCCCTACACATTCACTTGCAACAGATGGCGAAAGCCAGCATGTACAGGCTATCTGCCCGGGAGAAGGTAAACTGGATCTCACAAGCACTAAGATCAGTTCTTGACTCAGTCAGTGAAACTCTAACCCTTAACATGGCATCAGACACCATGCTTCCACTCCTAAACTTTGGAAAACGTTATACGCGACGACTGGCTAAAAAGCCAACTGCACTGGAAGGCCGGTAGCCTTAAATGGTATACTGATGGGTCCAAATCGGAACTTGACATAGGCTGCGGTATATATGGAGAGCGACCAAACTTCAGAAGAAGTGTAAACTTGGGGAAATAAGCCTCCATTTTCCAAGCGGAGGTATATGCCATTATTGAATGTGCGGATATCAACCTCCATAAGAACTACGCCAGCCACCGTATCTATATACACTCGGATAGCAAGGCAGCTCTTATGTCACTAGCCTCGAATACCATTCATTCAAAGCTAGTGAAAAACTGCATATCACTACTGAATTCCCTGGGCGAAAAGAACGGGGTAATTCTAAGATGGGTTCCCGGTCATGGAGGAATCAAGGGAAATGAAAAAGCCGACGAACTTGCTAAGACGGGAGCAAAGGGAACGTTATACGGCCCTGTACCTTGCTGTGGCATACCAAAAAGCCTTGCAAACCTAATTCTCAAACAAATATGTTTAGAACAATCCGTCAACCACTGGAACAACACGGCAGGGTTGAATCATTCCAAAGCGCTAATTAAGGCTTACGACCCCAAGACGGCCCGTGAGGCCTTATTGCTAATTAGGAACAATCTACACATACTGGTGAGCGCGCTCACAGGGCATTGTGGCCTGAACAAACCCATGTACAACCTCAATCTCCGAGACACAAAAATGTGCAGGTTCTGCCAAGGGGCAGAGGAAACTCTCCTGCACCTAATGTGCGAGTGTGGTCCGCTGATGCGTAAAAGGTACACCCTTTTGGGTGGTCATTACCTCCAACCTGAGGAGGTAAAACAATATGGCGCCAAAAGTCTGTTGCGGTTCCTAAACACAATAGATCAGCAATGGTCGCAGTGTTACAAGGCTCATAAAGACCTTAGAAAAGCCCCACACAACAAATGAAAAAAAAATAAAAACCAAAATTAATGAATAAGAAAGAGTAATAAAAAAAGTCAATGAAAATAATAAGAATTTCCAAAGATAACATTAAATGTTGGAAACTGTCTGGGTATATTTTTGTGGTTATTTTGCCGGGCGTCATGTATTAACCAGGAATTAATTTTGACTTTAAAAGAAGACTTAGGCATGCACATACATTTTTAAATCTTCGTGTAGCATATTAAATATTCTGGGGGCTATGTACACAAAATGCCTCTGTTAAAGGTTATTAGTGTATTTATTTTCATATAATAATATTTTCATATCTGGATTGAGACTTTGGTCAAAGATTATTATCTGTTAATTTAGCCTTGTGGTTTAAGAATGTACGATTATTTTAATCAAATTACAGATAAATAAATGTGTTTATCGCTAGTGTTGCAAAAATAGGAATTTATCAAATGAAAGCTGAGACTTTAAGACTTAGAGACTTTTATCATAATACAACTAGTAAAAATAATAACCTAATAACTTTTTTTCGGAAAAAACTTAACCTTTGCACAATGGCTGACTTTTACAGTCAACCAGTGTTATTGAGAAAGTTTCCGGGTAGTTTAAAGAAGATGCTTTACTAATTAAATACTATACATAAAAAAATTCATTAAAATTACTTATATAAAAGCTGATACTAAAGAAATGTTAAATAAAAAAATATTAAAATAACACTCATAGATGAAGGAAAAAAGTTAGGGAGTGGAAAGGGTCTATATTTCATGACGGAAGGTATGTTTTTTTGCAAGAAGCTTGTAGAGAGGGATTACATGCTTCTGATATTCGGAAGGAGCTGGTTCCATAATCGAGCTGCATATGCAGAAAAAGAGTAAGAATAAAATAGAGTTTTGTGAAGAAATGCTAGTTGATAATCTGACTTGATCGGAGTTGGAGACCATGACTTCCTAGACCTGATCCTGCTCATAAGATGGTGCGGTGGGATTGTTGAGCAAGTGCTATAAGGATAGGATGTGTAGATTTCTGCGATTTTGAATCTGCAGCCATTACATGCTATTATGCGAGGCTAAAACATGATCGTATTTTCTTAGATTAAATACAAATCTCACACAGATCTTATAAACCCGAAAAAATCACAAATTGTGATTTTGGAAGGCGAAAAAAACTGTTGTTGTTTTGTCCCAATTTGATAATGGTTCAACCACCCTAATATCGGCTGGTTTTGGGTGAAGATATATGTATAGGTCATTGGCATACAAATTGTTGGAGGAATTAAGTAGTGCATATAAAGATGACAGTCTGCTCTACCATATATCAACGTATTTAAAAAATATGTAAAAACTTTTTTTTTTAAAGGTACAATGTAGAAAATTGATATTTTCTGTTGGTTTTCAGGTTTGCTGACAATTATTGTGTGGTGATGAGATTTTGTTGTGATAAGATGATCAGTGCAGTAATTCAAGTCTGGTTTTACGATGATAAACTGAAAGGAAGCTGTCAAAAGCTGGTAAATTCTATGCCTACAAGAGTGAAAGGTGTTATCAACGCAAAAGGAGGATACATTCTATATTAAAACTAACAATCTACCAGTACTGTTTTTGTATGTCTATGTCCAATAAAGCACTTTTTGAAGAAAAATACTCTTTGTTCCAATTAATTTGCACGGTACTGTAAATAGACCAGATATATTAAAATATAGGCATAAAAATAATATAATATAAAAATATAAAAGTGAGATAGTCATGCAAATGTTTTGTCAGCAAATTCTGAAAATAATATTATGAAATGTTCATACTTACTGTTAATTAAAATAATAACAGGTATATAAAATGACTGTTTAATGAGGACATATCGTTGTATATATCAATTTGATACAGGATATTTCTAAATTATACTCATGGGCGCTGCGAAATAGGAGACCGTGAAAATCATTACAGGTTTTCAAAGTCAAATTGCTGTATTTATTTTGATAGACTTAACATGCATTTCTTATTGTATCTCATAGGAAGATTATTCGGCTTCAAGTCATCAAACAAATATTTCTTAATAAAAGATTTATTTTACGTATTTTAGTCACAGTAAGGATTTAAAAAAAGCTTTTATAAAGGTTAGTAGCTATATCGGATAAAAGAGTCACATAAAAAGAAAATTTGAGTAAATATATAAACCCACTATTAGGTGAAGCAGTAAGTTACAATCTATGATAGGGATGTGTTTATTAATTATGTAAAGTCAAATGATTTGCATAAAAGCGCACGGCGGAGATGGTGATTCTTTTACAGCACCGAACCGAACTTAGCTACTAGCGCAGCTGGCCGGCGCACCAAAGGTTAAGGAATGCCATTTTCGATTAACATCAACCCAAAGGAGAAATACAGACTTTGGTTTTCATTTATTTTCGTAATAAGGAAAGAAAATATGGAAAAATTGTCTCGGTATTTAATTCAGTATTATTGCATTATAGAAACCTGGGTATTATTGCAGTATAAAAACCTCTTCTAGATTGTTGATTTTTTAACGTCACCAGACTATATTCACCACGCTGATTCCGAATCTGCAATAATATTTGTTTGGTCTCAATAAATAAGCGAGATATAGGCATTCAAAAAAGCGCCAAACCCATACATTTCGGTAGGTTGTTTTTTTTTTAATTTTAAATAATACATAAACACCTATTTGGCGGTAGGTTAGATTAGTTTTTTTTTTAAACAACCTTAAAAACCGAGTTTAAAAATTGTATGTAAATTTGGTCTTGAAATTTTACGCGTCCGAAGCTTTTTTTCTTTCACATTTAGCATTACAATGATCGAATATAGTAGTATTTCTTTATTTTTTCGAATTCTGAGAAAGGCTCCTATACTGCAATAATTCCGAAACCTGTTCTAAATTGTTGATTTTTTAACATCGCTTGACTATATAAACTACGCTGATTCTGAATCTGCAATAATCTTTATTCGGTGTCAATAAATAAGCGAGATATAGGCATTCAAAGAAGCGTCAAACCTGTATTATATAATAAGCTATATAATAAGCTCGCCTTTTCGTACAAATAAAGCATTTTATTATTATTATATTTCGGTAAGTAGGTTAACACTTTGATGGACAGTATAACCTCATCGATGGATTCGTCTGTGACACTACTTATTTCCATACATTGCCATTTCCATACAATGTTGTATTGTGACAGTAGAATTATCTAAATTACCTCTGCGGTGACACTACAGCATGTCGTTCCTTATGTTAGGTTAGAAAAGCGATCGCCGAGCGGCGTACTGATTTTAAACTAATTAAAACTCTGACGTCGACGGGCGTTCTGTCGTATCATTTTTGCAGTATGATCGCCTATAGGGGTTACTGTCCATCAACGTGTTAAGTTAGTTTTTTTTTAATAATACATAATCACCTATATGGCAGTACGTTAGATTAGTTTTTTTTAACAACCCTAAAAACTGAGTTTAAAAAAACTTTTTTTTTTGTATGTAAATTAGTTTTTTTTGTATTGAAATGTTATGCATCCAAAGCTTTTTTATTTCACATTTAGCATTCCAAGGATCAAATCTAGTATTTTTGAGAAATATTCCTATACTGCAATAATTCCTTTAATTCAGCAAAGATTTCAAGATTCGAAATCATATTCTTTATTACCACAATATCAAGCCTTCGATTAATCTAAGATTGTGTAAGCATTACTTACTAGCACTTGTCTGTCTCCTCCACTCTTCAGGCAGTCCAGTACTTGTTGGCCGAAGGATAAATCAAGGGGAAGCATTTCGTCTTCCGGTCCGCTTATCACGTACTTTTCGCTGCCCATTTTGGAGGTTAAAGCTGATAATAATCACTGTTTTTTCAATGTCGCCTGTATTTCTAAAATAACTTGCGGTTCGTAGAATGTCTCTACTGACATGAGAATATCTCTACCACACGACAGCTTGCGGCAGTGCGCGAAACGATAGAGTTAAAAGTAGTTTATTATCTCCCATATCTACGCTCAGCGTAGCTTGTAATATTGCGGAGATAATTGATGGTATCTTTTATCGCGTGACGCGAAATGATCGATTAAAACACCCGTGAAAACCACTGATCATATAAATAGGGAAAACGACACAGAAGGCAGCGCGATAAACACGTTTTTCATAAATAAAACTAGAATTCCTTGAAAATGAACTAGCTAATAAAAACAAACGACAGCAACGCGTCGCCCTTTGAAACATTTTGACAGTGTTTGACAGCTGCGAAATTAGAGGCCGACCACAATTACTTTAAATTTATCGGAATCAAAACATAGATATTTCGATTTCTGCCGATGTAACTTTATGGACAATGAAACCAATTTCATTTTGACATTTTATTTGCTTTCAGCGCTGCTATGTTAAATAAAATACCAAAATTGATCGTTATAACCGAATTCCACGCTTGACGCTGTCGAAACACTAAAATGACTAATGAATCAATATATTCTAAAGTTTTAACTTAAATATAATAATAAATGTGTAAGCACCTAATTTTGTGAGTAGAGATATGTCTTGATAATGCATATTTATACATGTGACATTATAAACAAAAATCAACTAGTGACACCAAATATAGAAAAATTAAGCAATTTTACTTGTATAAAAAAATATATCAGTTTTACAAGTCATATTTTAAATCTCTAAAATAATAAGCATTACCGTACTACAAGCGTTATATAATATATTTCATAAGTTTGTATCCATGTGCACAAAGTGTGCGCAAATGTAACGATAATTAACAAAACAATAACAAAGGATGCTTTTACAATTACTAAAGTTAGTCTATTTAAGCATAGTATTATATAAGAGGAGAACGTTGTGCGATAAATTACTGGATATTTTTTCATAAAATCAAATACCTAGAAAACGATAGCAAGATATTTTAATCGATAAATGTTTTGTTTAGTACATGATTTTTACAAGACGCCCAGTGAGAAGGCATGTACTTAGATAAATTTTTCATAAATATACAGTCGAAGTAATAAAACGAACAGTTCACGCACCAATTTCAAACAGAGAAGATAGTAGAACACTACCGGTCTCACCACCATTCGTGAAATCGAACAGACTCCGGGTCACAACGCATCGCGTCCCAGTGGCGCCTCTTTTTGTATAATCGACAACTGCTCTAGGCATTTTTCGCCATCTTCCTTGGCCGCAGCTGCTCCAGCTGCCATACATCACTCCTCCCTCACAACATTGTGTTTATATGTCTTCTATCGCTCGGATTATCGTTTATTTTTACGTAATTACGGATCTAGGCGTTCGATTAACTAGTTTCGTTTTCGTTCCGGTATTTTTTTAATAAGTACCTAATGATACTAATGCTAACATTATTTACCAACCAAAACATTATAAAAGAATTATGTTGACCTAAATAAAAACGCTATTAAAATGTCGGCTTTTGTACCTTCGATCGGCCTCTATTGGTTGAATGAAGGCCTCCATAGAACACAGAGAGCGACCAAAAACAAGAGAGCGAACAAAAAAAAGGAAGGGCGATTTCTATTGGTTGATTTTTTTGTATGAAGATTAACGGCCATGGTTGTCGCCACATTTTCGCTGAGCGTTCAATTTCTGCGTCTAATTATGCCATTTTCAAAAGCTGCCTTTGAAATCTTCTGCGGACTGGTACCCACTTGTCTGACGCCCTCTAAAAGGTATGTATTTTAGTATTTATCACGCTAATCGCACCTCATTTAGCTTTTTACTGACCCGGCGTGGTTTTCTCTCAGCCATTTTGACATTGCTTGTCGGCATCTTGACGGCGATTTTGAAACTCAAAAGGGCTCGCTTTTGACCATTTTCAACTGGACTCGTGATTACACTCCATTTTAGTAGTATTCCACATATCAGCTTTCATATTGCAGACATTTTGGGATTAACCTTTGAATTTACTCGAGAAAATGGCGTCGTTACGTTTTCGTTTTGGTTTCATGCGTGTTTTAAATGCCCAGTTAGACTTAATTATGTCTTTATTTCATGGTAAAATGAAAAAAAGAGATGAATAGGCCGTATTTGCCACACACAGCTAAGGCACTTGCTAAGAGAATACCTATATTCGAGGTCGCTGTCAGACCGCATGGATTGTGGAGGCAAAACTGGTAGCCAGGAGGGGAGGTGGCCCCCGCTGGGTTACCTCCCTAGTGCCTCTTCGTAAGACGCCAAGGTCCGCGACAAATTCACACATAATTACCGCTGAACTACAGCAGGTAGAGGTAGCGCAAGCAACTTCGTACCCGTAACAAGTCAGGAGGTCGAACGTATCCTGATGAGTAAACCCAGCGTTGTATTTGTACCACTTTCCATAAAAGCACCGAAACGGCTACCTTGGGGGTTCCAGTCAATATATGGCTCATTCTTTTTACTTTTATTTAAGCAATTTGTTTTACTTTTATTTAAGGTGACTTGGGAACGGATCCAACAATACCAAACATTGGCTTAGTGCATGGCAGGTTCTGGCGCGACCGACGCTCAGTCGGTGCGCCAGATAATAACAACTGCGATGCATTCACCGATCTTCGAGGTTGCGGGAATTGTGAGTATCGATCGCGACGGTAAAAGTGACTCACTTCACGACGGAGAAATAATTTTATTTTATTCCGTCCCACAGGCGGCCGTTGCGAAAGAGCGGATAGCATAGATGGGGCGTCCGTCGACGAGCGATCAGGCGGAGGCTGCAGAGTCGTTCTCGCACCTTATTTGGAGCGAGAGGCGTACGCTCCAAACGACACTCCGCAGCCCCAACGCCGGCGGCCCCGCATACCCCGCACATGTTGGTCGATATTGCAAGAAATTTTATATAAAAATAAATGTCTTAAAATTTTTATTTTTTATTTACTTTTACTGTCGCATCCAGGCATTCGATTAAAACGCAAGAGAAGAACGCTTAAGAAACTCAAAAATTTATATAATAAAAAAAAATACAACGTTTAAAATATCTTACATAAATCAAAAATTTGCAAAAATATAGTGTTCAGATTTACTGATTACTAAAACGTTTACTGATTAAACGGCAGTCTGTTCTAGAGTGATACCTGTATTATAATTTATTAGATAATGTAGTCTGGGTTATGGCAGTACAACCATGAGCGATGTGGACTTGAAGAAGTCTCTCTTGCGGGGAGATTACGACAGCAATAGTATGGCTCACGCTATTGGCCTTCAATGCCAGAATGATTGGACAACAATTGGAGAAGTCCCTTCTGAAGAATAGGTATTTTTAATTATTTTCATTGGTGTTTCATTGATGTGTAGTTCTGTGGTGATTAAAACGTTTACTGATACGATGCCTCCATGTGGATCTATATTTCCTCTCATACTCACTATTAAAGGTTCTTTTTATTTATTAAAAGTCAGGGGTTTTCGTGTAAATCTTAGCACAAAGATATGTGATGATTTAATTGAAAAGGCAGCCTTTCATGTAAAATTTCATTTTTTTTAAATAACTCTTATTTCCAGAAATATAACAGAACTTAAAAGTGGAAGCGGCCGGTGTAAACTGTTATATATCTGAAAATAAAGTTCTCAGTCACCTTAAAACGTTGAGTCCCGCATCGCCCACATGGTAGCAGAGGACTGCAGCCCACAGGTGGGCAACATTGATTGTGGTTTAACGACTGCATCACCCACTTTATGGGAATATTTATTAAACGCAATATATGTTTAAAACTGGTGATATTTAATAAAAAAAACTATGGGACCTCGTCACCCCAAGGGCGGTCCCAGGGGGGTGGTCAAGGGGGTCATGACCCCCCCCCCCCCAAATCCTAAATATATGGCTTATAATAAGCTCCTTATGCAATACACTTGTTTCCATAAATAAATTATTGTATAATAAAGGGGAACTTTGTTTTATTTACAAACCGTTAAACCAATCTCATGGCCCATAACAGCGACCCCCCCCCCCCAAACCTTAAGCCCATAACTGTGACCCCCCCCAAAATGTAAGGCTAGGACCGCCCTTGCGTCACCCTAAACAAATATCCGATTAGTACCGCTGCTGGTCCAACGTGTTAAAACATTAAAATACATCAATCAGATGGAACAGTACATTTTAAGGTTTTTTGTGAAAACTGGAATATTAATTCTTAATGGAGTAATCGTTTTAATCTACCTTTTGTGAAATATCTAAATGTGGTGCAGAATTCATTATAGAAACATTGATGCTAAATTTAGGTTCAACCGATTGGGATGCAATGTGTATTTAATTTATCATCCCTTAATGTAAAATGTTGAATAGCTCTCTTGAGGACAGGAGCTGTGGTTCTTGTATACTGTGCTATTCCATTCGGTTATATTTCAAAGTGGGCTCGTAAACAATAATGAAACAAGGCAAGCAGCTAGGTCCTTCTTTACTTTCCATAACAACCTAAAAGTATTAAGATCAGGAAATGTTTCATTTTAAGATTTCACTGGATTTACTTCCTTTGACGTCCCAGAAACTCATTAAAATTGTTAATAAAAAATCACACTGTCCGCATGTCAGTATGTGCGCTACTACGACCGGAGCCTAAACTATTGATAAGATTTTGCTGAAATTTGGCACAGCATATGAGTATTATGACATTGTTGTTGTGCAATTTAACACAACATATGAGTATTATGACATTGTTGTTTCACTAAAAAAAATATCTATACATGTCATGATAATCTTTTTTGAATATTTAAGTTTTCGCCAGTACATACGAGAAAGGTAATCTGATTATAAATAACACTAAAACGGTTTTTACTGTCTGAAGCTTGAAGCACCCGATATATCGGCGATGTTACAACCGTCGTAGTCCCGTCTACCCTGGACAACGGTGATTGCAACATTGCCGAAACGTCAGGTGCTTCAATCTTCATGAGATAAAATCTATTTTTGATTTATTTGTAGTTTCTAAGAACCTTAATAGTCTTCGATTCTAAGTTAGCGTGAGTCGTATCAAAAATATTATATTCAAAAATATTATTAGACATGATTCAAAGTTGGAAAAAGCTCATATAAACATTTTTTTGTATTATTTTGTTTTAACCTTAAATAGGATGTGTAAGATCATGGATAACACAGGCCTGCATTTTTTTTAAATGAAAAAGTGTTTCAGGTCTGATAGGTGTATTATAGTAATTGGGGTATGCTGATCACGAATCTATGCTTAGTTTTTTTTGCAGCACGTCAGATTTTCAAGAAAAGTGTGTAAAGTGATTTTGTAAATTTTCATATAAACGACATTAAGTACAGAGAAAATATTTATTAAAATAATTATACAAATCGAAAGATGCATTGCAAAACAAGAGTTGTAGTGTATACATTACACAGGCATTGGTTTTTTAAAATTAAATCTTTCCCTTTTTCCCTGAAAACTACGTTTTGTTGTTTTCTTTTTGTGTGGTTTAGCCGGTGAATCCCTCTTCAATGTCCAGCAGTAGACGCCATCATTCTAACATCCCATCTTCCTTGATAACATCTCTCCATCTCCTTTATGTCCTGGTGAAACCTCTCTCCTTGTTCCTCGCTGACAGCCCCAAGATTTTCAGGAAAATACTCCACGTGTATAACATCGGTTGCGAAGCATTAATCTATCTATGCAGCGTAACTTGTCTGCTAACACAATCAACACAAGTTTTATATATTTTAACAAATAAAACACACGCAAAATGACTGTAACTGTTGAATATGAGAGGATAAAAGCTCAAAATAACGGTAAGCTAAATATAAACAACAAAAACAATCGACAGCAATGCGTCGCTCTTTGAAACATTTTGACAGTGTTTGACAGCTGCGAAATTAGAGGCCGACCACAATTACTTTAAATTTATTTGAACCAAAACATAGATATTTCGATTTCTGCCGATGTAACTTTATGGACAATGAAACCAATTTCATTTTGACATTTTATTTGCTTTCAGCGCTGCTATGTTACATAAAATACCAAAATTGATCGTTATAACCGAATTCCACGCTTGACGCTGTCGAAACACTAAAATGACTAATGAATCAATATATTCTAAAGTTTTAACTTAAATATAATAATAAATGTGTAAGCACCTAATTTTGTGAGTAGAGATATGTCTTGATAATGCATATTTATACATGTGACATTATAAACAAAAATCAACTAGTGACACCAAATATAGAAAAATTAAGCAATTTTACTTGTATAAAAAAATATATCAGTTTTACAAGTCATATTTTAAATCTCTAAAATAATAAGCATTACCGTACTACAAGCGTTATATAATATATTTCATAAGTTTGTATCCATGTGCACAAAGTGTGCGCAAATGTAACGATAATTAACAAAACAATAACAAAGGATGCTTTTACAATTACTAAAGTTAGTCTATTTAAGCATAGTATTATATAAGAGGAGAACGTTGTGCGATAAATTACTGGATATTTTTTTATAAAATCAAATACCTAGAAAACGATAGCAAGATATTTTAATCGATAAATGTTTTGTTTAGTACATGATTTTTACAAGACGCCCAGTGAGAAGGCATGTACTTAGATAAATTTTTCATAAATATAGTCGAAGTAATAAAACGAACAGTTCACGCACCAATTTCAAACAGAGAAGATAGTAGAACACTACCGGTCTCACCACCATTCGTGAAATCGAACAGACTCCGGGTCACAACGCATCGCGTCCCAGTGGCGCCTCTTTTTGTATAATCGACAACTGCTCTAGGCGTTTTTCGCCATCTTCCTTGGCCGCAGTTGCTCCAGCTGCCATACATCACTCCTCCCTCACAACATTCAGTTTATATGTCTTTTGGAGCTTCAAAATTTTTCTATACATAGCTGATTATGTTATACATCACATATAAAAAGTGCATTAGGGCGTTATTTCTTAAATTGAAGATATTAATTCCCAAACTTGGGTCCGCGCAGTTCGAGGCGGCCGCTCAAACTTCGGTCTGGCAGTTATCGAGAATCCTACTTTTGGAACTTCAAAATTTTACTATACATAGCTGATGATATTAGACATCACATATAAAAAGTGCATTAGGGCGTTATTTTTTAAATTGGAGATATTAATTCCCAAACTTGGATCCGCACACCGCCGATGTTAGTATGTCTAGGCGGCCGCTCAAACTTCGGTCTGGCAGGTATCGAGAATCCCACTTTTGGAGCTTCAAAATTTTACTATACATAGCTGATGATATTACACATCACATATAAAAAGCGCATTAAGGCGTTATTTCTTAAATTAAAGATATTAATTCCCAAACTTTGCCTCGCGCATCGCCGATGTTAGTATGCAGTGGTCGGGGAAACCGCACAAATTTTGGGCAAGTGCATGAATTTGGATTTTTGTTGCTGGGTCGGCAGCTATCGAGAATCCCAATTTTGGAGCTTCAAAATTTTACTATACATAGCTGATTATATTGTACATCACATATAAAAAGTGCATTAGGGCGTTTTTTCTTAAATTGAAGATATTAATTCCCAACCTTGGGTCCGCGCATTGTCGATGTTAGTATGGAATGTTCGAGGCGGCCGCTCAAACTTCGGTCTGGCAGATATCGAGAATCCCACTTTTGGAGCTTCAAAATTTTACTATACATAGCTGATGATATTAGACATCACATATAAAAAGTGCATTAGGGCGTTATTTTTTTAAATTGGAGATATTAACCACCACAGCCATTAATCCTACAGAAAAATAGTGCTTGTAGTTCAGAAACATTGAACCTCTTTTATCGTGCTTTGTAACTTTAATATGCTTGCCGTCAACGACTTCCAAGCAAAGAAAGAAAAGAGAATGGGCATTATGGGACCACTTTTCCACTGCTGTACATCATATACGAGTGGAAAGTCTGTTCATGTATAATATTTATTTTTTAGAATGATCTCAATTATAAATACGTTATTGTTATTGGAGAGGTGGGCCCAGCGCTCATACATGTTTGCCCGTTGCCCTTTGCATTTGTTTCAAAACTGTTAGCCAATCACTCGAGCTCTGATGGTAATTTCATAGATATTGTAGAAAGATTGGCCCATATTGTTTTAGTACTTCTTGTACAATGCAGCAGATAGTTATTATACCAATTCTAAAACTGTACTGTAGATCACTAAACGTCTTCCCTGAAGCTAAATATCTGTAAATACACAATAGTATAAAAAAAATATAAACCGACTTCAATCAGTTAAAATACTATATCTTTAAAACTACTGCACCGATTTTGATGCAGTTTATACCTTAACCATCCTTGATGTATACCGATGACAAATTACTGCAATTCAAACAATCATAAAAATCGCTCCAGTAGTGTTTGAGAAAATTGGTCTCATACATACGGGTGAAACACAGAACCTCTCTTTTTTACCGCTTTTTGAATAATAACCCAAAGGTAGGGCAGGTAAAGTCGGTCGGAAAGCTAAACATCTGTATTTTATTTTTTTGGGCAAAAATGTGATAAATAGAACAATGGATTTATGGATAAAATATCATATAAAATAAAGGAATACAAATCAGGCTCAAGTGCTAAATATATACGAAAATATATGAAAATATATACAGATGTTATTTTTGACTAAAATAGTAGCTCGTCGAAGAGATTCCAATATGACAACTGCAGAAAATGTTAACGAAATTAATTCACCGGCTAACGACAAACCAACTGACTCACAAACCAACAATGAAAATAACTAACCAAAAAGTAATATGAAAAGGAATGAAGTAAGCGAAGTTGACAACCAAATGATAGTTTAATTAATTCTATTGAAAATGAAGATAAAAGGATGATTGCGTTTTTCTTTAAAGGTATTGCCCCTATTATAGACAAGTTTAGTGACGAATTTACCGCGTGAAATTTGTAGGACCCGACGTTTCGGTGACTCTCAACGTTTCAAACTCTCTTCTTTCGTGGAACCCTCTTCTTAAAATGTTCCCGCCGCCGAACGCCGAACGCAAAGACGTAAAACAGGATACAGTGAGTGTTGTGTGCAAGACGGATTTTAAAAATTCCCGCGCTCCGAGCCCGGCCCCCCACCACCGTTATAACCTACGCAGTGGCGGCAGCGGTTTGCGGCCTACCCGCAAAACAACGGACTGACAGCTCTTCAGTCTACCCTAGACAACGGCGGCTGCAACGTCACCGAAACGTCGGGTCCTACAAATTTCACGCGGTAAATTCGTTTTCTATCCTATTTATAATGTCAAACAACCGCGATAGTCTTCGATTTTATAAGTTTAGTGACAACGATATTATAGTATTTCAATATGAAGTAATTAAAGCAACGAGAAATATAAGTCGAAGAAATCAGGCGCTGCACTGCTTGCTAAACGTCGGTCAATACACTGCAGCTGCAGCCACATCATCTTCATCATTGCCCTTGAACTAAAATTCAAGAATATAACACCCTTGCTTTAACATCCTCCATCAACATCCAGGTAGTACAATGTGTAGCAAACAACACAACTGCAACAATTTGATGCAAGCTCCCAATCTGCCGATTATTCTGAAATGAGTTAGACTACAGGAGAAGAAACAAGCAACACGATTTACATTTTTTTAAATACCTTAATTTTCTTATTTGGAATATTTCGAAAACATGTTTATGTATTTTTTTTGTACTATTTGCTATTCAAGAGTAATTAACAACGATGGATCACACATACCTAAGCGTAACAGCCAATCTCTCTACGGGAGAAAAAGATTTGCGCATACCAGTGTCCTCATATTTTAGCTTATCATATCGCTAATAATAGTTAAAATGTCCTATTATTCATCCGAAAGAGTTACTGGGAATAATGTTACTGGGAATAATAAATATAATAATTACTGGGAATAATAATAATAAGAGTTACTGGGAATAATAAATATAAACTTTTAGATTTTTTTTTCTATTCCATTTTTGAATTTTATCAACTTAAAAAATAAAATAAAAAAGTCTGGATAATTGCTAAATTTGCATGTTCTGCATTGGGTCACAGAACAGCTGTAAATATCAGCACAGAACAGCTATAATAAGTTATAGCGCTGCTTTAAATTTTTTTTTTAATCAACTTATCTACTTCTGGTACTTATTTTTAATTCTGACAAAATGGAGTCTGACATTTCGTAGAAGTAGTCCAATACTTTGCAACAAAACACTACTTAAGTACCAGTCACCATCTTGGACTCGACTATAAAATTAAAACTGGTACTCAGGTATGACTCAAGTATCGGCAAGCGCTGAAGTATTGACCAATACTCGACTATAAATTTGGGTGTCAAATATGCCATAGTGCCCCATCCGACAAAAAATAACATAATTTTATAATTTTCACGTAGTTTTATTATTGAATCGTAAAATTAAGCCGTACAACGATGACTTAAAAGTACATATAGAGGTTCATAACCCAAATTTTAAAAACAAATTCACAGAAGTAACGTGGAACACAAAATATAGCTAAGCAAATAGTTACAAGATGGTGAGAAATAACAATGGTTCCAACGATGCAGCTTAAAAACTAATCATCCATTACACTTCTTACAGCTAAGAACTTGAATTAAATCTAAGATTAATCATGTTAAAGTAGTAGGTACGAACATGTTAAAGCATCTCTAATAAAAAACAAATTATTTGGCATAAACACAGGTTTCATCGGATAATAAAAGACTAAGAGTAGACAAAATGAGCTAAAAATTAAGTATTTGTGTTTCTGCATTTATCAATAGGTACTAATGAAATGCTGAAATTGTGACATTTAGAAAACACAAAAATAAAGTAAGTATATTTGTTATATGTATCATTCTATCGCCACCTCTTAGCCTGTAAAGCTTATAACGAAAAGAAAGACTAGTCATGAAGTTGATCCTCCGATATAGCTGTAAGTACGCACACTAAAAATATATTTCCTTCATAAATGCATTACCCCATTCTCTAGCGGCCATCGTTGAGAAGTCACTTGCGAAATTTATTCGCAAGTGTCTTCCACATCTCTTAACACACTACAATAAATGACCAACAATATAAGTCTCAAAGTAAATTGTTAAATTAAAATTTCCATAGTAACCTCAATAAATTCTCAATGGCATCTATCACTCCAGAGCTAAAGGCGGATGAAGTAACAAAATAAGGATGTAGTCAGGGCAGACACTCGCAGGAGAGAGATTGGCGGTTTTGCCAATTCGGCCGGAGCTGATAATAGAGTTGGCCGAGTGGTACATGAGAACTGCACTGCAAGAACTAGAGATTAACACTCCAGGACTCGCTACCGAGTAAAAAAGACCTAGCAAAAGTTTATTTTGATACCTCCTATTCGCACTCGCAATCGATAATGATGAATGTCTAAATTGATGTGATGGATCTATTTCGCCAAGTAGTGATTATCTGTTTAATATTTTTACAATCTCTCCAAAAAATATGTATGGCATATTTTAAAGGTATTGTTTTGTGTTAGAATATATTATCTTACTTTGCTCAAACTGCATCCAAGATTAAAAATTACAATAGTCGTGATATAGTTATTTAAAGAAAGTCCATATAACATTATTGTGAATCAGGCAAAAATTTATTAAAAATAAAAAGAATCATCGTTTGGTTTTTTGTGATAATAAAATAATAAATTATTTTAATTAAAATCACCAAATCTGAATGTTCATTAAACGTTTTTTTTTTAATTTTATTCAGAAATATTATTAGAATCAGAAATATTATAAGAATAGAATCTTCCTATTCGGAAGGTGATTCAAAACGAGCTGTTGTGAAGACCAGTTAGCAGTCACGGGAGTCCTGCTAGTTTCATATATAGGACTTTAAGTCTTGATTCCTTTCGCGGGGATAAATCGGTTAAAGTTGTTGAACTTCGGCACTCGAATCCGAATGAAGGAGATTAATAAATATAAACAATTTGAAGATTTACTTTAGGATACAGTTCTAAATGAGGTTTTGATACGAGTTACTCATGGAGACATAAAGACTTTTCAACAGGGTCGGCAATATAACTTGAACTAGGTAATGGTAAGAATTGTTCATGTGGAGTATGATTATTAAAGAAAAATAACAATTTAGATTGGTGTACTAGGACACTAGTTGACGGCCGATCGTGCAATACGAAGCTGCTGTCAGAGGCGAAGGTAGGTATAGAATGCGGTTATGCAACTATCATAGGGTAGTACGATAGCGTGATAATCGTATCCTCTGCTAGATCGGTCCGGTATCTCGGGATTTTGATGGTAGATGAGGCCGATGATATGGATTCCTGGTACCATCTCCCATCTATCATAGCAATAAAGTGATAGTCATGAAAATAGATATTTGAATACTAAAAAAGTCAAAAATTAAATTAATGGTCAAATCCATTAATACAGTCTTTGCCGATAAAAATAAAAATGATTCCTTTGGCAAATGTCAATTATCAGGACATTCTACTGTATTTATTTTACTGCGTGATACTCTTGGAATATGGATACAAAGTATTGAAAAGCATCACTTGGTACAGAAATGCATGGTGGTCTTAATAATGTGGCCAGGTATTGCAGAGAACCCCCTCTTAGACTAATTAGATACCACTTAACCTTCCAGGAACGGGGCGCTGCCAGCTCAATAAACCTTCACATACTTGGGAAAGTGAAAAATTAAGAAATGAACCAAGAACTTCTTAAAAATAAACTTGTGAGAATACAAACACAAATGCCATTGCAATTATCGAGTTTCTACTGTTATTCTAAATGAAATGGTGGTGTCGATTCGATCCGATAAAAAATAAGACTAATAATTAAGTGAGTTAAATGGAAGTATTGTTGAGAGGAATCAATTAAGTGAGTTAAATGGAAGTATTGTTGAGAGGAATGGGCTCCGGGATGGGGAGAGAGTCTAGGTTGTGGATAAGCGACTGCAGCCAGTTGCCGGTGACCTTGTCCTCCTGCAAGCAAGCAGAGAAAGTACCATCTCTTAGCTCGTCGGGCAGGCAATGACGCAGAGCCTCCCTGGCGCGCGGGTTCTCGGTGAGACGCAAGTAGCACCGCACGACATGCTTCAGCAGACGCCCGGACGGCTCGCGCGCCAGGCATAGCACCATCTTGCCGAGTATCATAGCAACGTGAGAGAAGCGGTCGTACGTTTGGCAGATGTAATTCAGCCCGTTCGGATCGATGAGTATCTTCTGGAGGATGAATGTAGCGACGGTCTTCGATAATTCCGATCCGTTCTCCATGATTCTGAGGCAGAGCGGTATGATCTCCGTGGTGAGCAGGAACTGAATAACGTCCTGTTCGTCCGTCTTTACGAGGGCGCCGATGACGCCGAGGCTCGTCAGACGCAGGTACTCGAACGGTCTGGTCATGGAGACCGTGTGCAGGAACGGGTACAGGAAAAGGGGAATCTGCGCCGTTAAGAAGGACGCGCGCGTTTCGGGATGCGAAGCCACGCACTGCAGCAGAGCGAGAGCGTTGCATACCCTGTTGCTTTGCTGAGCGGTGAGCGTCGGTGGGTTAATAAAGGGAAAAATGTGAAGTATCTCCGTCAGCAAAGCGGCGATTGAACCGAAACTGTACCAGAGTAGGGGTGCTAGATCCGGTACTTCTTCGCGCCTTTTGCTCAGCTCCAGCAGAGCATTCTCCCTCAATTCCGAGTTGCACAGCTCGTAAATCCACTGGTAGATACTGTCTCGATCGACAACCGGCTGCATCATTGCCGGACTAGGCTGGGCACTCATCTTAATACTTTTGCTGAATCACACTAAAAAGAAAGAAAAAAAAACAATTAGCAGTCAAATACGAAAATAAGCCGACACCCACTATCCTAACTATTGTACCAATGAACCAGTGTACCAATGAACATCACCGCTAGAGTGCCCATAGTCGTGGCCGACAGCTTCAAGCTGTTGCTATTGAGCAATCATGTGACCACTTCGACGGAGTGTTCGGCCTTGTCGAAGCGTAATACAATGGAGTTTTTTCGCCGATTTGAGACTATGGATGAAACATGGATCCACAGAGACCAGACAGCGGGGACTAAGCAGCGGTTGAAACAGTGGACTTCTCCAGGCGTATCTGGTCCGAAAAAGGCAAAGACGGTTCCATCAACCGGAAAGGTCATGGCCACTGCTTTTTGGATTCGCAAGGTATGATCCACATCGACTTTTTGACCTCCTCAAGGTCATTTGAGTTCCTCAAATGAGGAGGTCATCGGTGCCACAAATGCCTATTTTGCAGCGTCCTGAAATCGTATTATTCTGAGGGCTTAAAAAGTAAGAGTGCCGCTGGGAAAATTGTATCGCCCTGGAAGGAGACTATGATGCAAAATAAAAACAAAAACCTGATCAATTACTGCGTTTTACTACAGATGACACTAGTTTTATATTCCAAGGTAGAACTAGCGATGAAGTACAACATAATGCCAAAAAATGTCTCTCTGTAGCTAAAGTACAGGCCAAAGGAACGTTCCGATGGGGTAATAAACCGAGCTGTCAGCAAGGATGCGGCTAACGTCGATATTGCTTATCGATGAATTACGCTTGCTCGATGAAACAGTATTATACGTCTGCATTTATTATAGTACCTATTGCTATATTTATTAATATTTTCGGTTTAGGTATTATTTTAGAATTAGATTAAATAATGACCTAATTATGTGATGCGAGTTATTAAATGAGTACTTAATAGATAACTGATTATCATAGCATGGCATATCATAGGTCATTATTAATTTCTAAACAGTCATAAGTAAAATGTTATCGTGGCATTTTGTATTAATGAGTCCCACATACCTATATATAATATAAAATGCTGCACGGATAAAACATCATTACTTGCCAATCAGTTGAGCAATGGAGACCATATTTACTAACCTGGACCTATTGAAGTTGAAGGGCAATATTAACACGCAGACTCGGTGCCTTATACATAACATTTTGTCATTTTTTGAAGTACTGAAAAGTGGCCCAACAAAAGTTTCGCTGCTCAATCTCAATAAACCACAAGAAATTAAGGCGTTTATTTCTGGGGTAACAGTGAGGACCTCCGGAAAAATCAATAAAGAAGTTTTACAAGAAGGGCTTCCTTCTACACCAAGGAAGACGTTAACGGTTCCGGCACCTAGGACTAATTTGGACGACTTCGATGTCGATGTGCTGAAATGCATCGTTTCATCACACGCATTACACGGTTGCAACACGCATCCCTACAAGTAGGTGGTAAAAGGAGCAGGGCTGGCCTAATGATTTATTGCCTCACCGGAACGTTCCTTTGGCCCGTACTATAGTAATTGGTTTAACCCCTCAAGTTGCGAGGTTAAAACTGCTCCATACCGTTTCAAATTACGAAATTGAGGATGAAATCGAAGGCCTTGAGAAAAATGCCTATAAGTCATAAACCACTATACGGATCATAAAAAGAAGAACAGTAAAATGATCCCATTGAAATTTCCAATATAGAACATTGAAATCTTATCTCGTAAAACAATTAAATGTACCAAAAATTCTAACCTCGTGTTCTCAGTGAAATTTTTGACAAACACTATAGATAGTCAAAAAATGTGAAAAAAATCACATATGCTACACCAAATCACTAATGCTTCACAAATTCTTTTAGAAAGGAAATTACACACTTTTCTTGAAAAATTCGCACCAGAAAACACCAAAATAACACTTTCCGTGAAAGCCGTGCGCATGTCGAAAAATGACAGACGTAAAATGGCAATGTAGGCATTGTGTTATATTGAAATTTGGAGTACGCGCTCTGTAATCGATTATCACGCGAAAATTTATCTTCTTCTATAATCTAACGTACCAAACGAAAGGTATGCGTCTCGTTCCGATTTTAAATCGAATTCTGGCAGTGAGCGCGACATGAAACCCGACAGGGTCGCGATGCAATTTAAGCATACTACACACGAAACCCATGCAAGTCGCGATGCAACGGAGGGCTTAAAACAAACCAATTATTATTAAATCCCAACAAAACAGCTATGAATTTTGCTATAAAAAATGTTAAAACAGTTAACAATATCAATATCAGCATGGACTCTAATAAAGTTCAGGTCGTTAACACCGCCAAATTTCTGGGTATTACAATAGGCCAGAAATTAAACTGGAGTTCACATATCGAGAGGCTATCGAAGGAACTGTGTTCTGCTATTTAAGACATACGAAAAATCAAATCATTTCTGATAAGTTTATCAAGGACAAACCAGTTGAATGTGAAGGACGTTCTTGTGGTAAGTCTTTTAAAAAACCATATCTAATTCCTCATCAAGAGAGAGAAGTGTGTTTGCGGTAGCGACTACTAAAGCTAGAGGCAAGTTGTCACCATCATCACTTTCGTTTGCTGGGTCTACCGTAGCAACTGCATCTGCAAATGTGGACGGATGAGCAAGTCCACTATTCGTTTGAGAAAAATGGTCATTTCGGTTCTGTCCATATAATCGTTCGATCAGCTTTTTTATCACTCTCTCATGATCAAAGATTTTGATGGAAATTTAGTGGTTTTTGATCATTAGCCAGCAAATCAAAATCTTCATCGTATAAGGAAAAATTTCTCAAATAGAACAACGCTGCTGCAATAAATGTTTGGCTCTCAAGGATCCGAGTGCTTCTAGAAACAGCCAGCTTCTGTGCTATTGGTGTTTTTAGTTCTTTTAACTTTCATACCACGAACCGCAAAGTAATTTCAGCGGTTATGAGATCTGAATCCCGCAAATATTATACTTCAATACTTCAACTGCAATTTAACTGGCTGAAACATGAATTCTAAGTCAGATAAAGCGGCACACTCTTCTTTTAAGGAAGTATAATCCGGATTTGGCCAAAGGTTGCAATTAATCAAGACTTTTGTTACAGGTTTTTGTTGAATCTGGAGATAACTAGAACACTAGACCAGCAAGTTTTGCAATCTAGCAATCTCATATACTTTCAAAGATTGACGATTTTTGTTGGCGATTTTTTGAAGAGTGCTAAGTCAACTTCGACTGGTAGGTTATATGCAACCAAACCCTTCAGATTCGTTGACATCTATAGTTCCTTTGTCAAGAAGCTCATATTCCTCTGCCTTTGCTTGAGGCGTGTCTAAGTTGCGTTTTGTATATTATCCTGAGGTTCATTATCAGAATGTTTCTTCTTGTAGATAACATCTATAAAACCTAATACAGCCTAATGCCAAAACCATGAGCATAATATGGTTGCTGAAGAGGATTTTTAAGTCGTCCTACTTTGACCATTACACCAGCTCCATCAATTGTAATACCTACTAAATCGTATCCAATGATATAGCATACTGACACTTACAGGTGTCAACCACAAACCGGGCGGACCTGTCACCCCAGGAAGTTTTAACGATATTGATTGTTTTGTCTCCCATGAGGTGAGCGTAGAAGACTTTAAGACAAAACAATCCACTGCCACTCACCCGTAAGAAGCCAACGGATGTCCCCGGTTATCAGACGGAATGCCCAGTCGATTGGCTAACACCGTACGGTGCACAAACCAAACGGGAGCACCCGAAGAGCGACTCCTAGGAAAACTGGCCCGCAGGCACAGAGTCCTACCCGGGTTCGCAATTCTACGTGGAGGTTACCGGATGGGTGCTGACTTGTGAGTTGGGCTGACCCTAACACATGGGTCATAATAGCCCGACTGCACTGGGCCTATTTGTTCCCAGAAGAAAAGGCTGTCAGCATATTCTGACAGCCTTTTCTTCAAAATATCAAGGCAACTCTCTGCAGGCATACTTTCAACTACCCGCACAAGCCTTAAGTTCCAAAACAAAGCTTAGCCCTTTGTAAATGTGTGAAAGTTTACTCTAATGAAGCGCCCATTCTTACAAGAAATCCATTTGTCGAAAGTAATGGAATGTGCTGCTGCGCGATTGGTGCGAGATCTTAGTATTTTGAGATCTAGGTATAGCGAGATTGCATTCCCCATTCGCGGCTGAGAGGTTAAGTTATGTGAGATTGAGCCGACATTTACAAACTATATAATTAAAGGACAGATGAGGGAAATGCGGCCGCTTGCCGCCCGTCCGACCAGCCGAGTTGAGGAAGATGGTAAAGATTTTTAAAATTAGGCGAAGCGAACGCATTTTACATCGCTCGCTTTGCTCTGCATCTAGATAAAAAGTATTAGAGGAAGTTGATTATTATTATTATTTATTCTGGACATTGGCTAATATATATAGACCAGATCTTTTAAAGCGTAAACAATATTAACAAGTTTTTAGGTACCAATTGAGTCTGTTTTTAAATTTATTTGTCAGAGCTTGCACTATACACTTCAAATGGTAGGGAACAATTACAAGCAGCTTGGGCCATAACATCCACTGTGGATCTTATGGCCCACCTATGGCCCACATCTTTTCCAGGTCGGACCAACTCACGGCTCAGCTCCTTTTCAGCAGCCTCCTCGTTTGGAGGACTACCCCAGTAAGGACTCTTGCGTCTCAGACCTTGGGGCTGGTGGATCGGCATCCTCTGGAGGAATGCCTCCCGGCGCTACTGGACGATATGCTCACAGTGCGGCGATAGCCAATCGCTATGTGACTAATTACTGAAGGAGTTGGAAGACTATGGAAATATACTGTTTCCTAAGCAGCGGGGGTGGATGTTGACCTGTCGGCAATCGCTCTTGAAATGACCAATTGCCTACCTGATCCTGAATTCAGAGCCGGGCAAAAGATGCCATTGGTCCGCGATAGATTCAAACTGAATCACAGCTGAATATACGGCAGGTAAAGGTCGCGCAAGCGACTTTGGACCCATAACCTATCGGGAGGTTAGAGGTATCCTGATGGTTAATTCCAGACGGAGATATCTTTACAAACTGGTAGTAAGGGGGCGAGGCTGCCCGCTGGATACCCTTCCTGGTGCCTCGCTGTAAGGCGTTGGCCTCTGATGGGCTTAGCTAGACGGTAGATTTCTATTGTCCTCACCTCACGGGAGATCTTCTTCCTTAAGTGACGGGTTCGCCCGTTGTAGTTGACAATCCAAGCTATACACTTCAAATGGTAGTATATTCCACATGTCCACCACTCTATTTTACAGAACATTCTTAAAAGGAATATATTTAAATTGTGCACAATTGAGTGACCTTGAAGATTTGTGTCTACTGTAAATTTTTAAATATTCTCTGAACAAGGTACATCGTAATAATTTGTGAAAATGTTATGTGTCAATCAGGCCCCCCTCTTTGTCTTCTTTGTTTGAGGGTAGTCAGCCCAAGTAATTCCAAGCAATCTTTATAATTCCTATTCTTCAGGCCCACTGGGTTTTTTCACTGGACATCTAACTATTTGTATTAGTAGGGAAGTGCTCATTTCTCGCCCGGCTTTAATACTCCCATTTGTTGAATCTATTTTGATAGCAGCAAACCATTGAGTCGATTGTAGGCTGTCAGTCAATGTAGCTGTCAGTCAATCCAAGGTCGAACAATGGTCGATACAGCTGCTGCTGTTGTTAACATCAATATGACAATTATGAAAAGTCATGTCAATAAGTTTATTGGCATGATTATGTGCATTGTGTCAACCTAACAATAGTAAATAAAATACAAACGGAGCTGCCATGGAATTCACCGACCGGAGTCGGGCCCATCATAATACTATTTTTTACACTTCTGGGGGGTGAGCAGTGGATTCCGGACTAACGACCGGATGTGGTAGGTTTAGGACAGCTGCCTTGCCACATGTGAGCGTTCACCTTACCACTTATTCACTCCCCCTTCGAAGCCATAGAATTTGAGATGCGCAAATCGCGGTTTCGGTTTTAGATATGTTTTCTAGGAAAGAGTTAATTATTTTTTCTGGAAAGACCAAGATCTTTAAAGAGGTGAAACAGAGATTTAGCTGGCAGGCCACAAGCGCTAACTTCCACCGCATGAAGGTGAACAGTGAAGCCGTTCCGGGTGACGGCATTTGCGAGATAATGGTATTTATTTAATTTGTACTCGTGGTCTTTAGGGATATTTGATTCCCATGGAACAGTTAATTCTACGATAAGGGCCACCTTCCGAGATAAAGAAAACAGAGTTATATCTGGACGGAGGACTGTGCATTCGAGACTTTCAGGGAATTAATACTGCTTAGAGACCGAATCGACCTCTAGAATCCAATCTGAAGCTTTCTCGATTACTGAGAAAGGTTTTGTAGTTAAATGTTTTTTGACTTTAGAGCCATCCCGCACAAACTGTATTGGGGGTTTGGAGGGTAGTGTCAAACCCTTGTTGGCACGAGCCACTGAGTAGCGAATAACGGCGAGGACTTTGTCATGGCGGTAAGTGTATCGTCCTTGATCTAAGGCTACCTTGCAGCCAGCTGGAATGTCTTAGCTTTGGTGTTTACGCAGTCTTCACGTAATTTTAAATCCTCATTCTTATGGTATCAACGTTACATTACAATACTTTATGTACCAATATAAACCCCTTAAATTATAATTTTTGGATTTCATTAGATCGACAAATACAGCCATGCAATGATCCCATTCCCATGGGAGCACAAGTTTGCACCCCGTCGAGTTTATAGGTGCTGAGTTTGCACTGCCAGCTCTCACACGCCGAATCCTCGCCCCGTTGAGTACGCATTCAAAAGTGAAACTCGTGTCGACTCTTTTGATCAAGTCGCCCACTGGGTACAAACAATAGTGCAGATGATTGCATAATCCATGTTCTATTTAAGGGTAGACCTCAAAAGGTTTAAAATTTTAAAGATTGGAGTTCTATTAATCAAGTATATAATAATCTTTTCTATAATTGTTTTCAAACAATCAACAAGACTGTCGATTCCATTGTTTGTCGATTCCACAGACGAAACTACTTGTTTTCCTTGGAAAAATGTGGTTTTCTACAGCTTCCACGGACCTAAGATTTTTGTCATTCAAACTACTGCAAAGACCGAAACAATTATTGTACAGGATCGACTTCCCATCGCCTGTTTGACTTCTCATCGGCTTTGATCCAAAAACGGTTGTTTCGTTTCGTGCAAGAGCCGTTTCGTGGCCATATTCATGAGATTTAGCTTAATAATTTCAGTGAGGAGATGTGGCACCCAATTATGGAGCTTAGAAATATATCCAAGCTTTTTAAGAGGCGAAAAGCAGTTAAATTGTAAATACTCAATCTCTGATCAATGTCGTCAGTTGTAATCTTTGTATTTTCTTCCACTATCGAACACAAAACATCCTCATCAACGTAAGAAGATTGTCCAGAGCAAGGCTGATCTTATAAGTTGAAATCACCATTTGGAAATCTGCCAAATATTTTTTTAATGGTCCGGAGAGTAGTAGCATGGTCAATATAAAAACTCTGAAGGTTTTTTGTGCAGTCGGCACTCTACTAAGCAGAAACCTCATCTTAAAATGTTCTCAATGCCCAACGCCAAGCGCAAGGACGTAACACAAGATACAGTGAGGTTGAGTGCACTGCGGATTTTTAAAATTTGCGCAACCCGCCGTTCCACCACCGTTATAATATGCGAAGTAACAGCAGCGGTTGCCGCTTACCCGCAGACTAACAGATGACAATTGACAGCACTTCAGTCTACCCTGGACAATGGCGCTTGCAACATCGCCAAAACTATAGGTGCTATAAACTTAATGCGGTAAATTCGTTTCTATCCTATTTATAAAATCTTATTTATGTCATATCTGGTATGGCAAGATAGTGCCGAATCCATTTATTTATTTTTCCAAAGTTTCATTTCGGTATGCCTCCCTTTTCTCCGCTGATAAGAGAAAAAAAAGAGGTATTCAATAGAAGTGTCACGATGGAGGATCGCCTATTACATTTTTTCTATTATTTTATTTCTTAACCCGAACGATTCCCCTTAAATTTTGCTTGCTTGCTATGATATTGCACTTGCTCTGTAAAGAAGCCATTACAGGCTCTTATATGTTTGTCAAAACATGCTTGATTGCATGAATTGTGGCTTTGCTTATCAACTTGCAAAGACTACGCCAGACCACCCCCAATTGCCTCTAGACCCGCTACCCCCCACGTGGAAGGCTCTAGCACCCACTGTATTAAATCGACACAGTACGTACATTCAGACGAGTACATTCAAAGGCCTTCACAAAGAAGCCAGCTGTCCTCTTTTCCTTGGCATAGCTGCCGACAGCCGATGCCAGGTCTATGTATTTATTAATTAATGCTGCCATTGCAACAATAATACTTTAGTTTTATTTCGTTCCACAATCCATGCGGTCTGACAACGACCTCGAATATAGGTATTCTCTTAGCAAGTGTGCCGGCAAATACCGCCTATTCACCTCTTTTTTTCATTTCATCATGAAATAAAGATATAATTAGGCCTAACTGGGCATTTAAACACGCATGAAACCAAAACGAAAACGTAACATCACGACTCACGACGCCATTTTCTCGAGTACATTCAAAGGCTATTCCCAAAATGTCTGCAATATGAAAGCTGATATATGGAATCCTATTAAAAACGAGTGTTATCTCGAATCCAGTTGAAAATGGTCAAAAGCGAGCCCTTTTCAGTTTGTGCAAGCGGCAAGAAACTCGCTGTCAAGCAATGTCAAAATGGCTGAGAAAAAAACATGCCGGTTCAGTAAAAAAAAGCTAAATGAAGTGCGATTAGCGAGTTATTTACTAAAATACATACCTTTTAGCGGGCGTCACACAAGTGGGTAACCGGGTACCAGTTCGCAGAAGGCAGCTTTTAAAATGGCAGATTGCGAAGCAGAAATCGAACGCTCGCGCTCGGTGAAAACCAAACACACGACAAGAACCACCTCGGTAAAATGTTGAATAAAAATAATGATGATGATGGTGGGAGGAAGAAATATACTAGTGACACATAATTTATAAAATCATCGTACTGCTGGATAGATTACACCTTATCCAAAAGTTCGTTGAAATATATGAATAGATGTGGAATAGATATATCACTTAATGGGTTGCTTCACATCATAGATGGATAGTTTTCATACAAATTAAATAGTGAGGTAACAGAATTGTGTCCATGGTAGTCAAAACAACCGGCAAAACTTATATTTCACAGAATGCAATATCCGTTTCAAACGCAGACGACCTAAAGCATAGATTTTTTTGTAACGAATAATTTTTAGATATTCAAATCATGATTTTAATAAAATCAGCAAATTGTAATAAAGCAATAGTACATGTATTGTTACATTTTTTTTGCACGGTATTGTTACTATACAGTAGGACCGCGGATATCAGAGATACGAATAACCACTGATCATATAAATCGAATAACCGAGCTCCGGGTTAAGGCATTTATATGATCAGTGGTTAAGGCTAGGCGCGCACGGCAGTGCGGTACGCTTTTTACGCCGTACGTAAAAAACACCACATTTTTTGGTCCGCGCACTGCGAATTTAGGGGCGAACACACTATCGGACGCGTCCGCTGCCGCGGCTTATGGACAGTATGCACAGTCGTTTGGGACGTGGCTTGCCAGGTTTCTATCGGACGTCCGAAGCCTCGAGGCCGCGTCCGCGACTGACGTCCGATAATGTGCACGGCTCAATAGAAATTCATTACACAGATCGCGCCCATAAGCCCAAGGGCGGTCCTAGCCTTACATTTTGGGGGGGGGGGTCACAGTTATGGGCTTAAGGTTTGGGGGGGGGGGGGGTCGCTGTTATGGGCCATGAGATTGATTTAACGGTTTGTAAATAAAACAAAGTTCCCATTTATTATACAATAATTTATTTATGGAAACATGTCGCTGCTTAAAAACTAAAGTGCCACAAATCAAAATTTTCCAAAATTACTTTTATTTAAAAAAATGAGGCCAAAATCGCCCTTATTTTCATATAACACAAAGACACTCGTCGAAATCGGCCTTTAAATAAAAAATTTACGCATACGCCCTTTTGGCATTTTCAAGGATTGGAAGCTAAGTTCAGAGCAAAGCAGCCATCTTTTTAGTTGCGACCCAACAGTCGGCGCGAGTGCACGTCATTTTTTTGCTAAACGGCCACATCGCGAAAAGTTACCTGTATTGAGTGTAAATTTTATGAGCAACAGGGCCACATTTCGGAATGCGTCTGTTCCGCATATAAAGCACAAGTAAGTACACAATCATTTATAAATCAAAAGTGCCACGTTTTGAAAAGTGGCCATTTAGCAAATAAAAAATGCCCAATTATGTTATTTTTGTTATAAGCTTTAGAGTTGTTTCTGTGAAACGTCTGTTTTGCTTCAGACATTGTTGTGCTTGGGGTGTTTTCTTTTAAGACAAAAGGCTTTCACAAAAATTAAAATTTATTTAATAATGGAATACTTCGCTTTATGATGGATAATTAATATTTTATGTTGTTTAATATGATAATAAATTTACTTTGTATGTATAATTTTACTCACTATACTTATAACCGTTTTTTTATGAATTCATTTTCTCCTGCAGAATGAGTAACTGAACACAAAGAATTTTAAACCATACCCAAAACGAGGGTGACTCTGTACACTCCGTTATTGGAAGGAATATTTTAAATGCACTGAAATCTTCGGCCATTTATGTACCAGATCAGTACATTACTTTAATTAAAACGGCAAAGAAGAAAGGCACACCTTACACCGTCCACGAACTGGCACACGACAGTTTCTACGACTTCAAATCTCTGACTGCTGGTAATTACACCGTTACAGAAGATGGAGAAAAGCTGAGATGGACCGACATAAAAGTCATAAAAATTTATCAAGAAAACCCAAACAAGTTCTTTTTTAAGACTTCTTACGACGACGCAGAGTTTAAGTCAGTGTCTACTTTGACCAAAAAACAATCGAAGACCAATACCGTGATAACCATGACACTGAAAAAAGTATATGCTCAAAAACTAAAAGTTTCTGAGACAAAAAAACAGGGCATTCTGAACCTGATAGAAAAAAATGTGATACCAAGGTATTACGAAGCTTTTTATGCTAATCTTTAAATGTAATAGTAGCCATGGACACAGACAGATTTTATATAACAAATATAGTTATATTTGAAACTGTTATTTAGTAATTACTTAGAAACCGTATATAAAAACTACTATTATCTTAAGTTAAAATATTGATCTCTTGTTTATTAGTACAGAGCATTTATCCATATTACCTATAGTATTACAATTGCAGAAGCTATGATTATTATGTTACTTATAATTAGTGATAATTGTGCCTGATGAGGTTTTAGAATAAGTTATTTTTGTTTGTTTCCTATTTTGTATGGTGCCAAACCTTATTTTTGTAATAAAAAGCTATGTAATAAAAGATATGTTTGTTTTTTTTGTAATTTCGATGTGCGAGTTTTTAATTTTCTTTTTTTAAGATATAAGTTTGTCTCAATCCAACAAGGTTGTGACCAAAATTTTTAATGAAACATATTTTTTTTTTCGACTTGTGGCCTTTTATTTAAAATATTAATTTGTTTGCTTGAAAAAAAATATAAACTAAAGGGACTTATGTGCTGCTAATCTTCTTTGGGATATAGTTACCACAAAATTGAAGTAAACAAGCGATAGGGAATTAAAATACGCATCGAATCAAATAAAATGACACAAAATTATTGTAAGTAAGAGTGGCAAAAAAGCAAAAAAACGAAATGAAAATTTTAAAACTGCTCTCCTGAAAAAAACAAAATTTTGATTTGTGGCACTTTAGTTTTTAAGCAGCGATGTGTATTTGCATAAGGAGCTTATTATAAGCCATATATTTAAGATTTGGGGGGGTCATGACCCCCTTGACCCCCCCCCCTGGGACCGCCCTTGCATAAGCCGCGGCTAACGGACGCGTCCGATAGTGTGTTCGCCCCTTTAGGGAGCTTCGGGCGCGCGCCCGGGAAACGGTGCGGGCGCGCGGCCGGGTCGCTGTGATAAAATGTAGGTATGCCGCTAGGACAGACGCTCTCCCAGCATATTATTATCTCCCTTTGTATATCAACTCCCTTACACCGCGGTATTTGCGCTGGCAACACTTTAGAACATTTTTTCTTCTGAAACTAAAAAATAACTTTCAAATAAAGGAAATTCTGTTTCAAAAGTTATCGAAATAATATATGATTTCTTTAAATAAAAGTTTGGTCTAATTTAATTAATATTTAATAATGAGGTACATACCCATAATGAATTTCTTTAGTGGCAATCCTGCCACTGTCACCGCACCGCAGCCAATCTGCAGCAGTCCTATTTCCGGGACATTATTTTTCCCCGGGTAAGACTCCCGTGTCTCAGGCCTCAGAGTTGGTGGACCGGTTTCTCCCGGCGCCACTGGACGGTTTGCGCACCGGTCGGCCAAGCCAATCGGTTGTGCATTTTGACTAATTGCTGAAGGGGTCTGGAGGCTATGGAAATACACCATTTCCTAAGCATCGGGGTGGATGTTTCACCTGATGTCATGCCACTCTTGAAATGAAAGGTCATTTCAAGAGTGGCATTACGGGCAAAGAACGCCCAGGTCCGCGATAGATTCAAACTGAATTACCGCTGTATACAACAGGTAGAGGTTGCGTAAGCGACTTCGGACCTGTAACCAGTCGGGAGGACGGAGGTATCCTGAAGGTTAATTCCAGACGGAGATATCCTGCCAAAACTGGTACTTAGGGGGTGGGGCTGCCCGCTGGGTACCTTTCCCGGTGCCTCGCCGCAAGGCGTTGGACTATAACGGGTTGCTGGCGAACTAGACAATAGATTGTCTTGTCCCCAAGTCTTCTACGCTCATCCCACGGCTGAAACAATGACCTATGGTGACGGGTTCGCCCGTTGTGGTCGACACCTCCATCCTGGCATTCGACAGCTCGGTGCGCAAACCGCCTAGGAGTGCCCAAAGAGAGTTCCTAAGGAAACTGGCCCGCAGGCACATAGTCCTACCCGGGCTGACCTATGAGTTGGGCCAACCCTAACACATGGGTCATAATGCCCTAACTGCACTGAGCCCATTAGTTCCTCGTGTAGATAAATAGGCGGATTGGCGTGAATCGCACTTAGTGCTTGGCTGACCTCGTCAGGGGAAGGGGAGGAGGGTATATGTATCCGCCGCTGTTTCGGCGTGCCTTTTCTCTGCGCATGCGCCGACGTTCTATGCGTGTCACATACGTTGCGAACGTAAGTTCTAGAAACATACCTACTAGCGCGTTGATGTACATGTACTGTCATCCCCTCATAAGTGTGTTTCTAAGTCATATATGTTTCATGCAATTTCAAGGGCCCAGATGTCATAATGCGTTGCGTACGTTGCTTTCGCAAGACCAGCCCGTCTCTGCCTTATATGACACTTAGGGGCTCTTTAGACGATCCAGCATGCTTGTCAAGCATCGTGTCACGGGCTGGGAGAGGATCGTAAACCGCAGGTAATATGCAAATATTTATTTAAATATTTACCAAAAATGCCTAATTTTGTAGTTTTATACCAGGGAGTCACGTCATTTATCAATCAACTACTTCTAATTAACGTGACTCTCTGGTATAAACTACAAAATATGGCACTTTTTAGTAAATTAACAAAAATATATTTGCATATTTCCTGCAGTTTACGATCCCTCCCCAGCCCGCGACGCGATGCTTGACAAGCATGCTTGCTCGTCTAGAGAGCCCCTTAGATGCAGATTCATCATAACTTAGATAAAAATATTGCTGACATAGTGTGATAAAATATTATTATTAGTCCATCGTAGTCACAGTATAATACTGTGTCAGCTAAAGATCGATTATTATCATGCTTGCCTTATAGGTATACCAACCGTCAGTGTGTCTATAAAGCTGGTATATTATTAATATTATTATCGGCCTATCGTTATGATAGATCGATAATAATAACTTTATCGCACCTGTTGCCTCCCGACAGAACGATGCTGAGTGATCGGACGGCGTGGTAGTTGAAGGGTAGCTTGCGTTCAGAGGGCTTTTTTAGATCCCAAATTGGTATCGCTCCCTAAGCTTCTCTTAACAAATATTAATACTGTTAGGTAAATACCCGTGGGTTTTTGTGTTAAAATGTAGTTTTAAAACAATTTTATTATATTATTTGATTCCACAATTTGTGGTCAAAAATTTCTTATTTGCTCGTACTGATTTCAAGGCTGTAACTAATTAAAAACTCACGCTGTATTATTTTCTTCTCCGACTGATAGATCAAAATCTTCATTAGTGTGGGAAATATACCATTGGCGGAAATAATAGTACATGTTCGTTTCAATAATTCAAAATAACAATTTTCGGTTTCTTTGCATTAATGCTCCAAATATGCACAAGTAAAAGAAGACTACTAGATGTACATTTGTGGAGGACTCCACGATCCAAATAAATGTTTCAAATTGCAAGGGTCTTTAATTTGTGAGGTACTTACATTACAATGAAACCTTTTAGGAGCTGATTCAAGAATGTTTTGCCACATACATATTCCACGCAGTAAGGGTTCAATCTGCTCATATTATTCTCATCAGCGCTGATACAGATGTATTCGTCTTGGAAATTTATTTCTGGAACGACTTGGCAAATATTGGGTATCTAGTTCTATGATTCGACTGTTATCACACAAGGAAATATCGTCTAGGATACCAATAAGCTGCTGAATCCATGGGTGAATCATGCTGTAAGTGGTTGCGACGCTTCTAGCAGATTTAGCAGTAAAATGCAATGTTTGAAAGCTGCATCTGAAGGTTTTGTACAAGCAGCTATAATGTCTTTGGGAAACTTTGACCTATATAATGAACAATTGAAATAGGTATAAATAGTTTGCAAATATTTATTTAGAAAAAAAAAGTTATTTGCTGATGAACTCAGATATAAACTAATTTTCCAAAACAAAGGTTTTAGTTTTAATTTGATAAAAGTGATATGAACATCGGAAACTTTGCCTTACAACTACAGTACAAACAACCTAAAATTACAGACCATTGATTATTGCTTATTTGGATATGTAAAGCTGAATGGTGACTTGCGTCCACGACAAATGAATAAGACGTCTTTACCACAGTCATTAATTTAACCTTGTAAATGTACTGCGAATTGTCGAACAATGTCTTGCAGTTGCAATAATCAGGATTATTTTGTATTTCTTTATGTAAATGTATCAATTACAAATGTCTAAATTAAAATGAGTAATTGTTTGCCTAACTTAAGTATATTTTTGTTTCGATTCGCAGTTTTTTTAAGTACATATATAACTTTTTTTTAACAATAAAAAAATATTTGAATACTTTTATTTCTGTTTTATTTTGTGCAATAATTTACCATTGACCATTAAAATAATTTTATAGAATATACTCAATCCATCCTGTTTACAAATTAGAGTAGAGAGGGTAAAAAAATGGACCGTCAAGTTGTAAGTAATATGTATCGTAAATAAGTTTAGCATGTATCATTAATAAGTTTAATATTTAACGTAAATAAGTTTAACATATAACACAAATAAGTTTAATATGTAACATAATTAAGTGTAATATGTAACGTAAATAAGTTTAATATGTATCTTAAATAACTTTAATATGAACACCAATTAAAAAAAGTTTCGAATAAAAATCTGTCTGTTTAAGTCTCCTAAGGTTCCAACTGGATCCACACCGATTAATTCAGATCCTTCCCCATTGTCACCAGCGGGTTCCTCTAGATTTCCACCTGTAATGAAATTGTAATACTGAAATTAGTGCTTATAAGATGGAATGGGGGCAAATGAATTATATTAAATAATCGCACCAAGATTTTCTTCTTTAAAATCAATTGCCATGTTATGTAGCACTGCCAGGGCCACAATGGTAGCTTTGATCGTCTCGAGGGAACCTGTCATCCCTTGCAGCAGACACCAAAATCTCTGCTTCCATACTCCGAACAATCTTTCGACCGTATTTCTAGTAGCTATGTGCGTCGTGTTATAGGCCTCCTCATGTCGATTTGCCGGCCGCAGTATCGGCGTAAATAAATAGTTGGTGCACCCATAACCGGAATCTCCTAAAAGACGGCCCCGAAATTCTCCTTCTTCGAATCGATCTTTTATGCGGCTTTCCCGGAATATTCGAGCATCGTGAGTGCTCCCTCTGTATGATGCCACTATGTCACAGATTTCTAAATTAGCGTCACCAACCACCTGTCAATAAATGTAATGTAGGCATTATACGTACGTACCTATAAAAATATGGACTAAGTGCACGCTTACTTGAATGTTAAGCGAATAGTTTTTTTTCTATTAATGTAGTATTGGCCAATTTCCCCGCCAACCAATTGCGCCTAAAACCTGTGGAAAGTCACGAATAGCTGCAAATTCTGCAATCATTGCATCTTGCTCTCTTTGTGTAGTGGGCATCTTGATAAGCCGACGAGAATGTGATGCAATCGCTTCTACAACGCGCTTTCTGATCACAGAAATTGTGGGCTGGCTAAAACCGTGGACATCGGCACAATTCATCTTGGATCTGGTAACAAATACAAAACCATATGGCAGTTTGAAAAAGTGGGATATAAACATGCAACGGGATATGAAACAAGAAAGAAAGCTTATCAAAGTTTTTTATTTACCTCATTTCGTGCCCATGACCGTATAGCAGCTGCTACTTAAAGCTCGGGCTTAATTTGACCTCCTTTTCCGCCTCCCTGTAGCTGTCCTCTCACCATATCCACGATTTTCATCAAATTAGCTTTGGTGAACCGATACTGGAGCGAAACTCTTCTTCAGTAAGTTCGCGAAGACCAAACACCGTCAAATTCCTCGAAAACTCTAAAAAATCTCCAAATTCGGCCATAACGCGGCAAAAACAAGACTAGGACAAAGATAAGTAGGTACTCGTTAAACCTGGCCTGTCGCGTGCGTAAAATGACGTTTATGAACGACGGCCGCTAAGCGATTGTTTAGTGTTAAGCAACGATTCTAAATAACGATTTTCGTTGGACGGTCGCTAAGCTCGATCCCAAATTTTAAGCAACCATTCTAAATAAGACTGTGACGTTTCTTAAGTCAAATCCATTGGTGGAATTCGGTCCTCACATTTTGCATACTCATGTACCTCCAGCGCCTGCACTATATGATCCCTCGATGTACGTACAGGCAAGAGGCAGCGACAAAAAAGTGCAAGAGTTTTGTAAAAGCTGTAATCTTGGTCATAGAATGCTGGAGTAAAGTCAGCAGGCCAGACTGCGGGACACCTGGGGCTGGCGTGGTAGGAAAGGTGTAATTTTAATTAGTACCCCCAAGTGTTTTGGTAAAGCTGAAACTTTATCAGTAGACAGTGGATGCAATACAGTAGGTAATCGAAAAAAATGGTTTTACTGCTTAACAATGAAATTCGTGGCGTCAGCATTACTCCATAAATGTCACAAAAATGAAGTCCATTATATTGCGCGGCACATTAGATCGATGCGTAATATTTGTAGTTACCAATGAATACGTACTGACGTATTTGCAGGCACTTGTATGGAGTGGCACTTAATTTGTGGCATATGTATGGATTAATGCTGATGCTACGCGCTCTAGTAGGATTCAGGTCACAGTTTTCCCGAAATAAAACGCACGGAATTCGACGGAAATTGCACAGTAAGCGTAAAAGTGCCATTATTTCGTGTTTCTTGTAAACAATATACGTACTATATATACTCGTTGACAATTCCATTCCATTTTTAGGGAAAATTTATTATTAACGCAATGTTGTAGGTACACAGATAATCCTACTATTATGGTTCTAATCAATTTTTAAGATAAATGGCGTAGCGGACAAAAACCAAATAAAAAAGAAAAATATGGTATTCATGAGATAAATAGATAATGTACTTCCGCATGTTTTTTTTCTGCGCATTCGCCGACGTTCTATGTCTGACCCGTAAGTTATTTTCTGGAAACCCACCACACCATGACCATGACCAGTGAACACACACCAGTGAACCATGACCAGTGAACACACATTCCCACGTCGATCTGGAGACCGCAGATCGGCGTTGCATAGGACGCGTGTGACACCGTTGCGTATCTTATGTATCTGCTTTCATGCATATTTCATCTCAATTCAATGGTTGCGTAAGTGGGACCGATCTGTCCTGCGTGTCCTAACAGGGTTGCGTATGATAAGTGTGTCTGCTTTCATGCAAATTCAATAGGGTTCTCAACTTATTGACACGCGACCCACTTTTAAAAAACACAATATTTTGCGACCCAGCAAGTAATTTTTCAGAAAAGTTAGTGAGTGGTTTGATGTAAAAAATAAACAATACATATTAAGTATCTTAAGTAAGTCTTTATTTTGTAAGAAATTGTAATGTTCGACAACTTAAAAAATCGAAACTAAGAACTACGTTTACATACCTACCTACCTACCTACTTTAAAAATCATTGGGTAGGTACGGCGAAATAATGCAGTGTGACCGAAGAGCTTGCTTTCTATTTTTCAAAATTACAGCGTCTACGTCAACTTTAATGAGAGATATTTTTAAGCACATAGACTCTGACAAATCTAGCTTGTTCCTGTACTTTGTCTTTATACTTGTCATAGCAGAAAAACCTACTTCACACAAATACGACTTTGTGAATGGGAGTAGAACTTTTGCTGCCTCAGCATAAATATCTTCTGACAAGTCAATTAAATCTTCATCGGCATTAGTTGAAAGTCCAGTTTTAGGGCATGCTGTTTGAAATAGATTGATAACCCAATTCATCTTTTCGAGGTTTGTCATTTCTTGAAGGAAGTAATGTTCGAAATCGCATTTTATCGAATTCAAATGATCGGAAATTGTTTTTATTAAGTTACTGGATGGTTGCAGTCTCGTCAATCTATCTCGTAGTCTATCTGCCATACCCTACGTTCATACGTTGTGTTTGCGTCCCACCTGGAATCGGCTCGCGACCCACCAGTTTGGGAACCGCTGGTCTTGATATCATAATGCGTTGCATACGTTGCTACGTGGGACTAGTGTGTCCCTACCTTTAGGTTTTTAAAAAAAGTGTTGTTTATTGACGCTTTTTGATAGTAATATAAACTTTACGAAGATATAATGATTGGCTGACAACCACATTTAGCTAAACTGCCACCACCAATCAAATCAGCTTGCGGTGACGGTGAGCGTTTAAAGTTACACGCGAGCTTTGTCGGTTTCAAACTGTGTAGTATTTACACGGCAATGGCCTTGTTCATTTGGGTTTATTTAGCAAAAAAACATATTATTACACTGCAGTATATTTATTGCCGAGTCAAACAACGCGGCAAATCAATTGTACTTATTTTTCCTCATAATTTAATTCCAAACCAGAGTAAAGAAATTCCAAATTACAGTTTAAGGAGATCCAAAAAAGATACTATTTTTCTGACCCCCTATTACCTTTATTAAAATATGCCAGAAAAAGCAGTCAGTGAAAAAATCCGGGCCACATTTGTCACAAAAATGGCAATAGTCTAAAAACTGTTCATAATTACAAGAGATGAAGATGTTCTCAGAAAATCGATGACGAATAGCGAACGTTGCCGTCTGTAATTAAGTATTCCGAACTAGAAATATCGCAAATGAAAACGGATAACTTTTGGTCAAAATTTTTAACGCAACCTGAACTCGGTGTGAGAATTTATCCGGTTTGTCCTTAGCGTATTATCCCTTCCTCGTGCCAACGCACACTGTAAAAGAATTTTCAGCGAAATCAATCTGATAAAAACAAAAACAAGAAATAAGATTATGACTACATCATATCACATGCACAGATTATGACTCCAATAAATGGAACTAGATAAGCACTTTATTCGATCCCAAGAAATTTGTGTAAGTTTCAAATCAACGAAACAAATGATAAACAACATAAATGAAAAAAATAAATATAAATTGAAAAAAGATGAAATAGAATAATTGGTTAAGATATGAAATTTGTATGATTACTGTGAAGAATAATGTTTTTGTCATGTTTAATCTTACAATGTTAATTTAAAGTAAACATTAATAAACATGGCAATTTTGCAGCTAATATTCCAAAACACGGCAATCCAAATGCCAAAAATATGGCAGCGTAATTTTTTTTAATGGAAACGCTGATACATTTATTCTTGGTTTCTTTGGTTCGTTCCACAGACTGAAGGGGCGAACACACTATCGGACGCGTCCTTTAGCCGCGGCTTATGGGCGCGATCTGTGTAATGAATTTCTATTGAGCCTTGCAAATTATCGGACGTCATTCGCGGACGCGACCTCGAGGCTTCGGACGTCCGATAGAGATCTGGCAAACCACGTCCCAAACGACTGTGCATACTGTCCATAAGCCGCGGCAGCGGACGCGTCCGAGAGTGTGTTCGCCCCTTTATGGAGTAGGGAATTAGGTGCGTTCGTTGAAATCCGTTCGTGTCGTACGCAGTCGTACATCATCCGTCAGCCCACTTTTCGGGCTTTTCGTCCGTCGCATTTTCAATTAAGGTTTTAATATTGTTTTCTTTGTTTTTACGTATTTTGGATTAAGTTGTATTTGAGCGGAAAAATTGTGTGTTTCGTACGGTGAACGTATTGTGCGTTTCCGGTGGGCGATGTGCGTTTTCGCTTGGACAGTGCAGTGTAAATAATTATGGCGACAGTTCCGTCGGGGGATTTGCTTGCTAAATACCAAAAGCTTGCTTCCGAATACACGAAGGTGAGGCTTTTTGCATGAAAACGGGCTGCGTTGCTCATTCGACCACACTAAATGCCGATGACAGTACATTGATAAGATATGAAAACCCCGCCTGAAAACATTTTTAAAATTGAACCGCTAACTGCTGAAGGTGCTCTTCCCCGGTGGTAAGGTGCTCTTCTGGATATCCTTTCTGTAAAATTTTTGGAAGGTGCTTTCTCAAGTCCAGTTTCCTCTTCTTAATATTTCTTCTGTTGGGAGACCCTCGATCCAATTCTGCGGGGCGACTGCTGCTCTTTTGCCGCCCGGGGTGGCGTCTATGCCTGCTTCTTTTATGAGGGATTTTATCCAGTTTCCCATTATCGTTCTGGACGCCGGTTAGGTCTCCCCTCTCATAGTTAGGAATAATGACTTCAGCCGACCCCATCTATTCCCGCTGAGCTCTTTTAGTTTCCTGGGCCAGTAGACGGGGTTTATGTTTTGGCTTAGTCCGTCTACTAGTCTCCAGCCCTATTGTGTCTGTCTGAGTCCGTCTTGGATCCAAACTCTGGCCATAGGACGAGCCCTTGTCGATAAAGCCTTTTTGGGATATATTCAGGAGGGTAAGGTCATGCACTCTTCTTTCCGAGGCTAGTAGTAATAGGACGGCCGTCCTTCTCGACACATCGTATAGGCTTTCCGTATTGACTGCGTTATGTTCTAGCCAGTTCACCAGCGTTGCAGGATTCCAAGTCGGGGCTTGTCAGGAAGGCGGTCTCTATAGGGCTATGGCTTGTAGGATTCTCCTCACCAGGAAGTTCGATGAGAAGTTGCGTCTGCAGAATTTCGACAGTGTGGATTTATAGACCAGGATGGTCTTATAGGCCAGGCCCCTAGCCCTATGTAAAAAGCATACAAATCTTTTTACATCTCTGCCTGTAAGGTCTTTTTCGGATGTGCCCTTCTCTCTTGCCCATGTGGACCGAATCTTCCAAGATGCTTTATATGTCTATCGAGGATGGTCTCCAGCTGGCTTTCAAGAGATCTTTCTCCTCACTCGTCCAGTCCGCTATTCTGTCGCTCTGCAACTCTCCACACTCTCAAGTTCGAGGTTTTTTAGGTCGGGGAGGGGGGGGAGTCCATTGTTCAAGTCGACTAGTGTTTTCTCTAAATCTCTGATCTTTATTAGAGACTCTTGCGCTCTATCCCGCAGGTCCGGGAGTCAAAGGGCTTTTTTACATTTGTGGGCGACCAAGAGGTATGTCCCCGTCACCTTGTTGAGGTGAGCCAGAACCTGAGAAATGAGGTTCGGAGGGAAACACCCAGGCCAGATGGAAGAGCCAGGGGCGATTGAAGGCGTTTATGAAGAGTACCGCATAGTCTTTGCAGTCTTTCTACACATAGGTGTGAAGGACGCATGACGCTTTGGATGCGAAGAGGTCAACTTTCGGTGTTCCCCATATGTGAAAGATTCTCCTTGTTTCTGTTCTTCGTATGTGCCATTCCGGTATTGGCTTCCTTCTGGAAAGGCGATCTGCTATCCAGAATCTAGGTCGATCTGGAGGCTGTCTGCCATCCGCATAAGGTCCCTGGTTTGGTTCAGGGCCTCTGACCTCGTGCCTCCTTCGTTCCGGATGAAGGCGACTACCATCTTGTTGTCCGATTGGATTAGGACTCTTGAGTCCCGCAGGCTGTGCTTGTGCTCCTGAATCGCTGCATGCACTGCGAAAAGCTCTTTCCCGTTGGAGTGCCAGCTTCTCTGCGATTTTGTCCATGATCTGGACAAGAGATCGCTGTTTAGCTGGACCCCCATCCTAAGTCGGTTGCGTCTGTCTTCAGGAAGTAGCAGCTCTTTAACGCGTGGATCAAAATTAAGAGGCCGGTGAACTTGAGCCACCACGAAAATTCTTTTTGGGCTCATTCGTTTAGGGGAACTTTCTGGTCGTCTCGATGTCCTCTCGGTGCTCTTTGGAGTTCTCTGTTGTGGAGACGGCCCCCTCGGTACAACAAACGCGGCAAAGTTTAGTCTTCCTAGCAGGGAGTGGAGTTCTTTTAACCTGACCTCTGGGTTTCGTAGGTTCCTTACGGCTGTTTGGACCGCAGCTTGTTTTTTCGCTGCCAGGAATTTTCGGTTGTTTTCCGTGTTCTGTGATGCCTAGGTACTTTACCGCTTTGACCGGTTCTAAGGTTGATTTTTCCCTGTTGATCGCCCAGCTTCGAGATTCCAGCAATTGAACTGTTTCCAGAGCTTGTTCCTTCAGCCTTTCCCGGGATTGGTTCGCCAGGATGAAGTCGTCGAGGTAGACTATTATCCAAATATTCCTTTCTTTTAGAAGTTCTGCTATCCAGTCGGTGATGGAAGCGAACATCTTCGCTGCTGCCGAGAGACCGAAGGGAAGGGCTCGTATCTGTAGGGTTTCTCCGTCCTAGATAATTCTGAGAAATCTCCTGTGACGTTCTGCGATCGGAACGTGAAAGTAGGCGTTCCGTAGGTCCACTTTTACCATGAAATCTCCTTTCTGGAGTCACGTCAGGGCTCCTGTGCAATATCAGGTGGAAGCCAGAGGTTTCCACTAACTCGTTTAGGGTCTTCAAGTGGAAGTTTGGCCTCTGGGACCCGTCCAATTTCGCAGTGAGGAACATGGTGGAAAAGAACCCCGGGTCGTTGTTGTCCGCCCTTTCGAGAATCCCCAGGTCTTTTAACTCAGCAATCCATTTTGCAATATCCGGCAATAATTTCGTATGCGTAACATTTGAAGTCGTCCTAGTCAAGAGGGTCTTTTGGGAGAAGGGGATGAGCGCGCCGGACACTAGGTCGAGTATCGGTTGCGACGCTCCCCTCTCCGTCCATTCCGGGAGGAAGTTTTGCAAGCATCCCCACCGAAATATCCCCATCACTTTCTGTGGGGGTCGGGCCGCCAATTGTCTCGGCGACCCCACTCCCCCCTTTTTCCTGTCGTTGGCCCTGTGCGCTGCTCTAGCGGGGGGCGCCACACCTCTGGCAGCCTTTGAGCGATAAGGCTGACGAGGCGCGGGCGGCCTTTGGAGGGGGGGGGTTAAGTTCTCTCACGGGTGGCGAGAGGCAGACGGCTGTGAGACGGAGGCCGCGGAGGGTGGCACAGCATTTTTGGTAATCCTGATTGTACCGCCGGTCAATGCCGGCACGGTCGGCGATCGGCTCCTCGAGCCGGTCCTTCCCGAATAGATGGTCCGCGCTCGGCGGTACTTTGAGAACACTTTCTCGCAGACCAACGTTGTCGATCCGCTCCAGGATACGCTGCCGGCGGGATTCAACGCACTCCGCTAGCTTTCCGCCTTTGAAGGATGTCTTTCGAGATCTGGTAAAAGCCATCCTTCGCGGAGAACGACTCGTTCGCCCTCTTGGCTTGAGAGGGAGCAGTGAGCAGTTGGCGCATTGTGTCGTTAAGCGCCTCTCTCTGACTCAAGGCTGCTAGAGCAAAAGCGCATTCCTCGGCGGTCAGCAGAAGCTTGCCGGGGTAGACCGACTCGAGCCCGAACTCGTCGAGTCCCGGCGGCGCCAGATAAGGTTTAAGGCCGTCCGCGTATCGGACCTGTGTCCAGTCCTGCGTACCGAAACACCGTAAGTCCTCTACTTTCTTGACCGTGGATGCCTTCAAGACTGGGGCCGTCGGTGTTTTGACCTCGGTGGAGAGGTTCTGATTTTAAACTCGGACTATGGGTCCGAATTTTGGGGGGCTATCGCTTCAACGTCGGAGGCTTCCGGGTTGTAATAGTTATTAGGCTTTGTACTTACCTGCTCCTTGAAAATGATAACTTGTCCTTGAATACCTCTGCCGTCTTCTTTCCCTTCCTTCTCCTTGGCTCCGATGTCGATGACTCCGATGATGACAGTGACGACGACGAAGAAGTTGAACTTCTCCTCTTCTTCTTTTTGAGGTGCCTTGGTTGGGGCAAATACTCTTCTTTTTGGGGCGTTTTGGTTGGGACGAGCTGTAAATCCGTGCAGCGCCTCGTCGCCGCGTTGTCGCCCCGACCTCGTGGCAATTCGGAGACACGGGCAGCCAAAGGCAGCGTCCGGGTGGATGCCCGCGGTAATGTTTCGTCACTTTCACCACCATACACATCGATGTTGTCCATATTTACCATCGGAAGGAATTCGCCTTGTTGCCTTTTTCGCGCTAAAATAGTTTACCTAACTTCATCATTTAAAAAAAAAACTTTCTTAACCTTCCGCCATATAGGGGTCTATGAATGGTTTTTAAAAAAACTGACTTAACCCTTCAGGCCTCGGCCCCTCAGACGATTGACAAGTTGCTGTCCCAAAAAAAATTTGTAAAAATTAGTAAAAAAATTTAATTACGACACTGTCTCACCAAAATATTAATTACTGCCAAACCACTGTATCTGTAATTAAAATGAAACATATTAAGATAATAAAATATAATAAAATAAAACAAATTAAATTAAAATAAAATTCAAACCTTCACGCTGAATCGTATTGTGGCTGATATCGGCCAATCGGGGCTTGAGGGGTTAACCTACCGCCATTTAGGTGTTTGACCCTTCTTTAAACGCCTATATCTCACTTATTTATAGAGACCGTGCAAAGATCTTTACAGATTCGGAATCAGTGTAGTGAATATAGTCGGGTGACGTTAAAACATCTTCGATGCAGAAGAGGTACCTAAACAGCGTAAATAACGATATGTGACAAACGGGTTTACACAATTCCGCCAAAAATCTCTTAATATTAAAAGCGGTATAGCTCATTTTTTTATGGTATAATGGGATCATTATTTTTAATTACATCATTAGGAAAATTTTACTAATAGGCTTAATAAATAAACACATACCGCACAAGTAAAAAGATATGGTTTTTTTATTAAAAAAGTTAATGTAAAATTTTAAACATTAAACGACAGATCGAGAGACATTATTGTGCATAAAAAACGCTCCACGACTCAACTGTCGGTCGTCGCGGCGACCTCTGACCTCGGGAATCTTTACAGTTGTAAACAGAGCGCGTAAGTAGGTCAACATGAACGGCTGATCGTTTTCTTCTCAAACTACCGCTGCCATAATTAACATAAAAAAGTAAATTTATTTTTATTTGTTTTAACATTTTAATATCAAAAGTTTCTTATTTGCTCGTACTGATTCTTCCACTACAAGGCTGTCTCTAATTAAAAACTCACCTTGTATACTACACAGTATACCAACCAGTACCTTATAGGGTAATAGGGCAGATGCTAGGGCAGATGCAACCAGAGCTATAGGGCAATGCGGGAAGAGGGGCAAGGTATGCGGGCAGAGGGGTTCGTCCCGACGAACGCAAACGGCCAGGTAAAGGCTGGCGACGCTTTCAAGCGTTCGGATATTTGCGTAGGTTGAGCAGCTGAACATCTGGCGACCATATCCGAGCCCTTACGACTCGTGACGCATTCGCTTTGATTTCAATTTTGTTTTAACCCCTCAAGCCCCGATTGGCCGATATCGGCCACAAACTGATTCAGCGTGACGGGCCCGTTTTAATTTTATTTTAATTTAATTTCTTTTATTTTATTATGTTTTATTATGTTAATATGTTTCATTTTAATTATGGGTACAGTGGTTTGGCAGTAATTAATGTTTTTGGTGAGACAGTGTCATATTTCAATTTTTTTACTAATTTTTACAAAAATTTTTTGGGACATCAACTTGTCAATCGGCTGAGGGGCCGAGGCCTGAAGGGTTAAGAGAAGCTACTGTCTGGGGTATACCGAGTATACGACATACATATTTGTGTTATAATTGCCAAAGAAACTATATAATCTATACCATTATGACAAAATAAAATTAATGAGAGGATTAACCAAATAACTAAATATGAATGATTTCCATTTGTCGCAAAACCATAAAATTATCTTGCCATAAGCTAATTAAAGGTAGATTTTTTAATTACCCAAACGTATATATATAACTGTGATATATTCCAAAAGTATGAGAAAAGTATAAAAATGTGTCGTTATGAACAGCCTTACAGGCACCATTTTTAATTCCACATCTCGCCTAATATATTGGAACATGGAAATGTTGCCATTAATAGTTTTGACAATCCACAGAATTATTACGATGATTTATTACTTGCATTTGAATTGAAGATGCTCAAACAAATCCTTTACGAAAGCCAACTTTGTGCTCCAAGTTTCATTGCTATGTCCTCAAATGTAAAAGTTGCATTTCCTTAACTGATAAAAAATAACTCAAAAAACTGCCCGGCACACCAGGAGGATACTTGCACACCATTGCGCCACAGCACAACGGTTGAAAGTTAGACCAATATCTATTTTTATGCTTTGACCTTAGACCAATATTATTACATGATACGGCCGTCGATTGAAATAACAAGAGGTGCTTTTATGATTTCTGCAAGAACGTCACGTTTCATGAAATCATTTTCCTTCCTAAAATGCTCGGACGTAAAGTAGAAAATTTGGAAAGTAGTCTGCAATTAATGATTGTATTGAACAGCTTTGCTTTTGTAATTTCAGCTCCGGACAACACTGAAGGTTCTTAAAAAAGGTGTCTTGGAAGGGCAAGGACGCGTGTCAGAGCTAACAGACTTGGTGAAAGAAAAAGAGAAGACACTTAGGAAGAATGAAATCGAAATTGACTCACTGAATTTCCGGAACCAACAGCTCACGAAGCGGATATCGGTGCTACAAAATGATCTGGATTTGATTCAAGTAAGGAGTCACCCATCGTTTTGTGCTAGAATTTCGCTTCTTCTTTATCTTATGTAGGGCAAGAACCTTATTCTCTTTATTTCTTCTGGTGGCGGCGGCTGATAACCTGTAAAATTAATAAATATTAAAATTAAAATTTATGAATAATCCGTTACATGTCTTTTAGGCATAATTGTTTCAAAATATTAGGACCTTGCATTGAAAACTTCGATTTCCTAAGAAATACCGTAACTTATATTTATAGTCAATTACCAAATTGCAAAATACTTCACTCAAAGCATCATCATTAGGCTTCAATTATCAGTCTGTATCATTTAGTTGAAGTGTCAACGAAGGTAATTTTGTTAGCTTCGAATATGTCAAAATTTGAGCCGACAAAACGTCATTTGCGGGAAGCAATGCTTTTCTGCTTTCATCTTAAGAAAACTGCCGCAGAATGTCATAGATTGCTGCTGGAGGCTTACGGGGAATTTACTCTGACAGAAAGGACTGTTGAGACTTAGTTTCTCCGATTCAAAAGTGGTGATTTCGACGTACAAGACAAAGAGCGCCCAGGTCAGGAGCAAAAATTTGAAGAAGCCGAGTTGGAGTCCATACTCCATGAAGATTCGAGTGTGTTGCTGATAAAGATAAGTAAAGTGCTTAATGTTCATCCCTCAACCGTTTCGAGAAGTTTAAAATCTATGGAAGTCATTCAATAGGATTGGGTTCCTCACGAGTTGAAGCCGAGAAACATCGAAAGACGTTTTATGACTTGTGAAATGCTTCTTCGCCGTCAAAAAAGAAGGTATCCTCCACCGAATAATCACCGGCGACGGAAAGTAGATCTTTTACGAGGACCCCAAATGCAAAAAATATTGCTCGTACCTGCTCGTTATTTACTGGAGAACAGTGAGTAATATGCATTTTAAGTAGTTTCGGAATGAGGATTAGTCATTTGAGATAGTCCATTTGCTGTTTTTCACGATTTTTTAAAGAAAACACTTCGGCGACAACAAACGGCTCGCGAAAAAATGGTTGTTATTATTTTGTAATGTTTATGAAATATCCCGATATATTGCGAAATATGACGTAATGCCGCTTTAATTTACTAACAAAATAAGTATTGCTTCATTTACATCCTAAGTTATCACATAATTAGGCGTATTTTGAACATTATATCTTGTTTTGTAATATGAATCGCGCAAAGAAACTTGTTTTGATAATTACTATGAGAGAATAAAGTGCGATTTTCCATAGTTTTTCGATGAAATGTGACTGTTTGGAGTATAGTAATTAGTTATTAGACATATAATAAGTCTATGATAAGACAATATAATTGAAAAAATCTAACGAATTTTATATTATGAGCATTCAAATTTATTATTAAGTTCGGACGCAAACTCTCAAAACTTTAGATTTTTCTATAATATCAGACAAAGCTCAAAGTTCTGGTGTGATTTCTAAGAAGTGTGATGTAGTAATAAAGTTATTTTGAAAGAATTTCATATAAAAAAATACCATAAGTAGTCACAAATTAAAAATTAAAAAATTTTTTTTTACGAGAATACATACAATTTTTCTTGGCTGAATAAATAAATATTTTTGTATGCAAATAAGTAAAAAAAAAATATCGTTTTGGTAAAGCATTTAATAAAGAACATAACTGTATTTACAATTTTTGCATATTTTACGTATTTTGTGACAAAAAAATCGAAATGATTTTATAGGCGAGTTTTTTCAGTTTGCCAATTTTGTAATATTTATTCATTATTATCTTAATTGTTTTACGAGATAAGGTTATAATGTTTTATATGTCAAATTTCAATGCGATCATTTTTCTCTTTATCTTTTTTAAATCCGTTTAGTGGTTTATAAGTTATGATCGTTTTTCTCAAGGCCGTTGACTCGCGTCGATTTTTTGCCCGAATATGTCGCGCGCAAAAGTGATAGGTGAGTTTTTACTTCGCGACAGGAGGGGTTAAAAATACACAAAGAGTACATGATATTTTTTGATATTGGCTTATTGTTTTCTTAACTACGGTTCAAAAGTCACTTTGAAATACTTACTAATTATCTAAAACTGCGATTTCCGCATCTCAAATTCTATGGCTTCGAATGGGGAGAGACAATGTGGTAAGGTGAACGCTCACATGTGGCAAGACAGCTGTCCTTAACCTACCACAGTCGGTCGTTAGTCCGGAATCCACTGCTCACCTCCCAGAAGTGTAAAAAATAGTATTATGATGGGCCCGACTCCGGTCGGTGAATTCCATGGCAGCTCCGTTTGTATTTTATTTACTATTGTTAGGTTCTTACATATGGCTACCAGGACAAACATTGTTTTCATCATAAAAATGCATTTTGAAAATAATTGTTTCAGCTTTCAGTTTCGGCTTCAATTGGAACAAAATTAAACATATTGGTCAGCCTCTACACACCAAATATTTAAAAATGAACCAGAAATATATCTCATTTCTTTCTTTCTTTATTTATTTCAGACGAAAGCCCCAAAGAAAGGCAAACCGAAGAATATGGTGGCTCAATCGCAATCAGCACCGAGTGACCCCAATATGGAGATGGTTCTGCAGGAAGAGCTACAAAAGAAAATATTAGAAAATGCTCGAATCGCATCTAAGGTAAGAATATCTGTAGGTTTTTACTTGAACCGTTACATTTTGTTACAACTTTGATCTATTTTTCTTGAATACAAAGAGCTGGATTGCAGACAGACTTGTGTGTTATATACGCCGTAATACAAAGCAAAATAGAGTTTCCTTGCAAATTCTCACTGCCTTGCTAAAGAAGACCCGAAGTTGACCCGAAGATAAGCTCACAATTACTTAGTCATTGTCTCCAACATAAAAAGAAGCATGCTACTATAAAATCGATTAAAAATGGCCCTAGATTCACTCAGAAGGCAGACCCACAATGTAATAAAAAATATTAATTTTCATTTATATATAAAATCTACAGCGGCTTGCCACCTAGTCTATTAATCGACAAACTCGTACTCAACTATAGATAATGTCTTAACCCCTCCTCTCGCGAAGTAAAAATTCACCTATCACTTTTGCGCGGGACATATTCGGGCGTAAAATCGACGCGAGTTAACGGCCTTGAGAAAAACGATCATAACTTATAAACCACTAAACGGATTAAAAAAAGATAAAGAGAAAGATGATCGCATTGAAATTTGACATATAAAACATTATAACCTTATCTCGTAAAACAATTAAGATAATAATGAATAAATATTACAAAATTGGCAAACTGAAAAAACTCGCCTATAAAATCATTTCGATTTTTTTGTCACAAAATACGTAAAATATGCAAAAATTGTAAATATAGTTATGTTCTTTATTAAATGCTTTACCAAAACGATATTTTTAAGCTATTGCATAGCTTTTATCGCGGGCCTAGGCCAGCGCGGCGACCGAATGAAGAAATTTCTTAACGAATATTAATGATTTTAAATTGATAATTACGTCTAAACGAGTAATGCTTACGATTCGAAAAAAAAAGATGTTAAACTAGAACATTTTCTTAATATTCTTAGCTTTGAATATTTTAGATTTTGTTTATATGACATAGTGTAATTAATTTGTGAAATTAGGTCTAACCGAACACAAAAACGACTACTACGCAAATACTATCTGGCGTGTTATTATGAAACCTGCACCATTTTAAAGATAATTTAATTATCTATCTTTTTATCTACGAATTTTTTCGAATAGTCAAAGAATAATATCAGTTTTTTTTGCTTTATTGAATAAAATTCGTGCGCGGCGCTCTATCGGAAGACGTTTAAATTATTCCTAATCACTTGCTTCCGCAGCCGCAAATGATTCGGAATAATTTCAGCGTTTTCCGATAGAGCGCAGTTACATATCTGATATCAGAAAAAATTAAATAAATAAATATTTATAATTGCATAAGTTGTTAAAAAATGCTATGCAATAGCTTTACCGCGGCAGTCCCCGAGTGCCACACGTATATATTTTTTTTACTTATTTGCATACAAAAATATTTATTTATTCAGCCAAGAAAATTTTTATGTATTCTCGTAAAAAAAAATTTTTTTAATTTTTAATTTGTGACTACTTATGGTATTTTTTTATATGAAATTCTTTCAAAATAACTTTATTACTACATCACACTTCTTAGAAATCACACCAGAACTTTGAGCTTTGTCTGATATTATAGAAAAATCTAAAGTTTTGAGAGTTTGCGTCCGAACTTAATAATAAATTTGAATGCTCATAATATAAAATTCGTTAGATTTTTTCAATTATATTGTCTTATCATAGACTTATTATATGTCTAATAACTAATTACTATACTCCAAAGAGTCACATTTCATCGAAAAACTATGGAAAATCGCACTTTATTCTCTCATAGTAATTATCAAAACAAGTTTCTTTGCGCGATTCATATTACAAAACAAAATATAATGTTCAAAATACGCCTAATTATGTGATAACTTAGGATGTAAATGAAGCAATACTTATTTTGTTAGTAAATTAAAGCGACATTACGTCATATTTCGCAATATATCGGGATATTTCATAAACATTACAAAATAATAACAACCATTTTTTCGCGAGCCGTTTGTTGTCGCCGAAGTGTTTTCTTTAAAAATTCGTGAAAAACAGCAAATGGACTATCTCAAATGATTCATTCAGACTCATTCAGAAACTACTTAAAATGCAAATTACTCACTGTTCTCCAGTAACAAACACTCAAACACTGCACACACACACTTTTTATCACCAATTTCGCGGAGCCGTACGCGGCCGTGCGATTTGCCGACGGAGACTGGGCGTTTGACGTCTATGCTCACTTTTTAAATCGTTGTTCGATATTGCCACACGGAAATCTTGAATTAAAGATATTTTGGCCATATCGTTGCGCCCTCAGAAAGCATATAGTACGACGTTTCGAATCGTAAATTGCATTTTTCGCAGCGGCGAGCGCTTGGTCCGGTAGCGGACGTTACGGAGTTTAGGCGGCCGACATTTGGTCCCGCAAGGGATGTTACGTGGCGAGCGGGTTAACATACCTACTTCTGTTTTGTAATCATATCATCATTTATTTCGTATAAAATATGAAATACGTCAGGCATATTATACATGTTTTCAAACTTTAAGTTAATGTTTACAAATTGCATTACAAAAATGTATTAATAAAGTCTTTCTAATTACAAAGACGTTGAAAAAAAAAAGTTCAAAGACATACATTTTAATAGATGTTCTGATCGTCAGTGTCATCATACAAATTTGGTCCTAGTTAGCTATAAAGGGTATTTTACAATATACAAACATAATAATGTAAAATAATAGTATATTACTTTAATACAAACGCAGTTCGAATGAATGCGATGCGACAACCACCAATACTGTAAAAGTGCGGTTTTGCATTTGTTTATAAGAACAGAATATATATATATATATATATATATATATATATATATATATATATATATATATATATATATATATATATATATATATATATATATATATATATATATATATATATATATATATATATATATATATATATATATATATATATATATATATATATATATATATATATATATATATTTAAAATATAGACTGCGGGTAAAATATTTATTTTTGATATATAATATAATTAGTTTTTTCTTTTTGACACAATTGCGTCACTCCTATAAGACCCAGGAAGTGAGCTCGCCTTACCATAGGAAAGATAGGTGGGCTCGGTTGCACTTTAATGAGCACATTAGAAAAGTAGACATTTAATTTACATGCTATTTAAACCTAGGCTTAGACAGATTTATACCTAAATTTAGAAGCATGTAACGGTATTTTCTGGATCGTAATTCCTTTTCTTTTATGCTCTTGTATTTAAATGTGTATGTAACTAATAAATAAAAATAAAAAAGTAAAATAAAGTGTAATACTTTATTTTGATCATTAGCCATTAAAGTGAGAGTGTTTTTTCTGAATAGTGTTTCTTTCATAGTGCTGATCTGTAAAATGCACCCCTCAGCACCTTGTCAGATATGTTCAGTTTGCTTAAAATAGCATATAAAATAGTATGTGTATCTTTTTAAGCTATTGCATAGCTTTTATCGCGGGCCTAGGCCAGCGCGGCGACCGAATGAAGAAATTTCTTAACGAAAATTAATGATTTTAAACTGATAATTACGTCTAAACGAGTACTGCTTACGATTCGAAAAAAATATATGTTAAACAAGAACATTTTCCTAATATTCTTAGCTTTGAATATTTTAGATTCTGTTTATATTACATAGTGTAATTAATTTGTGAAATTAGGTCTAACCGAACACGAAAACAACTACTACGCAAATACTATCTGGTGTATTATTATGAAACCTGCACCATTTTAAAGATAATTTAATTATCTATCTTTTTATCTACGATTTTTTTCGAATAATCCGGTTTTTTTTGCTTTATCGAATAAAAAATTCGTGCGCGGCGCATAATCGGAAGACGTTTAAATTATTCTGAATCATTTGCTACCACAGCCGCAAATGATTCGGAATAATTTCAACGTTTTCCGATAGAGCGCAGTTATCTGATATCAGAAAAAAAAAAAAATAATTATAATTGCATAAGTTGTTAAAAATGCTATGCAATAGCTTTACCGCGGCAGTCCCCGAGTGCCACACGTATTTTTTTGCAATTATATCACACTATCTTTTTTTTCCTAATTTCAGCTGGCGGACAGTGATTTTGAATTAACTCAAATGAAAGCCTCCGTTCAAGTGATGGAAAAGACGAGCAACGACAACGAGAGCAAGTACAAATGTGAAATAGCCAGGTTGAAAAATCACAATCAAGAGTTGTCATTTTGCCTCGAAAATAACTCTAAAGACAAATTTCGCAACTGCCTTGTCAACTACACCAATGGCGACTTTTCTTCCGAGGGCGGGAGTCTGGTATGTTTTTTTGTGGTGTTTCTCGTATATGGTCTTTAACCCCTCACGTTGCGAGGTAAAAACTCACCTATCACTTTTGCGCGCGACATATTCGCGCAAAAAATCGACGCGAGTCAACGGCCTTGAGAAAAACGATCATAACTTATAAACCACTAAACGGATTAAAAAAAGATAAAAAGAAAAATGATCGCATTGAAATTTGACATATAAAACATTATAACCTTATCTCGTAAAACAATTAAGATAATAATGAATAAATATTACAAAATTGGCAAACTGAAAAAACTCGCCTATAAAATCATTTCGATTTTTTTGTAAATACAGTTTTTGCAAATATCAAAAATTGTAAATACAGTTATGTTCTTTATTAAATGCTTTACCAAAACGATATTTTTTTTTACTTATTTGCATACAAAAATACGGAAAAAATATTTATTTATTCAGCCAAGAAAAATTGTATGCATTCTCGTAAAAAAAAAATTTTTTAATTTTTAATTTGTGACTACTTATGGTATTTTTTTATATGAAATTCTTTCAAAATAACTTTATTACTACATCACTTCTTCTTAGAAATCACACCAGAACTTTGAGCTTTGTCTGATATTATAGAAAAATCTAAAGTTTTGAGAGTTTCCGCGTCCGAACCTAATAATAAACTTTGAATGCCCATAATATAAAATTCGTTAGATTTTTTCAATTATATTGTCTTATCATAGACTTATTATATGTCTAATAACTAATTACTATACTCCAAAGAGTCACATTTCATCGAAAAACTATGGAAAATCGCACTTTTTTCTCTCATAGTAATTATCAAAACAAGTTTCATTTTCGCGAGCCATATTAGAAAACAACATATAATGTTCAAAATACGCCTAATTATGTGATAACTTAGGATGTAAATGAAGCAATACCTATTTTATTAGTAAATTAAAGCGACATTACGTCATGTTTCGCGATATATAGGGATATTTCACAAACATTACAAAATAAAAACGGCCATTTTTTCGCGAGCCGTGTGTTGTTGCCAAAGTGTTTTCTTCGAAAATTCGTGAAAAACAGCAAATGGATTGTCTAAATTGAATAATCCTAATGCCTAAACTACTTAAAAATGGAAATTACTCACTTTTATCCGGTATACACTGCACTTATATCCACAAAACACTTCACAAAACAAACATTTCGCGGAACTACGCGACGGCCGCGCGCTGGCCGATCGACTGCCGTCTGACGTTTATTATGACTTTTTAATTCGCCGATCGATATTATTGCCGCTGGCCGCCGGATTAAAGATTATTCGGCCATGTATTTCAGCCGTCAGAAAGCATAAAATACGACGTTTCGATTCGTAAATTGCATTTTTCGCAGCGGCGACCGCGATATCCCGTATGGGATGTTTTGGATTTTAGCGGCCGCCATACATATCCCGAAAGGGATGTTCAGTGCCTAGCGGGTTAAAGTATTAAACACTGTCCTTTATTACACTTATTAAGAGAACTTCAGTCGATGACTGTCCCATACAATCGTACTTCTGCAATTTCTCTGTAATGCACTGCGATAATAAAAAAAATTATTGTTTTGTCATTTTTACTATTATCTATGTCTACATTGGGATAATTTTGTAAATATTAGTTTTATTTTAAAGTTATTATATTTTAAAGGTTGTCATTATTATGCTTATTTTGATGAAATTACAGACATCAAAATTGTGGACAGGTATTTGTTCTTTTGGATCACATAGGGATTAGGTAGTAGGTTTTGCTGGATCCCCAAATAAACTATTGTGAATTGGCCAGTAATTGGCTCTGAGCTAAGAGGGGATGAGCTCCTTTTTCAGTGGTGGATACAGTTTTAAGACTAAAGACATAGTGGGGGATAGAGTTGGATGAAAACAAAGGAATAATATAGGTTTGGGTAACATTCGGTGACTCAATTGCGATTCGACAACTCAACAAAATTGACACCGATCAATTGCCGCGTTTGGATTTTTAGTGTTCATTAGGTATTTTGAATAAAGTGTTATTGCGAATCACTTAAACGATATGTGTCTTTAGCAGCGTTATTCTATAAGATTTTATAAATCTCTTTGCTGAGCCACTTTGTTGTTTATCTTTGAGTGTAAAATATGCTATGCTTTTGTTTACCTGTTTTTGGAGATTTTTTCCAGGCATGTTTTCATCCGCGACCTTTCTATTCGCATAATATCTCTTTCTGCGCATCTGTCCGAATGCGATGCATTTATTTTCTACGATTTTTTAAACCTATTTGCTGAGCGACTTTGTTGTTTATCTCTAAGTGTCTTCTATTAAGCTATGCTTTGCTATCTGTTTTTGGAGATCACCACCTCTGTTTCATCCGTGATCTCTCTACTTGCATAATCTCTCTTTCCACATGTGGTGCATGTATTTTCTATCATTTTATAAGCCTCTTTGCAAAGCGACTTTGTTGTTCATCTTTAAGTGTCATTTGCTAAGGTTTTATTTTTATGATTTTGGAGACTAATTCCATGCACAGTTTCATTTGTGATCTCTCCGTGCATAATCTCTATTTCTGCATAGAAATGCATTTATTTTCTATGATTTTATAAACCTCTTTGCTGAGCGACTTTGTTGTTTATCTCTAAATGTCTTATATGCTATGCTTTGCTTCATCGGTTTTTGGACATTTTCTCCATGAATTGTTTCACCCACGATCTCTGCATCCGATGCATGTATTTTCTATGATTTCATAAACCTCTTTGCTGAGCGACTTTGTTGTTAAAGTGCCTGTTTTTGGAGATTATAAACCTCTTTGCAAGCGACTTTGTTGTTTATCTTTAAGTGGTCTATATGCTGTGCTTTGCTTTATCTGTTTTTGGAGTTTAACTCAATGCATAGTTTCATCCGCGATCTCTGCTTGCATAATATCTCTTTCTGCATGCGATGCATTTTATTTTCTATGATGTTATAAACGTCTTTACTGAGCGACTTTGTTGTTTATCTCCAAATGTCCAATATTCTATGCGTTACTTTATCTGTTTTTGGTGATTTTTTGCATGCATGATTTTACCTGTAATCTCTCTGGGAGTATAGTTTGCAAAAAAATATTTTGAACCACATCAGCTTTTAGTTGCAGCGACTTTTTACTATAATTATTAGTTTTGCGAATTATCTTTTAAATGCATAGTTAAGTTTAGTTTCTTTTTATTTATTAGTTTCTACCCTGGAAAGAAATGCCAAAGATAACCAGAAACCGCTTTTTTGGTCCTATAGTACCTATTCTCGGGATGGCTAAAAAGGCAAAATATTCCACTCCAAAACCCTTTTCGGTAATCGAGAAAGCTTATACTGGCCTGTGGAGGTTGATTCCGTCTCTAATCACTATCATGTTCCTGATAGTCTTGGATGTATAGCTCTCCGTCCAGATATAATTCTTTATTCCCTATCTCGGAAGATGGCCCTTTTTGTAGAATTAACATTGCCATGAGAATAAAAGACCACGTATGAACGAAATAAATGGCGATATATATGAATGCCGAAATAAACAATACAGTAGGGTTTCAAAGCTTATTATTTATTACCTAATACCTACCAGAAATAGAAAACGACCTAATAATTGTAACACAAATACTTAATCTTAAAAGATATTTGTTGTCATGCCTGTGCTAGAACTATCCCTACTCCATCCGGTAGCCATGCTCGCTGCCGCTTTTGGCAGCTTACAAATTAAAAGCAGTAATCGGCTACTTCTATTACAACATTTAATTCGGGCACTACTTTGTTCACAACTATAGTATTTGAGTACCCGATTTGATGCGTTTACTATAGTCTCGATTCTAAAAAAATCTCAGAATTGCGCAACTCTGTCCCTGGGTGGGCCAGTGAATGGACCTGTCTGACCATCTGACTGTTTGCCTCCAATATTTCTCTGGCCTGTTTTAGGCTTTCACCAGTTTACAACCCCACCGACCATCATCTCGCCTGCTTATGTAGCTTGACCATTGCGACTTGCCAAGAATGGTATAAATAGGATAGAAAACGAATTTACCGCGTGAAATTTGTAGGAGCCGACGTTTCGGTGACGTTGGAGCCGCCGTTGTCTAGGGTAGACTGTCAGTCTACCCTAGACAACGGCGGCTGCAACGTCACCGAAACGTCGGCTCCTACAAATTTCACGCGGTAAATTCGTTTTCTATCCTATTTATAATGTCAAACAACCGCGATAGTCTTCGATTTTATAAGAATGGTATAGACGATTTTCATATAATTTTAAATATAAACCCGTAGTGTAATGGATCTCTTCATGGCTTTAGATGCGACCTTCGTTGTTTGGAAATTTTCTGCCTCATAAGTCGTTACTAGGAGTACGCATTAATTATATACCATATTATTTATTTTTTAAGATCACTTTTTTCAGCTTTCCTGAATTTCATTAAATCTTTCTTTTGTGATATCGACCAACTTATAGACCATCTTCTGGGTTAGCGAGGTCTATTTTCCGTTAGGAGTTCTTTTATCTGCATCATTCACAATAAGAATTTATCTAAATCTCTCAAAAACTGTAATCAAAAATCTTGTTTTTTGTGATTTTTTAAATGTCTAACAATATCTATTTTGAAAATTTCAGCTCGGAAGTGAGGACGCTTTAAGTTCCGTTGATGAAACACACTTAAATGAACATCTGACGCAGAAAACCTTAATGAAATATGAACAGGTAGGCCAAACGATTTTTATATTAAAATTAGTCATAAGCTACAGAGCGTCATCATCCTAGTGCAGGCTTGGGCAAAATTTTTAACAATTGAGCCCCACGTTTCGAAGAAAATTGATGGCGGGCTGCAAGTAAATTTTATGACCTATGTCAGTGACCTTGGTTGACCTATGCGGATTTCCTCGTTTCCTCAAATCCTATCCCGGAGTGAAACTCCAAGCATAGCTCTCCCATGGCGCGATCTTGAGCTTGTGTATGAGGCCAATAGTTAGCGACCTTATGTCAGTGCCGTATGTATCAGTGCCATACTAACTGACAACACGCACTGATTATAGACTTTCGCCTTGAGGCTCTGTTGTATTTGTGACGAAAAGATATGATGAAGTTTCCCGAACGCTGCCCATCCGAGTTGGATTCATCCGCAACCCCTGTCAAAGTTGAGTCTGCCTAGTTGGATCATTTGACCCGAATTAGGAAGAATTTATCAAATTAATCAACCTTCCACTAGTTTTTTCTGCATACCTTCTGTGCCTCATTTTCATTGTAACTTAAATATAGGAGAATATTAATATCGTAGCATGGGTATTTCTTGAAGTTGTTTGTATTTTAATGGAACTAATTTCAGTTTCTTAGTGTACAGCTTTTGAATGTACTCTAACGAAGGTTTAGTATGACTATCACATTACATGGCATCGTTATATAATTGCAGGAGATTCAAAAATTGAAGATGGAGTATGAAATTCTAAAGATGGAGAATGAAACACTGCATCTTGCCAATTTAAGAGCAAACTCAACTCCCGATAGAAGAAGTCGCCACAATGACGGCTCGGATGGGGAATTTAGGTAATGAAAATTATCTCATTTAACCAATGCTTCTGGATATTTTTTGATTTTCACAATTCCAAGATTTGGACAAAGTATTAATAAAACCCTGACAAAAAAATATATTTATTTGGTCTCCCTGATACATTATCTACGTCTTGAATGGAGTAGAATATCAGTTATTGTACATTTTCTGTGATGTTCTGGTGCCTAAAGAATCACCCAGCTCCGAACGAAAATGTGAGCATTCTGAGCCTTTTGATTAAAAAAAATATATTTTGGAAAAAGTTTTTATTGACCACACATATTTAGTAAAAGTAACCATGTGCATTTAAATTGTGTTTCTACGACATAACATCATGAAATAATCACAGTACATTGTATGGGAGCGTGATGAACTATTGTATTGACAACAATATTGAAAAGTATAATAATAAATAATAAATACAAACGGAGCTGCCATAGAATTCACCGACCGGAGTCGGGCCCATCATAATACTATTTTTTTACACTTCTGGGGGTGAGCAGTGGATTCCAGACTTACGAACCGGCTGTGGTAGGTTTAGGACAGCTGTCTTGCCACATGTGAGCGGTCACCTTACCACCCATTCATTCCCCCTTCGAAGCCATAGAATTTGAAACGCACAAATCGCAGTTTTAGATATTTTTTCTAAGAAAGAGTTGATTATTTTTCTGGAAAGGCCAAGATCTTTAAAGAGGTGAAATAGAGATTTAGCTGGCAGGCCACGAGCGCCAACTTCCACCGCGTGAAGGTGAACAGTGAAGCCGTTCCGGGTTACGGCATTTGCAAGATCATGGTATTTATTTAATTTTGTACTCGTGGTCTTTTGGGATATTTGATTTCCATGGAACACTTAATTCTACAATAAGGGCCACCTTCCGAGATAGAGAGTAAAGAGTTATATCTGGACGGAGAGTTATAACTTGTAAAATATTTTTTTTTACGACTAAAGATATGAATATGAATGATTGTGGTTCTCATGTATGAAAAGCCACAAATAGTTTATTGCACTTATTTTATTTTGTTAGGCAAACTGTCAGAGTGAAATCCTGTTACATGAATTTTTGCTACATTTTATGCGTCAATTTTTATGCAGAATTCCCCCTGGGAGGGGGAGGGGGGGGGGGGGGAATTCAGGGAGAATTTACCCATGTCGACTCAGTACACAGAGAAAATACATTTTAAGGCAAAGCTCGTAAGCAAAAGCAGTTACTCTGTCACCTTAAATTTTATCTAAATGATTTTCAGCATACACTTTCAGAGCCCAGTAACCTCGCTACATGCATTTATTCTGAGGATTGTTCATGTCCCCTTTGCAGCAATACCCCTTGCACAGGTTGGCATATTCTAGCTGGCTGCAAGGTGACTTTAGATCAAGCGAAGGTACACTTACCGCCACGACAACGTCCTTGCTGTTATTTGTGAGGTAATTAGCCTCTCAGTGGCTTGTGCCAACAAGGGACTGACAGTACCCTCCAAACCCCCAATACAGTTGGTGTGTGATCACTCTAAAGTCAAAAAACATTCCACTACAAAATCTTTCTCAATAATCGAAAAAGCTTCAGATTGGATTCTGGAGGTCGATTCGGTCTCTAAGTAGTATAAATTCCTTGAAAGTTTTGGATGCACAGCCCTCCGTTCAAATATAACTCTTTACTGCCTATCTTCCCTTATGATTGGAATCAAATATCCAAATAGACCACAAGTACAAATTAAATAAATAGCATGATCTCGCAAATGCCGATACCCGGAACGGCTTCACTGTTCACCTTCACGCGGTGGAAGTTGGTGCTGAAGGGCCTGCAAGCCAAATCTCTACCTCAGCTCTTTAAAAAGCTTCGTCTGTCCAGGAAAATAATTTACTCCTTTCTAAAAGAAATATCTAAAACCGCAACTTCCGCATCTCATTTTCTATGGCTTTGAAGTGGTGTGAATGGGTGATTAGAATAATGCTCACATGTGGCAAGACAGCTGTCCTAAACCTATTACAGCCGGTCGTTAGTCCAGAGTCCACCACTCATCCCCCAGAAGTGTAATAATAGTATTATGATAGGCCCGACTCTGGTCGGTGAATTCCATGGCAGCTCCATTTGTATTTTATTTTATTTACTTCATGTTGATAACGGTAAAATGCTCAGTTTATAATTTTTTTTTTATAGCGAAAAGCCAAGTTGGTGCTCAGAAGTAGGTGTACTGTCATCGTTTGTTGGAAAGTTGACGGTGCCCTTTGTGGTCAATGATGAGGTGCTTCAGAGAGAAGAACGCATCAAGAAATATTACAGGGACGAGATATCGGGGATAATAGGTGATCGACGAAATTGTGAAAGTCTTGCTCACCATTTTGAAAATGAGGTAAGCTATATATTTGAACTCTCGCTCCACACTTCGTTTTTGTATCGCCCTTCGTTATCTGTCCGTTCCGTCCATTTGTCTGTTATGTTGTTATGAGATGACGGTAAAAGTAGCACTCTTGGAATATTTTTTTTCTCATCGTTCATTTTTAATTTTTCACGGGCTTCACTTCTAGCGTGGGCATTTCTGTCAGTGCCACTAGAATCATAGGAGTGCATATAATATATCAGCGTAACACTCCACAAAAGTAAGGACATATATGAGATTACCTCTACATTGCCAATAAGGGGTGGGCCAAACTTTTTGTTAAGGGGAGTATATACGGTGTGTTTTTACTGGACGGGCATTTCTTTTAGTTGGTGAATTAGTACATCGAAACAAGCAACGTTTAATCGAAATTTTTGAAAAAAAGCTAGAAAATAAAATTATATATATTTTTTTAATTTTGTTTTTTTTTCTTCTTTTATTTTTAAATAGTATGAAAAGCTGTGATCACGATACGCTATTTAGCGGTAAGTAAAATGTCGCAAATATTGTTTATTTATGCTATATTACCTATCGCTAGATGGCTCAGCGCGCTTAATTGCTTCTCAAACATTTCTTTAACAGTAAACTTCTTCAAAATTTTAAATTTAAAAAAAAAAAAAAAATGTTTTTTTTTGTTTTTTTTTTTCAAAACGTGTTTAGGTATTTCATTGTACTGATTCACCCACTAAAGAAAATGCCCGTTTAGTAAAAACACCCAGTATGAGGAACTGACTAAACAACACATTGCAAAATCAAAACAAATGGCTTAACCCTTCAGGCCTCGGCCCCTCAGCCGATTGAAAAATTGATATCCCAAAATATTTTACTAAAAATTAGTAAAAAATTGAATTATAACACTGTCTCACCAAAACATTAATTACTGCCAAACCACTGTACCCATAATTAAAATAAAACATATTAACATAATGAAACATAATAAAATAAAACAAATTAACCCCTCGCGTACCAGACGGCCCGAAACGTCCAGAATTGATATTTACCGTCGAACCCCAGACGGCCCGAAATGGCCAGGCGAGGCCGACCGCTAATTATGTTAGTACAACTTTGACTAATAATTATGAATAATCTTTATTGCTTTACATAACGACGTTACAAATATCTAATAGCAAATTTCAATAGGAACATAAAACAGGTCTTTTTTAGACGATCGGTGTGACAGTTTCGGAGTAATCGTTTTTTTTCTGAAACGCCATCTTTTTTTTGAGACTCGCGAATTTCATACGGGCCGTAAGGCACACATTAAAATTCAAACCGCGGGCCTCGAGGGGTTAAATTAAAATAAAATTAAAATGGGGCCGTCACGCTGAATCGTGTTGTGGCCGATATCGGTCAATCGAGGCCTGAGGGGTTAATTACAAATCTTTCAGTGATAAATTTTATATGAATAATTAGATGAAGATCTAAAGTTTCATGTGACTAAAGGTTTATTTATTAATCATCTATATCTTATGAGAAATAAGCATATAAATATCGATAAAACAAGCCAAAATGGATTTATTGTTTTAGAATAACATATTTCTTGTGACGTAACCCCACAAAAAAATCTTGGTAAATCTCAGGATCTTGGCGGCCAGTTGACATCATAAAAATTCGAACCAATTAACTGACGCAGTGCTGATTAAACCACATGTCTTCCACACCAATATCTTCGATTTCATGTCAAAAATTATCAGTTTTTTGACTTCCAAACTGGTGAAAGATGTCTTTAAGGTGAGGAGGTGCTATGGGACTATTCGGGACTGTAAAAGACTCAGAGGGCATGCAGCTTTCTGCGCTCGCGTATTCAAAGCCAGTGTAGTTTGTCGCAAAATTTACGCAAGTCGAATATGTATCATATAAAGATATTCTGTAGCCGTTAGAATTTATCCAAAATATTCTCTTTAATGTCTATAGTACTGATATCAGTACTATAGACATACTGATATCAGTACTATAGATATTCAGTCCATAATTGAGAGAAGCAGTGTCTTTACTATAGTGTGTTTAATTGTTGCTGGAAGGTATTTCTGTAACCTTCGAAGGCTATGAAAGCCATTGCAAATATGTGTGCCTGCCATGTAAGAAATTCATCTATGATTCCAAGATTCTTCACAGTTTTGGAATACACAATAATATTACCAATTATTTGGAAGGGCGTTTGTTAATAGTAGACATCGTTAATAGTAGATAGTAATGATGTTTTGTTAATAGTAGACATTAGTTTCTATTCTATAGGAAGAGAGCGAATGTTCAAAAGCTGATTTTGGCCCACCATTTTCCAAGGTGGCGGCGCAGCTGCCGGTGTGTGATGGGGGGGGGGGGGGGGGGGGGGGAATGGGGGTGGACAACTCTATACATTCAGAATTGAAATTGACAATACATTCAGAATTGGAACAATAACCCAGTCAAGAATCAGAAATACCTTATATTATTCAAGGTAAAATGGTCATTTTGACTAGACTAATATCACACAATTTTAAATTAAAATATTCTGTAACGGGTTAAACGATATGTTTAGTTTTTTCAGTATTCCCATAAAACGGCGGTCTCGGTGATTTAATTTTTGTAGAACAAATAACGATCACACAACTTCGTGTGACAGTAGATTTGTCATTCTCTTTCCAGAGACTTTTGGGTGGCAAATTTCAGGAGGCAGTCCAATTCTGGGCTAGGAGCAGTGGCGGTCTCTTCATATAAGCCGAAAAGCCTGGCTTGCCTATACTTCCAAATTAACGATTAAATAAATTAATAACACAATTCGTAAAAAAAACAATTAAATAAATTATTTTGCTAGCGCTACTACTGCCATCTAACGCGCACAGCTCGCTCCACGCGAGAAAAAAACTGTTATCGACAGGTGCGATAATTATCGACAGGGCGCGATTGCTGTTTCACTCGCACATATTGGGCTTTCAATGCGGCTTTCAAAATCAGTGTTCCTCTCATTCGCACCTGTGGCAAATTACGCTAAACAATATATGTCTATATACAACTTTTGTATCGGGAGTTAAGCCGGGCTTGCTTAGCCATGACGTTGAATGCGAACTGTGAATGCGAACGTGTCAACAGAAAGCGCGACTTCATTATAATTAGTTTGGATTTAAATGTGCTAGTGACGTCGGGCTAATTTTTTATTGTGTAATTTCAATTGATTTGTGGTTTTTAGTGCCTGATAAAATATGGAGGAAATTGTCCTTTGTGGTCAGTAATGTATTCTTATTATTTTGTTTTCTGACATATGTAACAACCCGCAGGACTGGGACGGGGATACGGTTTTAGCAGCGGAGAATTTTGAAAACTCGATGCGATCATTCCATTTAAATTTTTTCACCTTGTTTTCCGCCGAATTTTTGAAAAAGCTGAGAGCTTGTACAACATTCTTCAAAAATCACAAGTCGATGTGGGTTATAGGAATTAATGAAGAAAAACAAAATAAAGGAATTTCAGACTTGGTTACGTGTTGAATTTCAATATGAATTTGATCAAATTTATGAAAACAATCTACAAAATAACTCAGCACCTCGTTTGAGACGCAACGACGCAAGAGAGTCCTTTAAAGCCACTAGAGGTATGCGACTGCTGATAAGTATATGTTAAATTCTGTCTTGCATGTACGATGACTTTATTGAATGTACGACCCAAGCAGTAAATTTCAAACTGAAGATTAAAGAGTAAAGAGGTACCACTTTTTTACTATAAAAAGCGTAAAAAAACACAAAAAGGTATGTCGGGCTTGCCCTATTTACGAACCCTGGGCACGCCACTGGCTAGGAGGACTAGCTGGCATTAGTTTGGTATTAAAACGCCACAGGAATTTTGAACAGGAAGAGAAAGGAAAGGAAATCATTATTTTGGTCACTTAAAATAATATTTATTATACAGATGACGATACGGGCTCATTGTCGCTTTTGATGGACTGATAATCAAAGACAATGGTGGCTCGATGATGTTTTGCACTCTTTGATTATGTGTTCATTATATTTTTATGTGATTTTCCAGTATGAAGCGGTTCGAGTGCGACTGGAAGAAGCCATGTTAGACAAGAGAGCAAGTGACCAAATGATAATCTCCACACAAACCACCATTGCTCATTTAGTAAGTAGTGTTAAAATAAAAAAAATAAATACGTGTGGCACTCGGGGACTGCCGCGGTAAAGCTATTGCATAGCATTTTTTAACAACTTATGCAATTATAATTATTTATTTATTTTATTTATGCAGTATGAAGAAATTTTTTCTGATATCAGATAACTGCGCTCTATCGGAAAACATTGAAATTATTCCGAATCGATTCGGAATAATTTAAATGTCTTCCGATAGAGCGCACGAATATTATTCGATAAACCAAAAAAACCGGATATTATTCTATGACTATTCGAAAAAATTCGTAGATAAAAAAAAAGATAATTAAATTATCTTTGAAATGGTGCAGGTTTCATAATAATACGCCAGATAGTATTTGCGTATTAGTCGTTTTTGTGTTCGGTTAGACCTAATTTCACAAATTAATTACACTATGTAATATAAACAAAATCTAAAATATTCAAAGCTAAGAATATTAGGAAAATGTTCTTGTTAAACATATATTTTTTTTCGAATCGTAAGCAGTACTCGTTTAGACGTAATTATCAGTTTAAAATAATTAATTTTCGTTAAGAAATCTCTTCATTCGGTCGCCGCGCTGGCCTAGGCCCGCGATAAAAGCTATGCAATAGCTTAATAATTAAAAAAAAAATGTAGCTGTTTTCCACCTATGCTTTCTATTTCATCTATAACCAATTGATGGCTGGAAGTGGCTTGCATTGTTTTTGGTAGTCTTTGTAGTCATGCAGGTAGTCATCCTTTGTACTTCACACCAACAGCTGCTCGCGTAGACCTAGTGCTAATGGTGTAGATAAAACATAGCAAAGCGACTAGCGCTGGCAAGTTCAAAACCTGAACTCTCGATACTGGATCCGTCCCTTAGTAAAAGACACTCCCTATAGCAGATCCCGTCCTCTGGTACGAGATAGCACTCCAAGAAGAAGAATACTTATTCTCCTGAAAGCCATTGGTAGAGAGATAGATTGTCCTTCTCCCTCCCACCCCAACCCCAAAGACATCTAAAAAGTTCAGTATTATTATGCTCAATTTATGTTCGTTGTAGTTAAACATGACAATCTTTTTCTCCCTTATCCTGTCATTTTGAGATAGTTTCTAACGTGATTATTTTATAGTATTCGATGAAAGGTATAGGAATGTTGTGTCATTTTTTTGTCCCATTTTTATCGATCTTTAATTTTCTATATTTAAACATTGTAGTTTTTTATATAAAAAAAAGTAATCTGAAATTCATTTTATAGACATTATACTGTGTCGCATGCTATTCATTTTGCCCCCTAGAAATTCATTTGCCCCCTAGAAAGCAATGCAAATTTCCCCCTACAGCATTGCCGAGAGCAAATTCAGTGAGAGCGAGAGTCATTTATAATTGTCCTGTAATTTCTAAGAATGTACATTGTGTAAACGCCGAGCGGGCTCGAACACGTCAATCTGCCAGACATCAATTAAATTATCAGGTCAATAACATCTTTGTGGTTTGTTATGAAGGTGGAAATATCCATTTTGAGCCCCCCTGATACGATTAGGAGCATTTCCAGATTAAAGTCTTTATGTATCTGTATTTCTCTACGATAGCTCCCAAACTCTTAACCCCTGGGTGGCCACGCACGCCAATCGGCGTTTTTCGTATTACCCTTATTATATCCGTATTTATTCAATTATCGGCTCTATTTCTCGATCCACTGCGGTAAAAGTCTGTCATTGAAGCCTACCATTGAATAAGCCACCGTTATATATTAGTATGCTTGTAGAAGGTGTGTGCTTCTACAAAAAAATGTTTGAGGGCTTTGAAAATTTTGCGTGGAATGACAGGCTTCCGAAAGGTTAATCCAATTGAGCTGAAATTTGCCATGCATACATCATTTGGTCATGGTTAGAGTTTGAAAGGTTGTGGTTAAAATAGGCCTACCAGGTGGGCGCACTAGTCATATTTCTATCTCGAAATTAGACAGAAATGTGTAGAAATTTGGTACACAGATAGATGCCTAGTTGGGCCGAAATCACATTGTGAAATTTTGGTTGGAATATCTCATACAAGATACATATGAAATTGAAGGCAATCGCGGTTGTTTAAAATTGTAAATAAGATGAAAACGAATTAACCGCGTAATGTTTGTAACACCCGACGTTTCGGCGATGTTGCAACCACTGTTGTCCAGGGTAAACTAAAGTGCTGCCAATCGGCATCTACGGGTAGGCGGCAAACTGCTGCTGTTACCTCCCAGATTATAAGCGTGCCGAAACTGCCGGGGCGGCACCACCGTTATAAGCGCGCTAAACCTCTGATCCACCACTTATATTTACGAAGTAACAGCGGCAGTAAAAACAAAAAGTGGTATGTTTTTAAACTTCATGCTGAAATGACATTTGTTTTTATTCTAGATAGAACAATAAACATATCCAATTTTTTTCTGTTTGATTACCAATTTATAAACAAACAAAACCAGCCTGCCCAGCCCCTAACATAAAGCTCGTCTATAGGGCATATTTTAATTCGCGAGGCTTCGCCTGTTAGGGGTTTAATGCATGTAAAAAATGGTGATTTTGGCAGCCTATTTTGAATCGTGATTTTGTGCAAGCTAAATAGTGAAGATTGGTATAAAAGAATGGTTTTACGTATTCTTCATTGTCGTTTTTTTCATCTATCTTTTTAGGAAGACGAATTACATTCGACTTCAAAGAACTACGAAGAACAAATGATCGCCCTGACGGAGCACGTTGGCAACCTCAACGACAAGCTCAGCCAACAGTTTGAAGAAATCCAACTCCTGAAGGCCAAACTAGGCAAAAGGAAATGAATATGAGATTATTGTGATGTTTGAAAAGTTTTTATGGTCAAAAGCCGGGAACTATAAGAATACAGGTAACTTGAAATATTGGGACATTTTTCGTGCAGTGGAGCTTTGCTAATTCGGACCCTGCCTAATACTGTGTACACAGTAATCTGGACGGCCGGTCTGCTAGAGAGGGGTGTACATGGTCTGTTGAAAAGTATTGAACTTTTATTTATTCCTTATACACCTCCATATAATGGGTATCATACATCTTGCTCTTATAAAGACTAAACCAAATGCCCTATTAATCCGTAACTCCTGTGTTTTTAGGAGTCCGAATTAACAAGGCCCTACTGTAATCGGAAAATTTTGTAATTGCTCGAAGAGTTTATAATAATAATAATTGTAATTTGTGTATGAATTAAATATTAACCAACTTTTACTTTTAACTTTTAATGAAATATTTTATAAATCAAATAGTTTTACACCACTTTTTTTTGCATTTTTACCAGCAGATAAAAAGTTTTAAAATACTTTTATCGATACATAGAATGAGATGAGTTAATTGCCGTTGAAACTTCCAAGGATATGTAATAGTTCACATGCTGAGAAGAGGTCCGGCTATACGGATGGTATTTTTGTTATTTAAATTTAGTCTTCTAATAGGTTTTGTATATAAAACAACATATACTACAAGAATATAAATATATGGATTTTATATAGAAATTTTTTGGAAAAAAATAGTAACACAGGCATATCATAAAAATAAAAGTTGTAGGTCTTCACAGTTCATACTAAAATGAAGCGTAGTTAACGCTCGACAAAGAAATAAGCACATTCCTGCTTTATTAAAGTTATAAAAAAAACAACCCATTTCTCGCAATGCTTGGCGACTCGCAAAAACATTCAAATTCGCAAGGCCCAGCTTGCCAGAGTTAACAATCTCAAGGTTAAACCTACTTGCAATAGCATTCATTGAGTATGGAGTTAAGATAACATCAGTGTATGTTGTGCCAAATATTGAGCGTTAGTGGGGACATTGGGAGCCCTCCTATATAAATAAAGTGGCTAATTATCACTTTTATTGACGTTCTGATATATAAATATTTTTCTGAACTGGTGAAGATTTTGTGACAAAATAGACATAACAACAGAATTATCTCATTCTAAATAGGATAGAAAACGAATTTACCGCGTGAAATTTGTAGCACCCGACGTTTCGGTGACGTTGCAGCCGCCGTTGTCCAGGGTAGACTGAAGGGCTGTCAATCTGTTGTTTTGCGGGTAGGCCGCGTACCGCTTCCGCCACTGCGTAGGTTATAACGGAATTTTGAAAATCCGTCCTGCACACAACACTCACTGTATCCTGTTTTACGTCTTTGCGTTCGGCTTTCGGCGGCGGGAACATTTTAAGAAGTAATTTGTAACCGTCGTCTCTGTTAAAGTTCGGGGTTCTTCTTATTTCAATGGCTTCCCGGATCATGCGAGGAAAGTAGAATTGTTCTTTAAATAGCACAATGGGATTTTGAAACTGCATCCAGTGGTTACTTCCGCTATCCAATATATGTTCGCAGATCGCCGATTTTTCTCGCTGAACGTTTTTAACAGCTTTGATGTGTTCTGACAGTCGCGTGGCTATGGGCCGTTTCGTTTGTCCAACGTAGGCTAGACCGCAACTGCATTCGACTTTATACACACCCGGGGTTTGCAGTGGTATTACATCTTTTACAGGCCTCAAAAATCGAGCTATATTTTGAGTCGGTTTGAAGATCGTTTTTATATCGAATCTGTTTAGCATCTTACTTATTCGATCTGTCACGCCCTTGACATCGGGTGCTACAAATTTCACGCGGTAGAAACGTCGGGTGCTACAAATTTCACGCGGTAAATTCGTTTTCTATCCTATTTATAATGTCAAACAGCCGCGATAGTCTTCGATTTTATAGAATTATCTCATCTTTTCAAAGAGAGCCGCAGACGTTTCGTGGGGTTGAAAGAATTTCCCCATGTTACATTCATTATGGCGGCGTTCACTTCATAAGCAGAGAATTTTGATCAGCACATCGGGCTAAAAAAGAATGATGGCAGAGGGCCCCTAAGTAATTACCTCTACCACGTAATATAAATGTAGTAAAGTATTGGGAATTTTTTTTTTTGGTAGTAGTCTTTATTCATAAAAAAATATACAAATTACATGTCACAGTTCCCTACTAAGGCTAGTGCCTTTTCAGTGGGGACTTGATACATTGCTTTTATGCCCTTATGCCTTGCATGCCAAGGCCTACGGGAAACACCAGAGTTAAGTGTGTGACAATCTTATCTGTTTCAAATGTATATGCAAATAATGCTGGAAAATGCGCTAGTGAACCTACTAATCTTTCTATAACGATAATGTTGATGACTCGTTTTGCATAGCATCTCATCACCACGAAATCCTTTCCCCCTGCTAATGTTAACCTCCGCACTGGCTGAGCAGTCTATATAAAATTTTCATTCATTTTACAACCGAAAACCGGACCTCAACTCATTAGGAAAGTAATTGAACGAGTGGAACTGCTCTTTTATAGGTGTATGCTAGTCACTGGAAGAAAAGGTCGGTTTATATTCGATACACCCTTATATATTTAAAATCTTACTAAGTCCACTAACTTGTCCTTATTTGTATATATGTAAATTAGTTTTTAGAACATAAACTAGGCGCAAGGAAAATAGAATCACAGCGTATTTTAGTTTAAATACTTCACTGCAGATTTACTAGGTCTCACTCTGTTTTGCTATCTAGCTTTTAAGGGGCCCGTAAAGAAGTAATCACGGGTAATACAATACGCCAATGCAAATTACTCTCGAATAAAATATTGCAGTGTTCTGACATTTAGGATGGCGTTAAATCCCAGTATTACACAGGGTGCTGATTGTATAGATTTGTGATAAAATGTTCAACATGAAATTTAAACATTTTATCAAAAATCCAGCAAATATGCGTGCGCGGCGCCATCTGGCCACCCGGCCACAAGAGGTGAATTATAATGCTGTGTATATAAAATATTATTATAAAATTATAGTGCTGCTTGAATGTTGTATTTTTTGAAACTTAGTTGTTTTTTTATTTTTGTGTTTTTTCATAAAAATATGGGCACTTGAAATGGAAACAAGGGGCTCTTTTTCATATGGGTACTATTTAAAGTAGCCGATTCCACTTTAAGAACAGCCAACCTGATTTCTATCTTCGCGAATCAAATGAGTCAAAATAGATTCCTAATATTAATAAGGTGCCTTCACTTGAGTACTGGGACAGAAAATAGAACCCTTTGCATACAATTCACAAAAAGGTGTATATTTTTATCAATTATTAGGAATTATTTGAATATATGCAGTTTAAAATTATTCAAAAAATGTCTTGTGATATTATATACTGGATAAACTTAATAATATTACTATAGTAATCCTCATTAAGTTTATCCAGTACAAAATAGAAAAGCTCGCACATGTGCTATTTTGGCACAACCGTTAAAATTATTTATCTAATAGGATAAAAAATCATCGCCCAAAATCTTTGCGGTGCGGCGCCGCACCGCATCGTGTGGACCGGCTCTAAGGATTGAAGGTGTTTGTGTACAGTCTAGCTTGCGCACGCAATTATAAAAATTATTACAACAAATTCATTACTCTTTCATTAACAAAGACAAGCCTCAACCGATACATTACGCCTTCATTACGCCGAGGTTGTACAACTTGATAAATTTGGACATAATAATGAATTTAACATTTAGCAATTTTATAAATTAAATAAATTCTTATTGAATCTTGACAAACAAACAAATCATGTTAGAAACACTTTAAATGTTAGAAATTATAATTTAATCAAACTTGGGTGCACTAATTATGATTATTCTCTTAAATACATACATGTGTAGATTATATTTTAACATTGAACTTTATTACCAAAAATTCTTAAATATTTGTTATTGTCAAAACCATAGACAATAAAATTTAACATATTTTTCTCATGACTTCCTCTTTCTCTTTTGTTTCCGTTTTCTCTTTCTTTTAGTTGTAAGTCCATTGTATATGTTTCATTCTAATTATTGGAATTTCAAGTTAATTGTTAATGCCGATTTTATAATGAAGTTGAGATTTTTCGAAGACTACATTTTAAGTCAATTTAGTTTTATGAGCATTTTGCTACAATATTTAAATAATTTAAAATATTATAAGAGCCCTCTCCACCCGAGAACGGATTACTCCCAGTTGAGTGACAGAATCAAATAAGCATGAGGTTAAGGTTTTATCATTTGGTTTCCGATATTTTTGTAGCCAAAATCATTTTTTTATAACTTTCAAATAAATGGAAAGAACCCGCTTTCTAAAAGTGAAATAAGCCAAAAAACATTGTCTATTTCCAATCTATGACATATAATAGAAGCTTTTTAACATTTTTTCCAAAATTTACTTCATCTGCAAATGTATGTGTAATGTATGTACTATAATTTAACACTATTTTTATTGGAGAGTAAATTGCATTGACGTTTTGTATGAAGACACACTGTACAACACAGTCATACTCTATATGAGTATGATTGTGTTGCAATGTTACAATATAAAAATCAAAATGAAAATTATGAAATAAAATAAATTTAAATGTATAACAGAACAATGCATCAAAAGAATAATTTTATTTCGATTTTATGGCATGATGTAAATATATAAATAATCTATTGAACAATTTGTTGAAAATCAATGATAGTGAACTGTCAAATGTATTTATAGATTATGAATTATTCTTTGAAAGAAAGCATTATTATTAAGAGAAAAACCAAAGAAATTATCATGAGAACTGAAACTTCCTTGCAAAAAATGTGTTAAATGCACAGAAAAGTGATTTTTGCTGTTATCAATACAGATCATTGTTATTATCATTATAGTTCATTATAATGATATGACAATAGATGGTGAGTTTTAAACTTCACATAAGCCTGTTTTGTGCAGAACTGAAATGATTTTTTACAAATGTTCTAAATTCGTCTGTATCCCCAGAATTACAGCACGGCTTACAAAACAAACTAAAATTACACTTCCACTCAAATTATGGTCAGTTGGTAATAAAGAACAAATCTGCCGCTGGAACTCAATTTTTTAATCGATAAGGAAAATATGATATTTGAGATGACATCATTGTCTATCAATTTTTATTAAAATTGAGGTTTTACCAAATCTGAAAGTGATTTATTTAATAAAATAGATTTATGATTATAATTTTAAATACTTTTTGATGATATTTTAAATTTATGTTTTTATGATGTTTATGACAAACACATAATTTAGATTTTTTTTTGTTTGGACTCGATTTATGATTTTATTTTTAATTTTCATTACATTTTAATATTTTTACTAAAACTCTTCAGATAATTTTGGAAATGTAATTCAGATATTTATTCATTTGATGTATTTTTGACTATTTTAAAATAATTCTTAAATTTTAATTCCTTTAATTTTTTTTTCCTAATGATATTTCATGAGTTTTTAAATACTTATGAATACCTAATTTGTTTCTTTTTGTTTTAATTTTAACTAAACGTGTGCACAGGTAGTTTTATTTTATATGCCTGCCTTAGTACAGGCCTTGGCCTAGTTAGGCGGTATTGACTGAGTGATTAAGATGCTGCAGTGTGCTTTATTTTTCGCTACTGGTCCAAACATGTTTTTTTTGTAATGCTGCAGGAATGTATATCTCATGCTTTACTTTTAATAAATAAATAAATGATGTCATCTCATATACGACATTCTCTATTGATTCAAAAATCTCTCTGAGAAGGCAAAATTTGCGAGCGGTAAGGTTTTTGAACAGTTTATTTTGTGTTTGTTTTAGGTCTTAAAATTTCACAAAAATCTTATAAAACCCGCAATATCATCAGCAGTGTAATTATGTATTTCTCTATTATAAATGTAAAAATTGGCACTTTATAATTTATGATTTTTATTATGTATGTGTCATAGTAGCCTATCTTGTGCTACTATTGATATATCTCTAACCACAGGCACTTCAGGTTAAATCTGTATCAAATGTGAAGATTGTCTTAATAACCACTATTTAACAACAAAGTTTAGAACTCTGCATATGAAACTGCGATATTTAGTAATTAAATAAAGTAAGAACTATATTATGTGTCTAGACTTGTATTATGTAAAAATAATTCCTAACATGTTTACAGTTCAACAGACAACATTTGGTCTGTACTGTTTAGTGATAGGATGTGCACAGCAAATATAATTTAATTTCTCCACGAGGGTGAAAAGTAGAACGCTGGAATAAAGAAAAATCAAAACAAAAGAACGCATTAATTTTTGTCTTTTTTTCGATATTATTGTCACGCAAAATAAGAATCAAAAAATACTGGGGTAGGATGCTAACCGTTAAATAAAAGGTATTTATTTAAATATTTTATTTAATGCAAAATTTAAAACACAAATTATTTAAATGAACATGGGAAAAAAGGGAAACAAAGTAAAGCAAAAAGAATGAAAATAAAAATATAAAAAAACGCAGTGAGTGAAGCAGAAAATCGCAAATAGTGACTAGAAATGTGACAAACCATTCTGAAATTATAAATTGAAATATTATATAATTAATGTTTAAAATATAAAAACATAAAATGTCAATGATTTTGAAAATAAGATTCACACAGAATGGAGCCCACTGTTCACTCTTTTTTTTGTCAGTCGCTATTTTCTGAATATTTACTTCTTTTTTCCTCAATTGTTTATATCATCAATTGATGATGTATTGATTAAATGAAGTGTATTCCTCGTCTTAGCATAATTGGTACACATAGTTCTCGTTGCGGTGGTGGCGGTAATGTATGTAAATGATGAAATGATGTGATTATATGTGACCACGGTTATAAAATGTTGCCATAAAATAATAAAGAATTTCGGGATAATAATTATTGATGTATTTAGTTTGTTAATTGGGAGTTTTATTTTGACAAATCACTTGTGGCCAGTGGACGTACAGCAATATATTGGGTAATGGGTGTTTTTAAAAATAAAAATGCAGATTCTGTAACATATTTGTTATTTGAAATAATTGTATGTTTATCTGGAGCCCATTTATAATCGTTTTTTGAAGAAAATTTTTGTACATAAGTGGAAGGTCATCTTGCTTGCATGGGGTCGATGGGAACTGTAAACCTGTTAATATTATAGTGATAATTTTATTGTGATAAATATGTATTAAACAACTAAACTGATTTTGTTAAAATTTGTGATCAATGGAAATATAATAAACTAAATACTAGTATATTGGTATGCATAGATATTCCATTAGGTATTATGTAACATTAAAAGTATGTTTTTAAAATTGTACATAGATACATGTTTCTATGAATCGCTCTGTATGAACAAATATTTTTTGTTAGGTATTTCTCAGATGCTATGATTTGGACTAATATTACAGCGAATAATGATTATTATAAATAAGACATAAATGGATTTTACCACTTAAATTTCTAGCACCCGACGTTTTGGCGATGTTACAACCGCTGTTATCTAGGGTAGACTGAAGTCCTGTCAGTTGTCGTATGCTGTTGTTACTTTGCAGATTATAGTAGTCATTGTATCTTTGTTTGCACTTGGTAATGCACACTGAGAACATTTCAAGGACAAGGTTTCACAGAGTAGATTTTAAAACCTTTGTCTATATTTAAGTTTTGGGTTCTTATTTCAATGGCATGAGAATGATCAATTATTGCTTTCATAAGTTCAGTTGCGTATGTTTTATTATTTCAAATTTATCCCTGATGTGGTCTTGTGCTGACTCACAGTCTGCTATCTAGAATTTTATTAAATATCGATTTTTAACAGTAAGCCCTTGTCTGCCCTGGAACTCCTCGGGTCTGGAGGTCCTAAGAATGGCGTCATCAGTTGCTCGTCTAACCTAATACAGTATGCCTCAGCAGCTGTTGCGGGGTAGAGTCCGCGCGAGACTATTCGTGTTATAGAATGGGCACTATGAAGACAAAGAATGAAAAATATATTTTTGTTGTAAATATATATTTATATTTTTGTTGTAAATAAATAATTATATTTTTGTTGTAAATATATATTGTTGCGATGTTTGACATGTTCAGAAGTGAAACACAGCAAATAAACGTATTTTAAGCATATTTATAGGCAAGTTTTGGAGATAATTACTAAAACTGTAATATTTTGTATTTAATCATTTCTTATAAGGCTATTGTCCAAAAGAATTTACATTACTAATAGTTAAATAAATCCTTCATGAAATTATTAATGTGTTTTATTAAAGTCTAGGAAATTAAAAAATTTAAGACATGGATTGCATAAATGAAATAAAAGTGATAATTAGAAATGTTTTAATTAACTATAAATATTACACGAAAAGTTAAAGGTCTAAAATCTTATGTGATTGAAGTTTTGTTTAGTAATTTATAACTTATGAGTAATACGTGGATTACCAAGAGGTTATTATATAGAATCCCTGCGACTGGTATAATTTTGCTATTTACATAGCATGCATGTATATTGATATGGTGCAGGGCTGTTGATATGGAAACTATCTTTGTGCTGCAAAAGAGGGCTTTAACCCGCACAGCACGTAACATCCATTTGGGGACATGTATGGCGGCCGCCTACAATCCGTAACATCCGATTTTGGATATCACGCTCGCCGCTGCGAAAAATGCAATTTACGATTCGAAACGTCGTACTTAATGCTTTCTGACCGCGGAACGACATGGCCAAATAAACTTTAATTCGCCGGCCAACGACGATAAAATCGATCGCCGATTTAAAAAGTCAGCATAGACGTCAAAACTTCAGTCTCTATCGGCCACCGCCGCGCGCGCCGCGGCGGCGTATAGTTCCGCGTAATGGTTGTTTTGTGTAGTGTTTTGTGGATAAAAGTGCAGTGTTTACTGGATAAAAGTGAGTAATTTCCATTTTTAAGTAGTTTAGGCATAAGTATTAGTCAATTGAGATATTCCATTTGCTGTTTTTCACGAATTTTCAAAGAAAACACTTCGGCAACAACAAACGGCTCGCGAAAAAATGGTTGTTATTATTTTGTAATGTTTATGAAATATCCCGATATATTGCGAAATATGACGTAATGTCGCTTTAATTTACTAACAAAATAAATATTGTTTCATTTACATCCTAAGTTATCACATAATTAGGCGTATTTTGAAAATTATATCTTGTTTTGTAAATTGAATCGCGCAAAGAAACTTCTTTTGATAATTACTATGAGAGAATAAAGTGCGATTTTCCATAGTTTTTCGATGAAATGTGACTCTTTGGAGTGTAGTAATTAGTTATTAGACATATAATAAGTCTATGATAAGACAATATAATTGAAAAAATCTAACGAATTTTATATTATGGGCATTCAAAGTTTATTATTAAGTTCGGACGCGGAAACTCTCAAAACTTTAGATTTTTCTATAATATCAGACAAAGCTCAAAGTTCTGGTGTGATTTCTAAGAAGTGTGATGTAGTAATAAAGTTATTTTGAAAGAATTTCATATAAAAAAATACCATAAGTAGTCACAAATTAAAAAAATAAATAAATATTTTTGTATGCAAATAAGTAAAAAAAAAATATCGTTTTGGTAAAGCATTTAATAAAGAACATAACTGTATTTACAATTTTTGCATATTTTACGTATTTTGTGACAAAAAAATCGAAATGATTTTATAGGCGAGTTTTTTCAGTTTGCCAATTTTGTAATATTTATTCATTATTATCTTAATTGTTTTACGAGATAAGGTTATAATGTTTTATATGTCAAATTTCAATGCGATCATTTTTCTCTTTATCTTTTTTAAATCCGTTTAGTGGTTTATAAGTTATGATCGTTTTTCTCAAGGCCGTTGACTCGCGTCGATTTTTTGCGCGAATATGTCGCGCGCAAAAGTGATAGGTGAGTTTTTACCTCGCAACGTGAGGGGTTAACATAGTGGTTAGGTTAAGGACACACTGCGAGGACATTTCAAAGAAATTAATATCTTCTCTGTTGTTTCTTGATTAATTTTGCTAATATAATCAGCAAATCCCAACATAGATCACAAAAGTGAGTAATTCCTACAATGTAAATACAAGAAATAGGCTTTCATCTCCTAAGTGTCAACTAAAACAAGTAGGACCTTCTTTTATAGGGCATTGTATTAATTTTTATAATAGAATTACCAAAGAAATGTTAATCTTGCCGGGAGAATAGTTTAAGTTTCGTAATAAGAACACATTTTGTAAAAAAGCTGTATAAAATGGAAGTTTACTTAATAGATGCATGGTTTTCTTTAATCAACATATTTTTCTCAATACTCTACAATTGTATACCTAAGCATTATGATAATCCATAAACAATTTTTATAAATTATTGCAATTTTGAAGCTTAATTATACTTTCTCTATGCGTCAAGATTTAGAAAGCAAAAAAAGACATGTTTTTCGTGTTTTTTTTCTTAACCTAAAGAAAGAGTTGTGACAGCCGGAGAGACGGTGGACGGCGTGAAAGAACGCATCGGGTCGATGGCCTTGCAAGCCAGACCCGATTATATATAAAGCAAAAAAGAAAAAAAAGGAAATATGCCCCCAAGCGGCCTATCAGGGGGGGAGAATTCCCGCTACCCCAGTTGAAACCCCAAACAACGACACGGCTAAAACGACACCGGACCTTGCTTGCCCTATCTGCGGGAAACAATATAAACGATTAGCATGGTTAAATAAACACATTGCTGGGCACGATGATAGCGACGCTGCACGTCAGTGTCTTAAACCGTCGCAAGGAGTCACGGACAGAGTTGAACCTCACATGTCCCTTGACTCCACATCTGCCCGCAGTTTGTCACCCGACCGGTCTCCTCTACCCGCGCAAATCGTATCCTTCCCTCCTCTAAAATTCCCTTCACTTGCGAAAGAGGACTGGGAATTTCATAATAATAATTTAACTTCTATTCTTGACCACTCTGTGAACCGTAATGCCCCTGCCAGCGTCCAGCTGTCGTCCTTCCAGGTGGCGGTCCATGAATACTTCTCGGGTGTTTACCCAAAATCTACCCATGTCGACCCGGTTCACAGAGAAAACGCATTTAAGGCAAAGCTCCGTAGGCAAAAGCGGCTACTTCGTCGCCAGTTACGTGAAGCCAAGAAAGCCGGGGATAAAGCCCTCTGCCACAACTTCTCGCGCGCGTACCGCTCTATACTAAAACTCATACAGAGCGTAGCAACGCAAAACGACAAGCGCAAGGCAGCATTTCTCAAATCCAAAGAGGAAGCCCGGTTCGACAAAAACCGTTTTAACTACAGCAAAACGGTTTTGTCTGCCGCCAAGGGAAAAATCCAAATCCCGGAAGAAATGGCCACGGAATATTTTTCGACCACGTATGAGGACCCAATGCGGCTCCATAATTACAGCCCTCCGCCGGGCATTACACCTCCGCCCCTGCCTACGGTAGCTTTTGCTTCTCAACCTCCATCTCTAGATGAGATTCTTAATCAAGTAAAGAGGAAGCCGTCGGGCTCTACTCCGGGTCCCGATGGTATTCCCTATTTAGTATACAAAAAATGCCCCTGCCTTCTGCAATATTTAGGATCCATCTTCCGAAATATATGGAATAGCGGTGTAGTCCCACAGAATTTTGGCCGAGCGACAGTCATCTTAATTCCGAAGGTCCCAGTTTGCACCGGACCAAAGGACGCTCGGCCCATTGCTCTCACAGACACTGTGGCCAAAATCTTTTTTAGCATAGTCCACACGAGGATGAGCGAATTCATGCACCGGAATGAGTACCTTGGAGTATCAGTTCAAAAAGGCTTCATGCGTGGCGTCTCGGGCTGCCTCGAGCACAATTCTCTCCTGGCTGCTGCCATCAAGGATGCGAGACAGCACGAACGCCAAATCAATGTATGCTGGCTCGACCTAGAGAATGCCTTTGGGTCAGTCCGACACAGTCTCCTCCACTTTGCACTCCGTTGGTACAACTTCCCACCAGTCGAGCGTGACATTGTAGCCTCCTACTACAACTGTCTGACTTTCCATGTTAAAACGCAAGAATGGACTACCCGCTCTATACCATATTCAATTGGACTATTTCAGGGCTGTTGCCTCTCCCCGACGATTTTTAATATAGTTTTTAATATACTGCTGGAAAGCCTGACCCAGTTTGACAGGAAGTGGGGCTACCGTTTTAAAACAGACGGCCAATACACCTCGTCGTGCCTCGCTTTTGCCGACGACCTAACTTTCATCACCAGAAGCCCCAAGCAGCTTTCCCTGCTATTACAGAAAGTGGAGCTTTTCTGCGACTGGTCAGGCTGTATAAAAGTGAAGCCCTCCAAATGTTTTTGCCTTGGACTCGCCCGCATGGGCACAAAATTTACATCCTATGACCCCAAATTGGTCTATAAGGGCTCTAATATCTCCCTTATAGACCCAAACAATCATTTCAAATTCCTCGGCAGAAAAATCACCCATCAGGGAAAAGACGTCTCGGGCGATCATGTTATAGAGCATTTCAAAAGTTGCCTGGCGAAAATAGATGCCTTGCTAATTTCTGGCCCTCGTAAGGCCTGGATCTATGACAATTATCTAACGTCACATTTGTCATGGCCCTTTCTTATTTACGATTTTACCAAAACCCAACTGTCCCGTCTAGATGCGCTGGTGACAGCTAGTTTAAAATCCTGGCTGTCCTTAGCCAAACCAGCTGACCCCTCGACTCTCTTCAGGTCCAAACAAAATTTTGGGCTAGCGCTTAAACTGCCCTCTCTGCTCTACGCCAACTCCAGAATAACCAAAAATTCGATTCTGTGCAATTCCAAAGATCCGGCAATATCGAAGCACGTAATAAGTGGCCGTAGTGATTCAAATGATCTACAAGCCCGCGTAGACTTCCACAAAAAGTTCCTTACTGGAATCAGCCAGAATGGCACTGGTCTGGGGTATGGCAGTACAACCACGAGCGACGTGGACTTGAAGAAGTCTCTTTTGCGGGGAGATTACGACAGCAAGAGTATGGCTCATGCTATTGGCCTTCAATGCCAGAATGATTGGACAACAATTGGGGACTTTTGCATTCCGCCTCCAATGCACTGGAAGGTAATGCTCTATGACTGGACGCCAGAGATGCTGAAATTTTATTTGAATGCCTTTCAGCATACACTTCCAGACCCCAGTAACCTCGCTCGTTGGAGCTTTGCCGAGGATAGTTCTTGTCCCCTCTGTAGCAATACCCCTTGCACAGCTAGACACATTCTAGCTGGCTGCAAGGTGGCCTTAGATCAAGGACGGTACACTTACCGCCATGACAAAGTTCTTGCTGTTATTCGCGAGGTAATTAGTCTTTCAGTGGCTCGTGCCAACAAGGGTTTGACAGTATCCTCCAAACCCCCAATACAGTTTGTGCGGGATGGCTCTAAAGGCAAAAAACGTTTAACTACAAAACCTTTCTCAATAATCGAGAAAGCTACAGATTGGATTCTGGAGGTTGATTCGGTCTCTAAGCAGTATAAATTCCCTGAAAGTCTCGGATGCACAGCCCTCCGTCCAGATATAACTCTTTACTCTCTATCTCGGAAGGTGGCTCTTATTGTAGAATTAACTGTTCCATGGGAATCAAATATCCCAAAAGACCACGAGTACAAATTACATAAATACCATGATCTTGCAAATGCCGTAACCCGGAACGGCTTCACTGTTCACCTTCACGCGGTGGAAGTTGGCGCTCGTGGCCTGCCAGCTAAATCTCTATTTCACCTCTTTAAAGATCTTGGCCTTTCCAGAAAAATAATCAACTCTTTCTTAGAAAAATTATCTAAAACTGCGATTTGCGCATCTCAAATTCTATGGCTTCGAAGGGGGAGTGAATGGGTGGCAAGGTGAACGCTCACATGTGGCAAGACAGCTGTCCTAAACCTACCACAGCCGGTTCGTAAGTCCGGAATCCACTGCTCACCCCCCAGAAGTGTAAAAAATAGTATTATGATGGGCCCGACTCCGGTCGGTGAATTCCATGGCAGCTCCGTTTGTATTTATTTATTAGTAAAACAGTGTGATGCTCATTGTCCAACAAGTTATTCAGAAAGATCTTCTTCTGTGCTGCTGGTCATGTTACGAATAGGTCATGTTTGTTATAATTTGTCTTAATACAAAAGTGATCTTGTAAATAGCTCCTAAAATTAGTTTGGGACGATACATGACATTATTTTTTATTTAGGGATAGGAAAATTGTCAATTGCAGAAAAATACTTATTTGAACTATATACAGAGTGTTTTTATTAACCGGCATCCTTCAAGAGGGTTAATCAGTATTAGCAACTGAACAACTTTTGATTAAAAAAAATGGGAAAAACAAATTATTATTATTATTTTTTTAATCTTTTTGTTTTATTTTAATTTACAAATTTGAAGAACTTGACTGTTAAATAAAAGTTTAACTAGCGTTTGAGCGCGTTGCGCCACTGTATCGGTAGGTAAAATATCACTAATAAACGATATTAGCAATATTTTACCTACCGCTAGATGGCGCATCGTACTCAGAGCTTATAATACTATTTTTTTTTTTTAAATGTTGGGTTGCCCACAATTTTTTAACAAAAGTTCCTTACCTGCTCGTACTGATTCACCCCTTTCAAGGATGCCGGTTACCTAAAACTTACCCTGTATACATAATGAATAACAAACTAAAACTATGCTTGCAGTGCAAAAAGCCGTAGTGGTGAGCCATGTCAACGCCACCCTTAAAACAATAGAAGCGCAGGGACCGAGTGACGGCCGCAACGCAGGAAGTCTCCTCTACAGACTCGGAAAAAGGGACACCAAGGATGACGCCTCTCCCTCCTCCAGCTCTAGCTCATCCAACTCCAGGTCTTCCTCCTCTTCTGCTTCTTCTTCTTCTTCCTCCTCGTCTTCTTCCTCCGACTACTCCGATTCGTCCTCTTCCTCCTCCAGCTCGAGCAGCGAAGAAATGACCGGTCAGGCTGGTAGGAAGCAACGGAAGAACGGTCAGAATGGCCAGAAGCAAAAGAGACGTCAAGCCAAAGTAAAGGACTACATATTATTGTCATACATTGCACTACACCTTATATTTTAACCCTTTGAGTATGATACGACCAAATTTGGTTCTGACACTTTTATCCCTTGAATCTGATACGACCGAATTTGGTTCCACTCGGCGCGCGCGCTTTCGAACGCTTTGTTTACCATCGAAAGCATTTTGTCTCTTTCATGCGTATGGCAGATCAGGTACAGTATTAAATTCTCTCTGTTATCATGCGCCGCATTAACTGCGCAGTCCATGTGAAGTATTATTACTGAACGCGCCAAGTCGAACGCACAACTTCTCGAAACGTGTTCGAAACGTCAAATACGCCGTTGCTCGTGTCGGCATTTTAGAAACGGTTTTCGAGTAGATTTCGGTGTGTTTTTGAACGAATCGTAAGTAAAAGCATTTCTACAACATCATATAGTCCCCCTAAACTGATTAGATGTACCATTTATCGTGTATATGAAGTATTTCGGGACTTTGAATGTCGCGTCGCAAATGCGCATGGCCGCCATTACGTTTTGCAGAAATGTTTTTTCGTGATTCTTGCATAATTTCTCCAGATATCTCAGAAATTTATGGATATATAGCTCGGAAATATATGTGATTATGTTTTCCCCGTATATAACTTATGCAATAAGTAATATTTTTTTGATAATGGTTGATTTCTCGAAAGCCATGTTTTTCAGCATTCGAAGATTCCCGCTAAAAATACTAAAATTCGTGTTTTTCATCATTTTTTGCGGGTGGGTAAAAGAGGATTCGATAAAAAAATCGATATTTTATACGATAAAAACATAACCTCAGTTTTTTTCGATAAAATTTCGTAATTTCATAACAGTTGGATTTCTTTATATCGGGAATTATAGAATATATAAAATAAAGTAGAAAAGAATATATAACTTTTTTGACATAACTGCATATTTAGTGAAAAAAAACAGTTAGAAAGTTTTCGAATTCAATTTTGTTATTTTACAAAAAATTTCGTTATCGTTTCATCAATTAGATGGCATCATCGCGACGGGACAGAATCCTAGACCTGGTGGAGGAGCAGTCTTCTGAGGATGAGAGCAGCGATGGGAGTATGGGGCCGGTCGAAGAATTGATGGTGGAGACCTATGAGGAAGCGGATGACGTAGACCAGTACATCGGCTTTGGCGATCTGTCGCCGCTTTTAGAGATGTACTGGTTGAGTCCATCTGGCACCGAAAGGCTAATGTAAGTACTTATAACAAAAGTGAATTACAATTTTATCATATAAACACGAGTTCGAGGTCCCTTGCACGGTCCTCTCCCTTACGAAACGTGGTATACCGAATCTATCTCGGACCACGGCATCCTTTGCCCGGCTATTCACCCAGGATCGGGTAGCCGATGGTCGTTTCAAGAGCAGTCGCCGTAAGGTCCGCAACCACCCCCGCTCTATAGGAAACAGTACTGCTTCCAGACTCCCCCGACTGTTAGCCAGAGTGCGCTATCGATTGGCTTATGCCTCGATTAAAATAGTCACTCGCTTATTACCCACGCACCATTTTGCCCCGGTAACCCGTTTTGTGAGGAATACGAGTAGCTAAATATATGACACCTATTATTCCCGGATAGTTTTCTAGGACTGAAATAAGTACAGTGAATTGGTCATGGCGTTGGCGTGCAAAGGGGTGGAAGGAGAGACAAAATTAGATTTGCCGGGGTCAAAATGACCCGTGATTATTATCCAGGATGGTTAAATAATAAAATGTGGTTTGAATTACGTCATCGCATTGAAATTAATAATAAATTATTAGTTTAAAAAGAAACACTAAAAACACGCTTTTGGGCTATGATACAATATTCACATACACACGGCTATGATACGATATTCCATCATGGAATGCCAGTGCCTATCTTCCGGCTTCATCATCAGACCTTGAAACCTAATCGTGGTCAAAGTTCATTCCAAGACTTTTCTAACAAGTCCAAACACAGCTATGATACGATGTTCCATCATGAAGTTTCAGTTCATATCTTCCGACTCCATCATCAGATCAGTTCGACAGTACCATATTATTATATTGTCATCAGAACTACATACAGCTGTCAAATTTCATGACGCCACGATCCTTGGAAGATGGTTAAATTAGTTACCTTAGATTCCATTACATAGTTACATACAGGTCGACCCAATAAAAGCGTGTTAAAAATGAGGTGTAAGAAAGAAAGAAACGCCGAGAGAGGGTTGAAGGAAACATAGTACGACGACACCGGAAACCATCTTGACGTGATTTGTCGCCGAGATTAAAAAAACATTTCAGAATATTCAATCAATACTATTGACGTTATCCATGATTTCTGCAAGAGATAACTGGTGTACGAAATGCCGTCTTATATTTACATGTTAGCGCCTGCGATCCTGTTCATCCATCTCTTTATTCAACCTTTCTTCAATATGAAAATCCGCCAACTCAGTCGCTATCGATTGGCTTATGCCGCACGGTGCGCAGACTGTCCAGGAGCGCCAGAAAGTTGATTCCTAGGGGAAACTAACCCTAAGGCCAGAGTCCTACCCGTGCTCGTACTTCATGCGTTGAGGCCGTCGGATGGGTGTTGACTCGTGAGTGTGACCAACCCTGAACAGAATGGGTCTTCGTGGCCAATTTTACATACATGAAATCTTAGCCTAGGTACAAGGTGCATAACAAATACAATTTTACAATAGAATCAGACATAACAAGTATATAAGTAATTAACCTAGGTACAAACACAATAATACAACAATCTTTATTTTACAGTAAAATATAACCTACGTACATAAAATGCAATAAATCTTATTTTCTTCCCGCGCAGCGGGTCGAACAAGATTTCTCGTGGTCTGTTGTCGAGCGGCGTCTCTGTGCGCCTGCTCGCTCCTGAACATTGCACATATCATACATAAATACATAGGTAATGTATGTATTACTGTTTGATCCGAGATACTGTACATAATGTACCTACATTCTATGCATATAAATATTTATTACTGGCGTTGTTGCGCCCGTTGCACAACATATGCAGTGCCCTGTGGCGCGGACCGACCTAGCTCTGTGTGGACCCAGGACTGTAAAAAGAGGTCCACCGCTTGGTCGCCGCTTGCCCCGTAACGGGCGGCCACGACACCTGCTGCAAGCCTCGATACGCCTCAGTCTTTCTCTTTTACCACCGTTTTACTCCCCGTCCCCTGCACCAATAAAACACACCTTCCTTTCACAAGTGCTAACACGGCATATTATTTTTCGATAATGTTTTTGAGCGACACACTATAAATTTACATACATGAAATTTTAGCCTAGGTACAAGGTGCATAACAAATACAATTTTACAATAGAATCAGACATAACAAGTATATAAGTAATTAACCTAGGTACAAACACAATAATACAACAATCTTTATTTTACAGTAAAATATAACGTACGTACATAAAATACAATAAATCTTATTTTCTAAATGTCTATCCCGTTTTTCCCGAGCAGTCGACTACTCTTCAGACTTCTGTATGATTTTATTATCATAGATTTATTATTAATTTTTTGTGTTTTTTTTCTAAACTTCAGCAACCTGTCGGATGCCCACCCAGATCTCCACCACTCACCGCCGCCGCCCGATCCCTTACTCGCTGCTGTCGTTAGAGAGGTATCAAAGTATTATAAAGAAATTGATTTGAAGATTTTATTACATACAACTAACGGAATTCTTGTATCTTCTAGACGTCTCCGCCATGGTCGCCTGGACTGTCCCGTCTGTTGTCGTCGCAGGTTAGAACGGTTTGTATATATAATAAATATAGTTTGGCAAATTGATTTTGGAGATTCACGGAATTCTTGTATCTTTTAGACGTCATCTCCGCGGTCGAGATCTCGCTCGCCACAGCCAGGACCGTTCCACCGATGGTCGCCGCCGCAGCCCAGACCGGTTTATATACATAATAAATATATGTTTGGCAAATTGATTTTGGATATTGGATACTGACGGAATTCTTGTAACTTTCAGGTATCGCCGTTCCCGGACAACCTACGTGGCCCGCCGTCGCCTGTGGTTGCTCAAAGGTACCAATAATACTTTTAGACTGCTAGGTGCCGTTGTTTTAGAAATAACAATATTGTTTTTACTTTCAGAGAGGTGGTCCGCCGGCCTGGGCGAGGCGCGGCCGGACGAGGCGCGGCCGGGCGAGGAGCGGCCGGGCGAGGCGCCGGGCGTCGCGGAGGAGCGGGGAGGGGTAGAGGTGGCAGGGGAGGAGGGGTGGGAGCGGCAGCGGCAGGGTCACGAGTACCGAGGACTGGTAGGAAAGCCGCGAGGCGAGCTATGATTGGTGAGAATGTATGGCACAGAGGTGACCCTATTGTTGAAGTTTGCAAGACTGATGAAGACATCCCCGCAAGGTTGAAAGTATTAGTGGATGACGCTGAAAGGGGTCGTAGTGCCCATCGTGCGAGAGATGTACGAGCAAGACAGAGGGTCGTCAGAATGAATGAGGACGAAAATGATGATGAAAACGATTATGAGGATGACGAGAATGATTTCACGGCTGCGGAGTGCCAATTAGCACAGGAACTGTTCAATGGGGACAGAGACGCAATGAAGTTCGAGTGGGCCCCTATGGATACTTTTAGGGGCTGCAAGGAAAAATTTCTTTGCGACTCTGGACCCACTGAACAGGTTTACAATGCGTACGGGGCATTTCGCCTTTTCTGGGATGATGCCATTCTAGAGCATATCGTGCAGGAGACTAATCGTCATGCTGTAGAATTGGCGGCAATGTCGGAAAACTTTGCTAGAGATTGGTATGACACGAATGTGGATGAAATAATGATGCTTTTTGCCTTTTACATTCAACTTGGCAATTTCCCAATGCCGTCCATCAAGTCGTGTTTTTCAAATGATCCCCTCCAGAAATCAGACTTGTTTAGGCCGCTAATGTCGGAAGCCCGTTATTGGCGCCTAAACAAAGCCCTCCACTTTAACGATAATTCCACCCGCACACCCGATTCATCAAAGTTGTTCTGTCTTGGTCCATTGGTAGACCACTTGAACGCTAAGTTCCAAGCGGCTTATCAACTGGAGCAAGACATAGCAATCGATGAGTCGTTAACCTTATGGAAAGGTTCGCTGTCCTTCCGACAATATATTCCGACTAAAGCCGCTAGATTCGGCATTAAAACTTATGAAGTGTGCGGGTCGGCCACAGGCTATTTGTGGTCTTTTGAAATCTACTCGGGCAAAGATCACGCTAACCAATCTCTAATGCTGAAAAGTACTGAGATTGTAGTGCGTCTCATGAGACCTCTATTAAACAAGGGCCATATTCTACATATGGATAATTGGTTCAATTCCCCCGTTTTATCGAGGTATCTCAAACGCAACAAAACCGATTGTGTTGGTACGTTCCGTAAAACGCGTAAAAACGTTCCTGCACTAATTCAACTCGCCGCTCTTGATGAAGGATCTGTGGTAGCTCGGCATTCTGGCGATGTAGTTGTGATGGCATACGAAGATAAGAAACCGGTCTTCTTAACATCCACTTGCCATAACGCGGAAACGTTACAAGTGGCTGGACGACCGGGGCGGCCGTCACACTACAGACCGGCGCTCGTCGTCGACTACAATAATAAAATGGGCGGGGTTGACAAAAAGGACCAAATGCTGGAACCATATCTGGTGGAACGCAAAAGAAACCAACGGTGGTATAAAAAGATGTTCAAGAGGCTTCTCAATGCGTCCACTCTTAACGCACGCATTATCTTGAACCAGTGTTCTGTCGGCAATGTAATCAAACCTATGGCCTTCCGCTTGGATTTGATCCGAGGCATTATGGGCAACCATCACGCGTTAGTGCCTGGGAAGCCTGCCTCTACATATCCAGCACGCAACCCTCACTTTCCAAACCAGCGGTTATACGAAAGGCACTTCATCACTCCTATCGTAGGTGCCGCTGGTGTGGGGGCTCCGCCGCGACGACTTTGCATTTGGTGCATGAATAGAGAAGGTAAGAAGCAGAGGACCAGTTTGGAATGCAAGTCGTGTAATGCTTCACTATGTTTATTATGCTTTGAAAAGTTTCATACTCAAGCATAGTGAAGCATCGAGTATAATACTCTCCCGTAAAATCAAAATCTCATGAAATGCGCAATATTCTTCGTTTCATGCATTTCTCGGTTTTGTCGTGATCTTTGATAATAATAGTTTACAGTGGCATGGTATCCTTATTTCATTTCAATGTTTGGCGATGAATCGATCTGTAAGGAGGAGGGGGGGGGGGGGGGTTTGCTCGGTACTCGATAGAAAATATCCATTTTACTGATAATTCATAAAAATTGTTTTTACAAAATTAAAATGTTATTCATCTCATTTTTTTATAACAATTGTTTTTACAAAATAAAAATGTTATTCATCTCAATTTTATCTACTGGTAAACTATATATCACTAGTGGGCTTGTTTCTTTGTTTTGATAAGCCAGTCGCAACTGTCGCTCGTTCCCCCTCTAGCAACATCGAGTACCTCCACCTCTACCTTTTATTTTCTAAAATTCAATGTATTATCTTTATAATGGCTCGATTGATTGCGTTTCTTCGTAAACTAAAGTCCTGTACTATTGTAGTCCCGCAGAACTATTGTAGTCCCGCAGGTTATTCGCGTGTTAGTTTGATTTTACTATGTTCTTACGATCTAGATTATATGTACAACTTACGAGCTATGTTAGCTTCGTAATTTACTTTATATGTACAACTTACAAAATTTGTTAGCGAAGTAGAACTAATGTGGTAATTGTCTAAATTATTATGTTCAATGATTATCTTATTTTAGTTTCACACATATATTTTGTGATACATTTGTTTCAGTGATACATGTGATACATTTTGTGATACATTTCACACGGACGACTTTCTGCGCGTCGAATGTAAAATGAACGGTTGTCACTTTTCCGCACTAAAACTAACTACCGAAGATAAAGCAGCTGAATCTAAGACCGCTTGAAATGCGTTAAACCTTATTCCGACGGCTATAAGTTCGACAGAATCGTCGATCGTTCATTTCATATTCTGCTCTAACGTATTGCTCTGTCTCGTTCGCTTGAACTAATTTACAATTTTAGTTCAATAAGAAACGCAATCGGGCCCATTATGTAATTGTTATGTATACCTAACGATGAAAAAATGATAGTTGTAGTAAAAAGTTGCCTAATTATATGACAACTTGGGAGCTATGTTAGCTTCGATATATGTACAACTTAAAAAAATTGTTATCGAAGTAGAACTAATGTGGTATTTGTCTAAATTATTATGTTCAATGATTATCTTATTTTAGTTTCACACATATATTTTGTGATACATTTGTTTCAGTGATACATGTGATACATTTTGTGATACATTTCACACGGACGACTTTCTACGCGTCGAATGTAAAATGAACGGTTGTCACTTTTCGGCACTAAAACTAACTACCGAAGATAAAGCAGCTGAATCTAAGACCGCTTGAAATGCGTTAAACCTTATTCCGACGGCTATAAGTTCGACAGAATCGTCGATCGTTCATTTCATATTCTGCTCTAACGTATTGCTCTGTCTCGTTCGCTTGAACTAATTTACAATTTTAGTTCAATAAGAAACGCAATCGGGCCCATTATGTAATTGTTATGTATACCTAACGATGAAAAAATGATAGTTGTAGTAAAAAGTTGCCTAATTATATGACAACTTGGGAGCTATGTTAGCTTCGATATATGTACAACTTAAAAAAATTGTTATCGAAGTAGAACTAATGTGGTAATTGTCTAAATTATTATGTTCAATGATTATCTTATTTTAGTTTCACACATATATTTTGTGATACATTTGTTTCAGTGATACATGTGATACATTTTGTGATACATTTCACACGGACGACTTTCTACGCGTCGAATGTAAAATGAACGGTTGTCACTTTTCGGCACTAAAACTAACTACCGAAGATAAAGCAGCTGAATCTAAGACCGCTTGAAATGCGTTAAACCTTATTCCGACGGCTATAAGTTCGACAGAATCGTCGATCGTTCATTTCATATTCTGCTCTAACGTATTGCTCTGTCTCGTTCGCTTGAACTAATTTACAATTTTAGTTCAATAAGAAACGCAATCGGGCCCATTATGTAATTGTTATGTATACCTAACGATGTAAAAATGATAGATGTAGTAAAAAGTTGGCTAATTATATGACAACTTGGGAGCTATGTTAGCTTCGATATATGTACAACTTAAAAAATTTGTTATCGAAGTAGAACTAATGTGGTAATTGTCTAAATTATTATGTTCAATGATTATCTTATTTTAGTTTCACACATATATTTTGTGATACATTTGTTTCAGTGATACATGTGATACATGTGATACATTTTGTGATACATTTCACACGGACGACTTTCTGCGCGTCGAATGTAAAATGAACGGTTGTCACTTTTCCGCACTAAAACTAACTACCGAAGATAAAGCAGCTGAATCTAAGACCGATTATGAATGAATGAATTAATGAATCTATCATTATCTTATTTTAGTTTCACACATATATATTTTTATACCTAACGATGAAAAAATGATAGTGGTTGTAAAAAGTCTGTTGGCTAAAAATGTACTGTATTATCTTTGGTAGGTATATTATGTAATTGTTTTGTATACCTAACAATAAAAATAGGTTTCCTCTTGATTTGCTTACTGATTCTTCTCAGAGTGGCCATTTTCGAATCAGTTGTAAGTCATAAAAAAAAAAAATAATGTTTGATTTGTGGGAAAATCGTGTTTTATTTCTTCGTATGATTTTTGGTAAATATTTTTTTTTTTTTGTAACAAAATTTTTTTTTTTTATAAAGTTTATACGTAAAATAATGAAAGAATTTATATTCTGCAAAGATTGCATAACAAATTATGTTATTACAACCACTGCAAATTTTATCGATATTATCAAATGTGTTTGCCCATCACTAGCGGCTTTCAGCTTTTTGTATGGGAATTATTGCAAACTTCCAGTATTATTTATTATTATTTTTACTATGAAACGTGACTGTTTAGAGTATAATAATTACTTATTGGACATATAACAAGCGCCAATATTTCAATAAATTTCAAAAACTATTAAAGACTTCGGAATTATGACAGTTCAAAAATAGTACTGCTTTTTTGAGGACAGATTTGAAACATATTTAGTTTTCTATATCTATAAAACAAACTGGAGGTTTTTGTTCGATTTATAGAATAGTATGATATAGTAGTCGACTGATTTCAACACAATTTCAAATAAAAAGAGCCTCTAATCATTCATAAATAAAACATACATAAAAAAAAATACTCGATAATTCATCAAAAATTTTCGTGGTTTTCATGAGCTAATATCTAAATATTTTTGTATGCTAATAAGTAAAACGAAATAATAGTTTTGATAAAGAATATAATACAGATGACGTAAGTATTTACAATTTCTAAATAGACTTCCGTATTTTCTCGTAACACGATTATACGGCAGAAATGGCGAGTTTTTTTCACTTCTTTGAAGTTCTCATATTTATTCATAATTATCCAATTGTTTTACAAAATGATATTTCGATATTCTATATTCGAAATTTCAATGCCATCATTGTGCAGTTGTTCTTTTTATGATTGGTGTAGTAGTTTCGTAGTTATAGCCCGTGAAGTCGAGCGCCGTCGATGTCGCCGAAAATCCTGCAAAAGTGACAGATGATTCCATGAAAATACCCATTTACTCCAAGGGTTAATACTATTTATTTATTTGTTTTACAAAGTTCATATTACGACATTTTATATTAATATTTATTTCCATGACCATGCTATATCAATATTTTAAATAAAATTATAAGTTTAATTTGCATTCGCTTATCTATTTTCTATTTTATCGTATTTTGTATTTTTCATTTTAATATTATGAGCACATGAATAAATCTTTGCCATACATAGAGTTTTCCTTGGTACGGGCTATGGCCTAGTTAGGCAGATTCTGCAACTAATACAATTGTAAATTTATGTTTTTGAATGAATAAAATTATTATTATTATTATTATTATTATTGTCACAAAGAGACGTCAACCATACTGCCATTGTACCGACTCTTCCGATTCGTCTTCTTCCGATTCGTCTTCTTCCTCTAGTTCGAGCAGCGAAGAAATGAACGGTCAGAATGACCGCGGGCAACAGAGAGACCATGATAATAAACAATCTGCAAGTCGTCAACGCAGATCAGTGTTGCTCGACAAAAAGCAGAATAACGAAAAAAAGAAGAAGAATCAAAAGGGTGATTCTTCTAGCTCTTCTTCCTCCAGCTCATCCAGCAGCTCTTCGAACTCATCCAGCTCATCCAGCTCACTGAGCTCTGGATCATATGAAGATGACCCAAAATCCGACCAACTTTCTATTTTCGCCATCAATCTGGGAGTGTCCTCTGAGAAGGACCTGCAAGACAAGTTGTTAAAAAGGGCTGCCAAAGTCGCCCAAGACATCGCGCAAGAAAAGCAGTACTCCAACAGCCTCCTCATTCAAGACACCCTCACCAAGTACAACATCCTCGTCCGCTTCATCTCATCCATGAACTGGAAACAACTGCAACAATTCAGCCAGCAATACGAGCAGTATAAGCAAGTATAGCGCGTAGTCAGAGATGCAGTATCTCAATCCGGCACCATGCCTGCTTTCCAGATGGTTAAGTCCTGGATCGAGAAGAAACAGATACAAGGAGAAGAAGCCGCTGAAGTCGTATCCGTTCTCGCTCTGACCCTTCGCTACCCCACCTAGAAGACCATGAGTGATTTCTTCGATATGGCGATGAGCCAGACTGTTCGTCAGCAAAGATTCCTTAACTCCAGCGCTCTCATGGCCTGCACCCGTTTCATCAACATGGCTCATGTCAACAACAAGACTGCTCACTCTTATTACCCCACTGACATATACGGCCGCCTCACCCCCAAAAACTACCAGATTGTTAGCCACAAAGTGTTGCCCGCTCTGAGCAAGGAACTGCAGAGTGCTATGAAAAAAGAAGATAGCCAACAAGCTCAGGTTTACATTGAAGCCATCGGAAATTTGGGACACCCCCAAATACTCGATGTGTTCGCCCCTTACTTGAAAGGCAAACACCAGGTTTCGACCTTCCTCCGTACGCAAATCGTGAAGAGCTTGGCTGTTCTGGCTACCCAGCGCCCTCACTTAGCTCGCACATTCCTCTTTAACATTTACCATAATACTGGTGAGCATTACGAGGTTCGCGTCGCTGCGGTCCAACAAATCATGAAGTCCAAACCCACCAGAACCATGCTCGAGCGTATGGCTCATTACACCAACATCGATACAAGCAATCAAGTGAGAGCTGCCGTCAAGTATGCCATTACTTCTGCTAGCCAATTGGATACCTACAAATTCCAAGATCTGTAAGTTACCCTACAAAAATGGCTAATTTATTTCAACCAGTCAATAAAATGTGATTCTTTCTCAGGTCTGATAATGCTAAAGCCGCTCTCCCTTACCTGACTTCCGAAGACTTCAGCATCGCTGACTCAACCAAATATATGGAATACTTTGAATCCGACGAACTTAACTTGGGATACTTCCTAAGCTTGGCCCTTATGGGAAGCGACGACTCAGTTCTCCCCAAGGGAATCACCTACTCTTTCTTCAGCAAGTTGGGAGGATGGATCAACGGCAACAAGGTAAAGTTACTTGTCTTTTATATAAAATAGAATAAATTTTATACTTGTCTTTTATTCCAAACTTAGGACATCATCTATATAAAGACTTGTAATTTACAGATGAGCTTCAGCGCTTCTAGCATATGCGATATTATCGACGCCATCAATGATATGTTTGAACAAAAGGGACAAGGCTCCCATACGGGCCAAGGAAACTCCAAATGGAGCTCACACAACATTTCCAAGCTTCTCAACATCCGCGACGACGATGGACAGATAATCGAAGGAAACTTCCTCTTGCACATGCTCAACCAACAGCGCATGTTTGCCTTCGACGAAAGCCATCTGCAACAGATACCCTCATGGGTTCAAAGCCAGCACAAGGACCTGCAGAACGGTAGAAAGTTCGATTTCTCCAAATTCTACAACAGAGAGCAGGTCAGCATCATGTTCCCTCTGGCCATGGGTTTCCCTTTCAAGTTCGACTACCAATCGCCTAGTCTCGTAGATATTAGTGGACATGTTCAGGCTCGATTTCAACCGGAATTCTCCAGTGGGAGGAACCTCAAGGTACCTCAGAAGATGGAAATTTCCACCGAAATTAAAGCCGTATATGCGGTCAACTTCGACGGAAGAGTAGGATTCATTAACAATCTCGACGGTCGCCAATATTTTGCTGGAATTGTCTCCAGATTCCAAGCGAACCTTCCTTTGAAGAGCAAAGCTATCTATCGTTGACTTCAAAAATGGTAAAATACAAATCGAAACTGAGCCCCTGAATGCATCGAACGACGCCACATTGATTCATTACAGTGTCAAGCCTTTCACTACCTTTCAGAAGATGAATTCCTTTTCCGCTCTCGCTCAAGAAAAAGATTACAAAGAGATCACCAACCCTGAAAACGCCTTCGGATTTGAGAAGGTTTACGGCGAGCGCGAAACTGGAATGGCATTCAAAGTTCACACTCAAATCCAAGCTCCTATCAGCCAACGCGCCCAATACAACTGGGACGGCCACAGCTGGATGTCGATGATTGCGTTGCGAGAAGCTCAACGGGAAACCTTCAACACCAACTTCACCCTCAAATACTATGCCCGCAAATCGTCCAACAAGAAAGTCGCCACAGTCATTCAATGGGGAAGCAACGCAGGCCAACGCAACCAGAAGATACGCCGGCGTAACGAGACGTTCTATTCGAATTCAAACCGCCCCTCCGATACCGCATACGGAAGCGAAAGCAGACAAAAGGAAATGGTCAACATAGCCGCATTCGAAATTAACAATGCCGAAGCTTATTACGTAGATGCTGGAATCAGATTCGAAGGTAAACAAAAATCTGAATACGTAGCAACTCTCGCCTGGGCTCGTAGTAACGTCGATGCTAAGCGCCAATCTCTCTTCTACTTCAACAAAAAGTCTGCCCAACGCTCCTTCGAGATCTGCGCCAACGGTCAGACTAAGATGCCCAACACTCCCGAGCTCAACTTCCATAAAGCCCTAGAATTCGACGCCTCTTCCTACTTCCTAGCTCAAGTGAAATACGGAGAGAAATGTGACTCCGGCGCAGTCTTGTCCCTCGACGGAAAGCTCAAGCAGAGCCAGAAACGCAAGCAATACTTGAAGAAAGACCCCATCACTAAGTTGTGCGAACAACAGATGAAGGAAGGAGTTAACCAGATGTCCGTCTGCGAGAACAGCGCCATCCACGCCAACTTCTTGGACCGTCTTGAAGCCACCATCGAATACGCAGACGTTGGACCTATCGCCATGAACCTATCCTACGCCATATACAAAGCCGCCCGCAACCTAGGATCAGAGTACGTCCAGGAGAATTTCGTAAACCCTACAGGTTTCGTAAAACCTGGCAAAATCGAACTTAAAGCCCAACTAAATGAAGATCTTCGCTACATCGCCAACATTTCCATCGTTACTGCCAAGTACAACGCGGAATTCTCCGACATTCCCATCAACCAATGGGCCGTCCAACTGGTCGCAATCCACCCCAACCGCTCGCCGCTCGACAGAACTATGAACTTTGCCACCAACGGAGATTATACTCGTGAGTTGACGATATGCATTAATCTTTACATTTAATAAAAAATCACCCTGCGTATGTTTGTGCTCGCAAAATTCGAAAAGTAGTCGGTCGATTAACTTGAAATTTTGACACAGAATACGCACTTGTTTTTATAGTAAAATGGAATTTTGACACAACGTTGCATTCGAATACGCCCATCAAAAGTCTTCACGCATCAGTGAAATCTTCAATGCGCTGCATTCATTTTATATCAGACTGAGCCACCACAAAGCATGGCCAAGCTTAGCTAGTAGATGATAAAATGTGTGATTAATTTTATTTGATATATTACACATTATTTTATTTCCGTTACATAGCCACTTGCGTGTTGGACACTGGAATGATCAGAACTTTTTCCAACAAGACATACCATTACAACCTCGGCCAGTGCTGGCACGGGGCCGTCGTCAAAGGATCCGGAATAACCCGTCGCGGCCAGCAGACTTCGCAGGAACAACTGACCATCATGGTTCGCGACACCAGCAGCAAGGACAAAGAGGCTCAAATCCAATACTCGTAAGTATAGACGATAATAATGGACTCTAACGTTATTCGACATTTTATACCAGTGTGCTATGTTATATTACAGCAATGAAGGTGGAGATATCCTTTCAATTGAATTTCAACCGGGATCCAGATCAGTAACCCGCGTGATCATCAACGGCCAACAGCAGAAGTTGTCCCAAACGAAAGCCTTTGAACTGTGGGGCGAAAGCGACAAGAGTCCTCTGGTGCAAGCTTACGCTCTTCCCGGCGGCGAAGCCTTCATCAACATCGACGATTCGACTCTGCGCGTGATCTACGACGGACAGCGCGTCAAGGTGATCGCCAGCGAGGACTACAGGTACACCACCAGCGGCCTTTGCGGCGTCATGTCCGGAGAGCAACAGAAGGACTTAACTGCCCCGCAGAACTACATCCTGAGGGAAGGCGGCCAGTTCGGCGCTTCTTATGCCCTCACTCAGAATACGTGTGAAGGACCCACTGAGGATCCGCAGCGTCAACAATCTTCTTACAGCGCCCCCTAAAACACCTACCCGACTATCTTTGGATCTCGCCACGCCACCAATGATTTCGATGATGACTCTTCCTGCAGCTTATTGTCTGAATGCGATGAAGATAGATCCAGCTCTTTATCATCTGAGTTTGATGAGGATAGCAAAACATCCAATCTGGGCCAGAACGTCATGGCGACCAGAAGCTATTTAAATTACGACGGAAGCTGCAATCTCGAAAGGCAAGTGCAATTCTTTGAAAGGGACGGTCAGATCTGCATCACTTTGCGTCCCCTGCCCGCCTGCAACTATCGCTGCAGGTCCATCCAGCAGGAACATCAGTCCGTCAAGGTCGTCTGCCGCCCTTCCAAAGACCAACAGTTCAGGATTTATAGGGAACAGCTTAGGTCCCGAAATTTTCCAACATTGGATGAGAACAAATACCAAGCCACCACCCAGGTGGGCTTCAAAATCCCCCAAGCCTGCCAGGCTTAAGCTGTTTTAAAATCTACATATAATTTTTTAAAACATATATAATAAACATTGCAGCACATTATAGCAAGTTTTTCAATTCATGTATTTTATATTGCTGTTTCAGCAACATGCAGAAATAAAGCACTTAAGGAGCAATAAAGCACTATAATAATAAATAGAGATTAGCCACTTTGAGGAGTTCAACCACACTGTATTTCAATGGGCCCTAATGGGAGCTAATGGGCCCTTGCTGAGTTGGCCACGAAGACCCATTCTGTTTCAGGGTCGGTCACACTCACGGGTCAACACCCATCCGATGGCCTCCACGCATGGGGTGCGAGCCTGGGTAGGACACTGGGTCAACCAGTCTCCCCTGGGAACAATCCTCTGGCGCTCCTGGACGGTCTGCGCACCGAGCGGCGCAAGCCAATACGATGTGAAAAATCAAGATTACAACAACAGAGAACTGAAAAGGAATGCCTGGAAAACAATAACAATGATAGTGGTCGGAGAACAGTGGGAAGAGCTAGATGCAAATAATAAATATTTAAGAATACATTGAATACATTCAAGTTTATTAGGTTTTCATACATTCATTAAAATACATAATTAAAATATCATTAATATCAATAACATACATTCATTAAACTACACAGATTACATACATTCATTATTATACATTGACATGTTCAAGTTTATTAGGACTAACTGGACTGTTTACCTACTTGTATTTAAATTACATTTTTATACAAACTATCCTACCTTAAATACAAGTCACCCGTGAAGCGGTGTTTTCCAAACTTAAAATAGTTAAAAATGACTTAGGTCTACTTTAACCCAAGACCTTATCTAATCTCCTTTTTATTAATGTAGAAAGAGATTTATTTTGTAGCTTCGATAAAAATTTAATTATAGAGGAAGTAGCAAAGACTAGTTAGGAATTGGCAAAAAGCTGTTAGGTAAGGTTACTTTTTGATTTAAATTGTAAATAATTGATTTGGACCATTTTTCTTCTGAGATATAAAAACGAACTTTTTTATTTACATATGCTTGACTTACTTATTAAGGTTTTCTCTTATATGTTTTTTTCATTGAGGTATTGTAGTAGGATTTAGATGATGGCTGTAGCACAGACTGTAATTGATTACTATTTTTTTCTAATGTGTACCCAGATTAGGTAGATAAAAAAAAAAATATTTTAAAAAATATTTTAAAAGAAAGTTTTTTAAGTGCCATATACTTTTTAAGTGCCAAAAATAACGAAAAATGTGATTTTCAGGCATGCAATTTTCAAAAAAAAGGGGGACATCTCATTAGTCTCTAGCCATGAACCTCCAAAGCAACCAGTACGGGCCTGCAGGCGTACTTTTGTTTCATTATATGGGCAAAATCAAGTTTAGTAGGTGCCGCGTGGTTTGTTTCAAGTAATGCTCACCTCCCCCCCCCCCCCCTCTCCACCGAAATTAAAGTCTGGATAATTGCCTGATAATACCTAAGTATTCAATGGTCTCTGTTTGTTCTGAGGGAGTACATATACGATCTATTTTATCTCAGCGGTATAACGTTACATATAATTTTTTGACGTTGTTGTTGTAAATACTAAATTTTAGGCATTTTGTTTTTCCATGGACATTGGCATTATAAGTGTTTATTTAGTTGTGATGCAGACTTTGACAAAAATAAACATTTTTTTTCTTATATACCCCTTACGATAATGGCCCCAATGTCTAAAACATTTTTTTACTTATATTCCTTACGGTAATGGCCCCAATGTCTAAAACATTTTTTTTATAATCCTTACGGTAATGGTCCCAATGTCTAACGACAATTATCTTACAGGCTGCCGGTTTTTCTATAACATCAGGTCGCAGTACATACTCAGGCGGTCACCCATCCAAGAACTGACCGCGTCCTTACGTCCCATCAGCGTATATTCTGTGTTGTTACACGTATGTTAAAAACAACATACACGAGTGTACGCTTAACATGCACATACACGATCACGGCACTTGTAGCAAAGCCAACATAGCCCTCCCCGAAGACGGTTTGACTATGATCCAAAGTCATTTCTGTATTTGGCCTTTAAATTCTTTAATAATCTTTCAATGACAATACCAGATTTAAAACCCAAAATATTAAAATGGGCTCGATTGCGTTTCTTCGTGAACTAAAATCGGAAATTAGTCCGTGTGATCGAGACAGGGCAATACGCTAGAGCGGAGTGTGAGATGACCGGTTGTCACTTTTTCGCATTAAAACTGCCCGCCAAGGTCAAATCTTACACCGCACGAAATATGCTCGATTTTATTTGGACGAGTATAAGTTCGAAATGTAGTATTTATCGACGATCATTCGTTTCATATTCCGCTCTAACGTATTGCTCTGTCTCGTTCGCTTGGACTAATTTTAGTTTTAGTTCACAAAGAAACGCAATCGGGCCCACTATAGAGTTAAACACTGGCTCATCACACATGCTATTTATAAGATAGATAGATGACCTCGATTTTTTCCTACATGTTCAATTAATTATCCTGCATTACGCCCCGACGACCAGCGCTAAGACCATTTTTAAAATTTTAATTATTTCCTTATTTTTTTGAATAGTCGCCATACTTGTAACAAATGACTTGACATTTTCTGTCACTATCTCCCGGCCTATATGGGCCTCCTTTATCCTCGTCTAGTCGCGCTTGCGCGTTTATCATTCTCACATAGCAGACATATTATGGCGTCGAAGAGTTGCACTCAGTATATATTTAAGTGGGTCCCATAGCGGGGGCCTATACGCCTTTCTCTTTCTATTCCTCTGTCGATTTCTCAGGCTAGTCGCTTAGTTTATTCTAGTATGCTATGATGTATACCTAAGTATAATAGCTAATAATTACGCACTTTAATGTTCAGATAGACAACAATAATTTATTTCATTGCAATAATTTATCTAAGACCGCGATTTCCGCTTAAATGCTCAAAGCTTTGGGGGGGTTTAAATAAGTGGTAAGGTGGACATTCACATGTGACACATGTAACACATACTGTTGTTAGTCCGGAATACACTGCTCAAACCCCCCCCCCCCCCTACCCTACCCCAGAAGTGTAATATTATTATGATGGTATAACGTATGATTAGCAATCCAATCGCGTTATACCAAAAAGAAACAAGAGCGCCATCGCGTTTATTTAAAATGCGAAAAAGAAAAAAATACTATAGGTTAGGTTATGATCGAAAATAAAAAAAACAACCACAGGGTCGGGTAAAGAATAAACCCTCGCAACTTTAAAATAAAACTACAAATTTAAAGTTAGAAAAACAAGATCCTTTTATTTTGCAGGTAGTTTCCTCCTTCTATTTTATCAGACATGTGGTACAGACTTCCAGTTCAAATGGACATCCAGGCGAGAAAAATATCAAGGCACGGTGGGCCGATTTATTGTAGAAATTAAATTGGAAAGTAGAAAAAGGCAGCACAGGCAGAAACACGCTGTGACCAAAAGAAAAAAAACCCCATTACTACAAAACTCGTTTATCTAATTGAATCCCGAAAAGAATTAAACGCTTACCGAAAATTGAGAACTTGTTCACATTGCAAAAAATAAACGCCGCACTCCTAGTGCACTAGACTTCCCGGATCACCCGGCTTTTTTCACCAGATTCTCCGTCTCCCAACGCGAGTGAGCAAAAAGTGACCTCCATTATGGAACCAATTTGACAGCTGGAAGTTGCCTGTCGTTAAACCAACTTTAGGAGATTTAAAAAAAAACTCATAGCAACTCATGTTCACAAAATAGTAATATTTTAGGTAATATTTATTATATTTATTAAAATTGTTTTTGAACTCGATTGTTTAAGTAAATCCCTTGTTTTTTTGTCATGGCAAGAACACCAGAAGGGTCATTTTTTATTGGGCTGTGCAATACGGCTATCATTATTATGACAGTTCCAACTGTCAAAGCTTTTAGCAATTTTTTATGGTTTTGGGAATTGTTTTGAGATTGTGACCCATGATTCTGACACAACTCGAAAACTGAGTAAGACCAATATGACAAAACACGAGAAATACAAACGAAACATGTTGCAATGCGTGCAACATGTTTTTTTGAAACAGAACATGTCACGCAAATTTGGATTTTTGTTACAGCCTCTTCCCCAAAAAGAAATCGGCAGGACACTAACGATTTCCTCGAGTCGTCCCGATTCGCACGTGACTAATAGAGCACTAACAAAAATCTCAACTGATAACAAAAAAAAACACGTGAACTATCTAATACTCATCAAATGGTAAACCATAAAAAATAAAAGAAAATAAAGAATAAGATACTCCTACTCCTCCTCGTTAACTAAAGAAAAATATCCATTCGGCAGGGTACTGCAGAGGTCAACTGCTAATATAAATCACTCTACATAAACGTAGAGAGTTACAACAAACACCAAACAACTCCTAATAACTTATCAACCCCAAAGGGCTACCAGGTCAGCCTGATAAACATTAAAAAAAAACGGACAAAAGTCCTAGTGGCCTTATAACAGGACCGCACAACTTGTCGAAGGAAAACCTGACGACCTCCAAACCACAAAGCAAAACTAAGTAAACTTATGGTGGACACAAAAAAAAACAAACATATTAGCAAAATTGTTGTGACTCGACAGTAGCCAATGCCTAGTAGGAAAATGTTGAATGTCAAGTATTACCTTTCATACCGAGCTCTAGCATACTTCCCTTTCATGCGACATTCAAACCCCGGTAGTGCTAGACAGGTTTGCTAGCACCACGGACACAGACAAAATGATATCAGTAATGGTAACCACCCGGTACCACACCTTTTACATGACAATTATTAAGAGAATGAAATCGAAGACATTCGACTAAGATGAAACATTTTTTATACGTATGTTAACGAGGAAAACAACCAAGAGAAAAGAAAGAAAAGGAAAAAAAAAAACATCAAACGGAATCCTTGGGATTTAGTTTAAAATCCTTTATATGCCATGTGCCTATATTCTTGCCTTCTGCATTAAGCAGTTCATACACCAAAGGAGAGTGTTTCTTCACTATCTGACATTTTTCATACCGCGGGGCAAACTTTGAAATGAAGTAATTTCCCGCATTGCTCAGAAAATTAGAAAAATAGAAAGTCTTTTTATAAACCGTATCCCCAACGGAAAATTCTGCCGGGAGGTGTTTGCGGTCATAATATACCTTATTGTGAGCATGCGATTGAAGTAATTTCTGCCGCACGGTATGGAAAACGCCAGGAAGTTCACTCAAGTCCTGAGCGTAGGACATTCTGCTGCCGAATATGACTTCGGCTTGGGATTCCGGGGATTGCTTATAAAAAGAACCATCTAAAATCGGTTCTCGACCATGGACAAGGAAAAAAGGGCTGAAACCCGTGGCTTCCGAAACAGCCGAATTGATCGCCATCTGAATGGCAGAAAGGTGGAGGTCCCAAGAGCGATGGTCGTCCTTAACTGACAACGCCAACGCCGTGACAACCCCACGATTCTGCCTCTCAGTTGGATTGACCTGAGGGCAATATTTCGGGTTCAAGTATACCTTGGGAATTCGGTACTTGGTCATTAGACCAGTGAACTCCTTACCAATAAATTGTTTCCCATTGTCCGAAATGACATACTGCGGAATACCAAATTGCAGAAAGACCTTATGCTCCATAATGTGGCTAACGATTTTACTAGTAGCACGTTTTAAAGGGAATAATAAGCAATATTTGCTAAAACAACACGTGACTACTAGAATATGTATATTTCGATCTCTCGTCATCGGGTAGGGACCCAAAAGATCGACGGAGATCATCTGAAAAGGAAAGGCACACGACTTTGGATTACCCAAATGACCCAACGGAGACACGTTCGGATGTTTGTATTGCTGACACGTATCGCACTTAGAGACGAATTTGACCACGTCTCCATGTAAATTTGGCCAAAAATAGCGCAAACAAAGACGACGATGGGTTTTAAAGACCCCAAAATGAATTGCCAAATCAGAAGCATGGTTTTCTTGTATTAGCTTTTCTCGGAGAGGTAACGGCACAACTAACTTCCAGTCGTAACAACTGGTAAGTTGGTACTTGCTCCTCGAGTAACGATACAACTCACTGCCTTTGATCTGGTAATTGGGATACGCGGCAGGATTGCCGGATACGGCATTAACCAAATCGTTGTACCAGGGATCGGCGACAACCGAGACAGCTGCTACAGGAAGTAGGCGAGATAACGCGTCTGGGACGACATTTTCGACACCCTTCTTGTGGATGATCTCAAAATCAAATGCCGATAAACGGATTCCCCACCTAGCCAAGCGTCCCGTTGGGTTTTTAAGCGATAAAAACCAACGCAAACTGGCATGATCAGTGTAGATTTTGACCTTGGGACCGCCCTCAAAGTAGCCTCGAAAATGCTCGACAGCATGGATCACGCTTAGGGCTTCACGTTCAGTAGCCGAGTAACGAGTCTCAGCAGGTAGGAGAGTCCTACTCGTGAAAGCGATTGGATGTTCTACGCCATCCACTGTCTGGGTAAGTACACCACCTAAACCGTACAACGATGCGTCGCAATGTAAAGCAAAAGGCTTTGAATAGTCAGGACAAGCTAAGATCGGACTGGAAATTAAGGCGGATTTCAATTTTTGAAAGGCCTCTTCCGCCTCCGGTGTCCATGTAAACGCGGGAGCACCTTTGCGGGTACTAGTCAACCGGGAAAGAGGTGCAGCAATACTGGAAAAATTACGAATGAAACGCCGGTACCAACCGGCCATTCCAAGGAAACTCTTAACCATTTTAGGTGAATTAGGAGTGGGAAAGTCTAGGATACATTTTACCTTTTCGGGATCTGTATGTAGGCCATGGGAATCTACAACATACCCCAGGTACTTTAATTCTTGCCGGAAAAACTGGCATTTTTTAAAATTTATGGAGAGATTCGCATAAAGGAGACGATCTAGGACTCTGTTTAAGAGAGAAATATGTTCCTCAAAGGTCGACGAGACAATTACAATGTCGTCTAAGTAGCAAACCACCTTATTATCAAACGAAGGGTCAAACAATTGGTCAGCCAAACGTTGCATGCACGACGGCGAGTTGCGAACCCCGAAGGGACACGATGTGAACGAGTAAAAACCTCGACCAGGAACCGTAAAACTACACTTCTCTTGTGATTCAGGGTCCAAGGGAATTTGCCAAAAGGCAGCCGATAAGTCGATGGAAGATAAATAGTTAGCGTCTCGCAAACTGTCCAGGATGGTAGTTATTCTCGGGAGAGGATACGCATCCGGCTTCGTAATAGAATTGAGCTTCCTACTATCAAGACAGAACCGCAAAGTCCCATCCGACTTGGGAACAAAAATAGTTGGATTATTCCAAGCCCCCTTGCTAGGTTTCACAACGCCTAACTCGAGCATACGATCCACTTCTTCGTTTAATAGTTGTAGACGAGCGGGAGACAAAGGGTAATACCGCTGCTTCACTGGTGGATGATCACCAGTGTCGATGACCTGAGTTATTAAATTTGTCCGACCTAAACCTTTGACTTCCGTAGAAATTTTCTCAAAACTTTTAATCATCTTGTTGGCTAACGACTGTTGATTCTCCGTCAGGGAAGCGAAAGGATGCAAGGCCCTCACTTCGTTGACGGAGTGCCAACTGACCTCACTAGACTCTAAACGAACATATTTTAAAATTTCAGGTACCAAATCAAATTCTCGGACAAAATCCATACCTAAAATCAGAGAAGTTCCTATATCCGGAGCTACCACAGCTCGGATCACCTGACAGCGATTATTGAATTTAAAGGGCAAAGAAATATAGCCAATCGTCCGTACTGTACTTGAATTAGCTGTGCTGAGCGTCAAAGAAGGCGCTTTATGAAGAGTATAACCGATATCAATTAAATACTTATGTGAATCGGCACCCAAAATTGTCAAGCTCGAACCCGTGTCGAGTAGACCACACACAGCTATGTCGCCTAACGAAACATCTAGAAACGGACGACGGTTATCCTTCTCGTTTTTAAATAACAACGAGACCGAATCAACGAATGCCCTTATTCGGTCTCGTTGGGGGAAGTTTTTTGAAACATTCTGATGAGGTTGAACCGGTTTTCTTTCCTTTGAACAAGCCGGGCAAGTAGCAACGGTGAAATTAAACTTCCCACAACGGTAACAATATTTAGAGTGCCCGTGGTGAGTACCACCACGAGCACCACGCGAAGCTCCTGGGCCTCCGCGAGGACCGCCGACGTCAGTCGTGTTGCCTCGGGAGAAACCACCTCTATTAGAACCACCCCGAGGGTGACTTACATCCCGGGGTTGGTTATTGGAATTATTTGAATCTACCGCAGAAACCGCGCAATTTTGGAACTGCTGAACAAATGAAGAATCCCTATCAGCAATGTCAACGGTGGAGTGATCGATAGCGTGCACCGTCTTGGACGACGACGCTTTGGATTTATTAAAAACCTGTAGGTTTTGATTATACTCGTCGATTGACAACTGAGCGTTTTCCAAACGCTTACCTAGGTGTAGAAGCTCATCAATGGAGTGGATTGTCACTAACGCGAACTGTTGTTGCAGGTACGGCCTCAAATTAGAGCAAATTATCTCCAGCTGTTCGGCCTCTGGATGTGGCCGAGACAATTTCTGGAAATAGCTCAACACTGTTGTGACAAAAATGTGGAGCGGCTCATCCGGCCTCTGAAACCTGGCACGTACCTGCCTCAACAAGTCACGGTCGAAGTTCGCACTTCCAAAATTATTCCGCAATTCACTTGCGAGCTGAGACCAGCTCTCAATATGTGAAACCCGGGTGCGATACCATACGAGCGCATGATTTGTGAAAAGCTCACAGGCAGATTTTAATAAACGCGCGTCAGAAATGTTTCGCGCCAACCTATTCTCTTCAAGTCGTTCCAAAAATTCAACGACACAAGTCTTCCCGTCGTACACGAAACCCAAGCACAAAGGCTTCAAAACTCGCTCAAACGACACGTCGAAATCTCTGCTAACCGGAACCTCCATATTTTATTTTTTATTTTTTTATTTTTTTTTAAATCTCCACCACAAAAATATAAAACCCAAAAGAAAAAAACTAAAAATCCCAATAAAAAAATATTATTCTAAAAAAATTAAAGTAATGGAACAAGCTCACTCAGTTTCTCCCTGTGCCACCCTTTTCCTCCCAATTTCGGCAACCGATAAAACGCCCACCTGGATATCCAATTTGAACCTGAAAATATTACAAAAATTAGTCAATAAACGTTTAAGAAACGGCAACAGAATAGTATAAGATACGGCGAACTTATCGTTCATTCGCGGCGAACCGCAGAAAAATACAAACCGCTTATTACACAAAATATTAATCTATACAATGTTTCTCGCCGGATTTAATAAAAATTACAGTATATTACTTAAAATATTGCGGCGAACTTAACATTCTTTCGCGGCGAACCGCAGAAATAGTTAACAAAGCAAAAATGCGAAATTATTTGCAAAATTCGTCAACAGCTGTCAAAAAAAATACCGCAATTTGAAAAAAATACCACAATGTGGCTACAGTAATAATTCTCATACAAAACTGAGAAAAATAACACAAAAATACCAATATCCGAAAAAGACTACCACATTTCAAAGCAAAACGTGTATTTTAAAATTGCGAAGAGATATTTCTACCTGCCAAAATTTAGTTTATAGGCCCCAGCTTTGGGCAGCCAATTTATAACGTATGATTAGCAATCCAATCGCGTTATACCAAAAAGAAACAAGAGCGCCATCGCGTTTATTTAAAACGCGAAAAAGAAAAAAATACTATAGGTTAGGTTATGATCGAAAATAAAAAAAACAACCACAGGGTCGGGTAAAGAATTTACTTTGTCACTAAATTTGGCAGGACAGAGAATAAACCCTCGCAACTTTAAAATAAAACTACAAATTTAAAGTTAGGAAAACAAGATCCTTTTATTTTGCAGGTAGTTTCCTCCTTCTATTTTATCAGACATGTGGTACAGACTTCCAGTTCAAATGGACATCCAGGCGAGAAAAATATCAAGGCACGGTGGGCCGATTTATTGTAGAAATTAAATTGGAAAGTAGAAAAAGGCAGCACAGGCAGAAACACGCTGTGACCAAAAGAAAAAAAACCCCATTACTACAAAACTCGTTTATCTAATTGAATCCCGAAAAGAATTAAACGCTTACCGAAAATTGAGAACTTGTTCACATTGCAAAAAATAAACGCCGCACTCCTAGTGCACTAGACTTCCCGGATCACCCGGCTTTTTTCACCAGGTTCTCCGTCTCCCAACGCGAGTGAGCAAAAAGTGACCTCCATTATGGAACCAATTTGACAGCTGGAAGTTGCCTGTCGTTAAACCAACTTTAGGAGATTTAAAAAAAAACTCATAGCAACTCATGTTCACAAAATAGTAATATTTTAGGTAATATTTATTATATTTATTAAAATTGTTTTTGAACTCGATTGTTTAAGTAAATCCCTTGTTTTTTTGTCATGGCAAGAACACCAGAAGGGTCATTTTTTATTGGGCTGTGCAATACGGCTATCATTATTATGACAGATCCAACTGTCAAAGCTTTTAGCAATTTTTTATGGTTTTGGGAATTGTTTTGAGATTGTGACCCATGATTCTGACACAACTCGAAAACTGAGTAAGACCAATATGACAAAACACGAGAAATACAAACGAAACATGTTGCAATGCGTGCAACATGTTTTTTTGAAACAGAACATGTCACGCAAATTTGGATTTTTGTTACAATGGGCATGAATCAGGTTGGTGAATTCCATAGCAGCTACGTTTGTATTTTATTTATTTATTTATAGATGTCATTCTATCTCTCTGTATTATTCCTGTGATTTAATCAGCCTACATAAAAAATGTGATAAATGCCACTTAATTGAATGTCATTATTGTTATCGTTGGTTAAATTGGGTTTTAATGATCAATCAGTCCTTTATAAAAAAAACAATTCATTATTGTAGATGGCCAAATAAATATGTTTGGGCGTCAATGCTATCAGCGCCAATTTGCTGGCACAAAAGTGTTGCCATTTTGCCGCCGCAAAAGTGTTGCCATTTTGCCGCCGCAAAAGGGTTGCCAAAATGTACTATTGAGTTAGGCAATCTAATACCATATATAATTAATGTCGTTAGTTAGCTCACATCCTTTCTTTCCTACGCCTTCCGCATATCCCACAACCTGCTACCGCTGCAAAAGCCGCAGCAAATGCCCAATATGCCCGTAGGCCATTCCGGGCTATTTCGTGTACGTCTCGGAGAAATTGTGCCACTATTCATTTAAGTGACCTGTACTTACCATTAAACTGATTGTAAAACAGATTTCTTACCTGTCACACTTTTCCATGGTTACAACAATAAAACTACAGATGTGTATGCAACATGTCATTTTTATTTATAGAAACACAATAATATTTCTTTTGTATTCAAGACAACTGACGTTAAAATAACAGTGATTTCTAGTTATTTTCAAGTACAACTTCGTTATTTATATTTATTTTCAAATTTTAGCATCTCTTAATCTTAATCACTCGCTATTTCACTAATAAAAGAACCTTTTATGACATTATATTATTATAAAAAGATGAAATAGATAAATAGGTATTATACAATAATATAATAACAATAGAACCAAATATAACTAACAAAAACAAAATAAAAACTAACACAGTCGACTATTTTTTGACATTTTAATATTATGTTTTTGTTAATTTAGAGAAAGGAAGGGATTGATCTGGGTAAGTGAAAAAAATAACAATTGAAGTATATATGTAGATGAAGATTCCTAAACTATTTTTATACAACAATATCTTTAGCCCTGATTCGATAATGTCTTATCTTTCCATGATAAAATATAAAACTCAGAGCCCAAGAAATAAAGAAATGAGCCCAAAAAATAAAGAAATGAAACAAATAGTAGCCCAAAATGGTGGGTTCTGTCGTAAATCGACAGAATCAGCCAGGATTTCAAACTGGCAGGCATTACTAGTCTTGATGAAGGCGTACATAAGAAAGGGATATAACAAAAAGGAAGGCCGAAAACAAGACATATATCATAGATCCCAAGTCTTTCGAAAAACAGAAATCGGTACGGTAAAATTATTTTTGACTAATTACCGTTAAAATATCCTACTATATTGACGGCAGAGAGATCTTTGCCCTGAAAAGTGTTTTTTTCTGGAATAATTTAAAATAGCTGAAGAAGAACAATTGTTTCAGTGCCTGAATCTGAATGGCAGTGAACAATTCGAAGGAGGTTTTGCTTGAAAAGTATTGCCTCCCCGTGAAATGTTTATATTCTGCTTGTTAATGCACAATTTCTATAACTATTATAAAAAAGTATTGAATGTAAATACAAAGGCCTATAAAAAGGACATTGCAACCATGAATTTGGGGAAAATTGCTAAAAGTTGGATTTATACAGTCATTGTTTAAGAACATGCAAAAAAAAGAGGATTTAGTAATAGTAACTAATTCTAAATCAATACCAACCCAAAAAGCGGTCAGTAAATATCTCACCATTTTTATAGGAATCATTAACCATCATCACTCAATGAAAAGCTATCAGACGTGTAACATGTACTTTTCACAACAATCCTAATAATCTAAGGGACAGTCTCTAGATTCGGTGGAATGTAATAATAACCCCTTCAAATAAAATAGAAGGTGACAAAATTAGGACAAATGACATACAAAAATTACCAAAAAAAAGTTAACACAACTCTATGGCAAATCTTAATAATAGTCCTGGGCACCGGTTATCAAACTGTTACAATGTTAATCGATAAACCGTTATAACTAAAATGGCAATTATGATAGCTGCACAGAATACCAGACAGTAGCTTCTCTTAGAACAAAATTGAAATCGAGGCGAATATGCCACAAGTCGTATGGGCTCGCATATGGCCGCCAGATGTCCGCTACCCGGTTTGAAATGTCGCCAACCTTTGTCCAAACCCCTTTTTTTACCCTAAAATGGGCTAGTCCTAGTTGAGTGCCAGAATCAAATAAGCAAAAGATTAAGGTTTTACTATTGGGTTCCTGTTATTTTTGTAAGCAAATCAATGTTTTATAGTAATTAATTCTTAAATAAATAAAAATGGTAACCAAAGGCATTCGTCAAGATGTACCCCTCTGCCCACTTCCCTCGCACCCTATTCCCGCAATGCCCTGTCGTTCGAGAGAGTGTAGTGAATTCTTTCGCTATATTGGTGATAGCTGCGAGTCAATTCAAATGAAAAGGAATGAAATTGTTGTTCCATACGAGAGGCGGACCTCAGTTTAACTGCGACCTCAGTTTAACCTCAGATTGCGGATGGCCCCAAAAATAACCCTGATGAGGCTCTTATAAGAGCCACCCATATTGAGGGGTTAAACTGACGAGCATGCCGCTGCATACCGGTACGCTCATAAAAATGTGTAAAACTATATTACAAAAAAAATACTGTCTTTGTCTTGCGGGTTAAAGGATGTCTTGCGGGTTAATGGATGAAAATTTTTGAAGAGTTGAATTTTCATCATTTACAGTTAAATTGTTATTGGCTGAGCAAAGCAAAGCCAATAACCCCAAATGGAAGGTAAAATTTCATTTGAAATATATTTGCTTTTAGCCTAACGAACAAGGCAAGTCGGGTAGGACCGGGCAGGTCAGGCGCGGAATGAGTAGGTAAGTCAGGGCTTGCCCCGAGGCTTGCTCCGAGCAGAGGGGCGAATGAGTAGGGTAAGGTGGGGCAAGTCTGAACGAAGATGCAGAATGGGTCGGGTAGGTCCAGGCAGGTCAGGAGCGGAAAGGGTAGGTAAGTCGGGGCCTGCCCCGAGGCTTGCTCCGGGCAGAGGGGCGGAATGAGTATGGTAAGGTAGTAAGGTAGACAAGTCTGGACGAAGGTGTGGAATGAGTCGGGTATGACAAGGCAAGTCCGGGCAGAGATCCAAAATGAATAGGGTACAACGGGGCATGTCCGGGCGGAGGTGCGGAATGAATAGCGTAAAACGGAGTAAGTCAAAAATATAGTACTTTTAAAAAAAATCATACTTTCAAAAAAATATCTTAGTTTCAGAAAATATTGTACTTTCAGACAATATTGTACTTTCAGAAAATATCATTCTTTCAGTAAATATAACACTTTCAAGAATATTGTATTATTTAAAAATATCTACTCCTGCTTCCATATCGCAACTGCTTGGCAAACGAACCGGACAGCAGTGTTAGTTGCACTTTGATGATTTACGATTAACGGATTAACAGTTTGATGTCCAGCTCTACTTAATAGTCATGGATATGTAAACTTAATTTTAAACTATAAATTATATTATAACTTTTATATTATATATATATTATAAATATGAAAAAATTATACCCTGTAGGTATTGATGTAACTTTTAATCAATATTTATATTAATATTTTTCAATATTTATTAGGCATCTCTGATGTTGGTTTAGTTATATTGTCAATGTTCGGAATGTTAAATATATCTTTTTATTTTGTCTGAGATAAAAGTAACAATTTCTGTAAAAATATATACCATATTGTTACCATTCAACAATACCCATATTGTAACCATTCATCTTTAAATATTTATTTATTATAAATAGGATAGAAAACGAATTTACCGCGTGAAATTTGTAGCACCTGTGAGAATGGCCACCCTTCACTAGACTCCAATTGATTGTGAGCGAAGGGTGGTTCTCATCATGAAGATTTCTCCGTGAATGAAAGTCGTGGATGTCGAAGTAGAAGTGTTTAATCAGAAGGTTGAAGAGAGTAGAGTTGCAGTCGCCAGTTCTTAACGCCTTGAGTGTTAATTCGCCGTTGTGTAGTAGTGTCGGCGAGAGGTGAAGCCGTGGTAGTGTGTCTGAAGTATGTAGTCGAGGAGTGAGGCTTGACGATCGGTATCGCGGATAATGCAGGTACTGCTTGATAACGAAGTGTAGCGCGATAACTGTAGTCGTGTACTTGTCCACCAAGGGACTGAATGTAGAGGTGTACGAGTCCGCCAAGGGAATGATGGCGATCGATTGAAATGTACTACGTTTTATACCGTTTAGCGGTGACGTGAATAGCTAAGAGTGGGATGTACATGTGTATCGATTAGAGGAAATGACATGAGTCATCGCTTGCCTGGGCAATATTTGCCAAATTTAGTTGGAAATTAACTGCAGCTGGCTCGTGTAAGTTTGAGCGAGTCTGCGGTTTTCTATTCTGTTAAATTACTTTTTTGTTGTGGGTATGTGGAGCGTCAGAGCTCCCACATGGCTCCCCCCCTAGTGAAGGGCTTGCATATGAAAATATGGAAGGTCTTCACGATAAAATGCCAAAAAAGTGTAAGTGTGATAATGAAATGTGTGTGTGAAATTGAGTTCGCGAAAGTTTGAGAATCGTATGTTGTTATGCGAGTGTTCGAAAGGTTGTTAGGGTTTGTAAATGATACTCTTGTAATGAGATAGAATTTGAGCCGATAGTGCCCTCGTCAGCTGTTTGCCTATACTGGCCAAAAGCGTTTCTCCCAGATGTGCCTAGGGGATTTGCAGGTTCGCCAAGCTGCATGTTGTCTCGAAGCGTTGCGCCATGCAGGTCACCACTCTGCAATGACGTCGTTAGCTCCGCCCGGGGAAGAGTTCGATGCGATTGTGTTGACTTCCTTTGTTAGGATTTACCTGGGAGTGTATCAATAACGGTTTTCGTCTGTACAAGTTCCCAGGGTCTCAAATCGTCGTTGCTATGAAGTTCGTTTGCGTTGTATTGTTTGTTTGTCGAGCTGCCATATGTTGTCGTTTGAGTGCGTTGAGAAGCGGAGTTGTTTTTTTCGTGAGCCGTTGAGTCGTTATGTATTTTGTTTTGGTTTTACTTGCTAGGCATGAGCGATGTTGTGTGCATATTGTTGTTGAAAGTCATGCGTAGCAAGGATCATTCCCTTTGTTATGTGCTAATTTTGTTGGTTGTTTTTGTTGAAACGCCGCCTTAGTATTTGTTTTTGTTGTTCTTTTATTTGTTTTTGTCGCCTTAGTATCTTATCGAGTTCCTCCATCCGTTTTTGTAATCGTATTGATATTTGTATAATTTCTTGACGGAGTTCCATTTCTCTTGCTTAGTATTTGTTTTTGTTGTTCTTTTATTTGTTTTTGTCGCCTTAGTATCTTATCGAGTTCCTCCATCCGTTTTTGTAATCGTATTGATATTTGTATAATTTCTTGACGGAGTTCCATTTCTCTTGCTTAGTATTTGTTTTTGTTGTTCTTTTATTTGTTTTTGTCGCCTTAGTATCTTATCGAGTTCCTCCATCCGTTTTTGTAATCGTATTGATATTTGTATAATTTCTTGACGGAGTTCCATTTCTCTTGCTTAGTATTTGTTTTTGTTGTTCTTTTATTTGTTTTTGTCGCCTTAGTATCTTATCGAGTTCCTCCATTCGTTTTTGTAATCGTATTGATATTTGTATAATTTCTTGACGGAGTTCCATTTCTCTTGCTTCCTCCATTTTGTATTTGATTTGTTATTTGAGATGTGGAAGCGGTGAGTCGACGTCGCGCGTGATTTGCTGCCGTGCGAAATTATTTTTATGCGACGGTCGAGTTTTTGGCGATGCGGCGATTGTTGGCGCGTGTAGTTGAATTTTTTTGAAGCGTCGGCGAAAGTGTTTCAGTGTATGTCGGCTAGCAGCTGTTTGATTTTTTTGAGAGTTTGTTACCGTCGTCTCTGTTAAAGTTCGTGGGTTCTTCTTATTTCAATGGCTTCCCGGATCATGCGAGGAAAGTAGAATTGTTCTTTGGATACCACAATGGGATTTTGAAACTGCATCCAGTGGTTACTTCCGCTATCCAATATATGTTCGCAGATCGCCGATTTTTCTCGCTGAACGTTTTTAACAGCTTTGATGTGTTCTGACAGTCGCGTGGCTATGGGCCGTTTCGTTTGTCCAACGTAGGCTAGACCGCAACTGCATTCGACTTTATACACACCCAGGGTTTGCAGTGGTATTACATGTTTTACAGGCCTCAAAAATTCCCACAAGGAGGTACCGAAATACGCTGTAAGTACCGTTATTAATCTTTCGAAAATTGACATTGACCAGCCGACGACAGAAATTCTTAGCAGGGGATTAAATTATGTACCGACACCGAACCGTTTGCCTGTGGAAAGTATTATCGGTGGTGTTGAGGAAGTTATCTCTCGAAACAAGATCCCTGCGCCAGAGGCCGACTTACTGCGGCAGAATGTGGCTGTCTTTGTACGCAAGGCCAAGCTCCCACAGTCTAACACCCCGGCACCCAGAGAAAAAGCTTAAAATCTCTGCGGGATAATAAGGAGGTAGTTGTGTTGCGGGCCGATAAAGGCAACGCAACTGTGATACTTGATACTGTGGACTACGAGCGAAAAATTGGGACGCTCTTAGAAGACGCCAACACTTACGAGAAGGTGAATTACGATCCCACGAGCAGAATTACCAGGCAAACGAGAGTTTTAATTAATAAATCTGTCACTTCCCTCCAATAAATAGCTTATCTCACTAAACCAGGTAACGTACAGCCACCGAAATTATATGGCTTGCCTAAAATCCATAAGGATAATGCACCATTGAGACCGATTGTAAGCCAAATCGACAGCCCCACATATCCTCTGTCAAAACACTTAGCTGGTGTCCTCCAACCGCTTACGGGCAAAACGACGTCTTACGTGAAAGACTCGCGACATTTCGTAAGCATTATTAGAAGCTTAAAACTGGCCGAAGACGAAATAATGGTGAGCTTTGACGTCGAATCTCTATTTACGAATTTGCCCATTTCGGAGTGTCTTACAGTGGTGAGAGATAAACTAAGGTCTGAGGACCTCCCTATTAGCTACGCCGACATGCTTCAACATTGCCTGACATCCTGCTACTTTCTATGGAGTGGCGATTATTACAAACAAATCGACGGAGTAGCAATGGGATGCCCTGTATCGCCGATAGTTAGCGACTTATATATGGAACATTTTGAGGAATTAGCCATCAAAACCTCCAAAATCAAGCCCAGTCTCTGGCTTCGCTACGTGGACGATACCTTCTGCATCCTAAAAGGCAACATTCAAACGGTGAATGAATTCCTGGGTCATCTAAACTCCATACACCCAAAAATCAGATTCACCTATGAAGTAGAGAAGGACGGCTCCCTACCATTTTTGGATGTCAAAGTGACAAGGAGAAGTGACAATACTCTCGGACATACGGTATATCGGATGCCCACACATACGGACAGATATTTACATGCAAGCTCACCATCATCCCTACCATCTACGTTCAGTGCAAACGTCCCTCGTGAATCGAGCACGCGATCTATGCGACGCTGAGCATTTTCCGAAGGAGATGGAACATGTCAATGATGTCCTTAGGAAAAATGGATACGGTAACCATCACGAGACACGCACCTGATCTAATACAGACGAAACTCAGAAACCGAGCAGATCAAGAGCATTCTTACCATATGTCAAGGGCGTGACAGATCGAATAAGTAAGATGCTAAACAGATTCGATATAAAAACGATCTTCAAACCGACCCAAAATATAGCTCGATTTTTGAGGCCTGTAAAAGATGTAATACCACTGCAAACCCCGGGTGTGTGTAAAGTCGAATGCAGTTGCGGTCTAGCCTACGTTGGACAAACGAAACGGCCCATAGCCACGTGACTGTCAGAACACATCAAAGCTGTTAAAAACGTTCAGCGAGAAAAATCGGCGATCTGCGAACATATATTGAATAGCGGAAGTTACCACTGGATGCAGTTTCAAAATCCCATTGTGCTATCGAAAGAACAATTCTACTTTCCTCGCATGATCCGGGAAGCCATTGAAATAAGAAGAACCCCGAACTTTAACAGAGACGACGGTTACAAACTCTCTTCTACGTGGAACCCTCTTCTTAAAATGTTCCTGCCGCCGAACGCCGAACGCAAAGACGTAAACAGGATACAGTGAGTGTTGTGTGCAGGACGGATTTTCGAAATTCCCGCGCTCCGAGCCCGGCCCCCCATCACCGTTATAACCTACGCAGTGGCGGAAGCGGTACGCGGCCTACCCGCAAAACAACGGATTGACAGCCCTTCAGTCTACCCTGGACAACGGCGGCTGCAACGTCACCGAAACGTCGGGTGCTACAAATTTCACGCGGTAAATTCGTTTTCTATCCTATTTATAATGTCAAACAACCGCGATAGTCTTCGATTTTATATTTATTTATTGTTATAGATTAATTCCTATTTAGAGATTTTTCTTTCAGTATTCTAGAGCAAAAGCTCTAATAATAAAAATTATAATCACAATCATATTTTTGAAACAATTAAAAATACATTTTATATTAATGAGTATTATAAATAGTCACTAAAATGGACAATTCTCTTTTGTGACAAGAACCTCTTTATGTCTTTTGACGTGTGTGTTTACATATTCTATAATAATAATAAACAATTTTAAAAGATACTAAGCCGCAGTGGATAAGATTATAAATAGAAATACAAGACTGCGCAACCGCAGTGAATGTATGGCAGGTCGGTAATGCAAATTTAGATTTAGCAAGGCTCAACATGTCAATACCGCAGTGAATGTATGGCAGTGAATGTATGAATCGCAGTGAATGTATGGCAGGTCGGTAATGCAAATTTAGATTTAGCAAGGCTCAACATGTCAATACCCCAGTATGAAAAAAAAAGTGACAAGACTCTTGTTCTAAATTTTAGAGATTAGAGAATATGCATGTAGCAAGTGAATAAACAGAATTTGATACTAATAATAATGGTATTAAACCTCAACATGGTCACTTAACGCAATTTATACAAAAACTTATGCAATTTATACATGGCAGAGATTTTCAACTGCTCTATTTCCTTGTCGCCAATACGCTTACTAAAATTTCGAAAGGTAAATGTTTTGCTCCGGATTTACCCCCCATATTACCGCAAACCTTTTGAAGATAGCACACAGTAAGAGCCAGGTGATTATCACTATCTGACATATTTTAGTGTAAGCGCAGTGCAAAAAAAAAGTACCAGTGAGCCAACGCCTTTAATCTGTTGGAAATGCCGTCGCTGCCAGCCTTGAAGTCAGTGTTGTAACTTGTCAATGTTTGGTAAATTGCCAAAAAGCTACTGTAAAGAGTAACAATGACTTGTACTTCTTCGTATTAAAAAATTAAATTTAAAACCTAAAAGTATGCGTCATTTAGAATGCGTCGGCTTCAAATAGTAAACGAATACTTTCATATTTGTAATGTAATACAAATTTCAAAATATTATCAGCCTATAAAAAATAAACAACAGAAATTACATGTTTTTGTTAGCAAATATGATAAATAACTATTAATTTGCGATAATCTCGTATCTCGTTCAGTAATAAATACAAAAAGGATGCAGAATCTCATAAACAATAATATTTTTGATCATCTTTTTATATACTTGAAAAAAATAATAAAAAGTGCCATAAACTCATTTAAAGAGATTTTTCATAATTCTATATAGTAAATATAGAGAATCAAATTCAAAACTAATAAATTCTAGTTTGAGATACAAAGAAGAAAATTAATCAAATCACTTTTCAAAAGTGATATTAATATGATGGCCTAATACCAAGCAATATTTTTGAATCACTAAGCAATAACTTTCCTTCCTGCGAACAGTAGGTATACCTACTAATTGAAAACGGTTTCTATAGCGTAAACAGGTAGCATGATTTCAAAAAGGACGTAAAACCGCTAAACGCATGCTGTGTTCCGATTCCCCTTCCTGCTCGTCACACCCACCACACCATTGCCCTAAAGCAGGGACGTTCGTTGGCCCACTGGTACTTTTGTTTAACACTCTAGTGCCAGTCTTGCTATTTTTTATAAATCTAAAACATGCAAAAAAGCATTTTTTTTTACATCTAAATTTCTCATAAAGAATGGCCAACAAAAAAGAGAGCAGTTTTGAGAGACGACTGAGAATTTAGTATCACATTGGTAAATAAGCACCAAATTAAAAGAATATATCAGGTGAGTGCAAAAGTTCATGCGCAGGTGCAATAGATGGCGTTAGAAGCTGCGTAAAGTATTGTCATTATTATTGACATCTACGTAAGACAGATCATTGGAAAGGTGAGGTGTGCAGCTTTCCTTTGAAACAAAATAATTTGTGTAGATACAAACTGCTTCGAGAAAGATTACTTTCAAAATGAGTGTCGATAAGGTGCATTTACGGCATGTTATGGCTCAGGTTGATCTTCACACATTGATGATGATGTTGTGCGTACTTTAGTTCAGAATACTCCGCGAATTTCAACAGAGGAAGTTGCTACAGCACTTAACGTTGACCGATCAACCGCTTTTCGGCGTTTAAAAAACATGGGATTCAATTTGAAGCTCGATATTTGCCCATTTGCTGACCGAGTTCCCCAATTTACTGACCGAGAGGAACAAAATCAAGTAAATTTCTGCTGCCGTTTGTTTACTCGGGCGGCTCAAAAACGAGCCGTTTTTGGATCAATTAGTGACGGGCGATGAGCAATGGGTCCTGTATAAAAATGTTCAGCGCAAACGCACATGGAAACAGGCAGGTGAACATGGTGACGCAATTGCAAAGGCCAGTTTGCACCCGGTAAAGGTGATCCTGTGTTTGGTAGGATTACAAGGGCATAATTTATGTTGAGTTTCTCCCCGCTGGCCAAACGATTGATTCGGACAAGTACTGACGCCAATTAACCAATCTGAATCGAGAAATCAAACAGAAACGTCCGATTTTATCATATCGCAAGGGTGTAGTATTTCATCACGACAATGCCAGACCAAACATTTCGAGATAGACGCTGCGCAAACTGAACAGCCTGAATTGGGATGTCCTAACTCATCCACCGTATTCTCCTGATATCGCACCATCCGAGATTATCACTTGCAAACTGATTATCCGTATGCTGCCAGAACGTTGGAAGCAGATTATAGAAAACGATGGAGAATATATCATTGATTGAATAAAGAACTTTGTTTGCCTAATAACTGTGTGACTTTTACTCACAAACTCTGAATGAACTTTTGCACTCACCCAATAATATTAGTTGGTATATAAATAAATTTTGCAATACACTTAGCTTATTGAAGTTAATATACCCTTTGGTGATAGCTGCCGGTCTGGCTTGGAACCAAATTTTAACATTAATGTATGTCATAGGTTTTAGAAAATAAACCAAAACACTCTTATGGTGTCTGTGACCAAGATGACTTAGCATTATCATTTAACATTATAAAAATATGGTAATCAATAGACATTGGATTATATTATGTAAATAGTTTTTTACTTTCAGTGCATATTTTTGAATAAAACGCCAATCAAATATGAGTGAATATTTAGAGTAGGTAGATGCATACAAAACTATAACAACTTATTCAAATTATCTGAAAACTAAATACAAAACATGAAGCTCTGCATAACTCGATTATAACCATAGAAAAAACACTGAAATTATGAAGTACACTTCTTGAGTTGCCGCTGGGAAAAATCCAAACTAAATTAAGACTGTATTTTTTCCAAATATATATATCTGGAAGTTATTAGTAAACTTAACTCTTAGCAAATTACACACTGTTACATTGACGTCACAGGTAAGATCCCGCCTGAGGTGATTTCTATAAGTGCATCACCAAATGAAAGATTTCTGACAAAATGTCAGTTTTATTATAGTATAGTAAGTATGTATATCTATTACTATTATAGCTATCGGACAAGCGGTCCTTTCCAGCTTACAAATTATTGTCAGTTGACAAGAGATACACTTGTACTTTGAAAATCAGAAGACAAAGTTAAAATAATAGTAAAATAATATTTCTTTGGTATTTTAATGAGGCTTTGCTGTAGGTAAGTATTGAAATTAAAGAGAAAAATTCATTTGTGTTGGGTCATTATGATATATCCATGAAGATAGTAAAATGGGAGATGGAATTACCTCCTCCCACAAAGATATAATAAAAAATAAAATAAGATGTGACGTAAAATCTTTCGTGACCAAAGAATCATAAAAAAATCACAAAAAAATGGACAAAATAATTGTCAGGAAAGCTAAAACTAAAGGAAAATATCTGCATACAAATTGTTGTATATATGATCTTAGTAATTTTTTAAAATCATAAAATGCTATTTTAATGTCTTTAACGCCCCCCCCCCCCCAGTGTCCACACCCCCTTAAATCTACTTTTAACCCAATTCGAAGTATAAGGAGATCATGTTACATGAGGAGGCATCGATCCGATATTCTGTACTACTCCCACTGATTTATCTCTCAAAGTAGGCCACTCTATTGAACAGGGGGTGGCATGTACGCAAGAACGGTTCCGTCACACTGTATTTACTACCTTCATGGATATATAACCTATACAATAATTGATTTCCAATTAGTCTCTTTTTTATATAGTGCATATTTTGTCATTTTATTGTTTTTTTTTGGCATTTATTCGTGCATTTATTTCAGCATGTTGATCATGCATATAATCCGATGTCTAGTAATCAATAATGAGATACCTGATGTTTAATAGGGAACATTTAGGAAAAGGTATGACACAGACTCTCCGTTGTGAGTGCGTCTCACAGCCTCAGCGAGCATCATTGATATGTCGATACACTAGAAGGAAAATAAATATTAGAATACATCAGAATTATGGACCATAAAATTCTTGAAAGCAATTGCAATTACTTACCTGAATTTTGGGGCAATCTTTCATGTGGCTGCTTGGGGTATGGTGTTGGTGACGACCACCGCTTCGAAGCATGCGTTGTTAATGCGTGAGAGCGCTGGACCCGAAAATATTCCATGAGTCAATATTGCATAAACCTACAGAAATAATGGATACAAAAATGATTTCGCAACAAAAACTTCAATAAAATATATGTACTCGTACCTTAGTGGCACCGGCTTCTTTTAGTTTCTCGGCAGCATGGCAGATAGTTCCACACGTATCGGCCATATCGTCGACCAGAATGGCCACTCTATCGGTAACGTCACCCACCAAAACCATTGAAGCGACCTCATTTACTTTCTTTCTCTCCTTATGGATGAGGGCAAACTCCACATTGAGTCTGTCGGCGATCGAGGTCACCCTCTTGGCTCCGCCAGCATCCGGGGACACGATTATGCTGGTCTTCCACTCGCTAATGTTTTCTTTGATCCACTTAATAACTGCCGGCTCTGCATATAAATTGTCAACGGGAATATCGAAGAATCCCTGAATCTGCGAGGCGTGAAGATCCATTGTGATAATATGATCCGCGCCGGCAACAGACAGCATATTTGCCACCAGTTTTGCCGAAATGGGGGCGCGACTCTGGAATTGAAAATTCAATCATCGTTTGCTCTAAAACCAAAATTTCAGATGTAGCAGAAATAGCCTTTGGATTTGCAACCAAACTTAATGATTAAATCGTGCAAAAAATATCATTATAATAAAATGACGTAAGTACGTAAAATATTTTTTTTTAAATATGTATATTTGTATAGTTCCTTTATTAGCGATGTTAAAATGTCTTATTTTCGTCGCGATAGCAATGGCTTTTCGACGTATCACCATGTGCCTTTAATTATTCAAATCGAAGAGATAAAATATGATCCGGTGAACTTGCGATAGCTTATGACTTAAACAAAATGATATGACCATAAGATGATGTTTCATCATTTTACGTCAACAATTAATATAGATGCCTACGTCAAAGCAATAATAAATATTACTAGCTGATGTTTTAATCTAATATATCTAGTTTCGATTGATGTTAAAGTGAAAAATAAATCGTTTACATGCAAAGACAAAAATAATGTTAATTTGCGACCATGCTCAATGTTTAATGATTCCCCTTGAAGCGTTGATTAATATAATACTTTTAAAAAGTATTATTTTAGCCCATGATGAACATTTTTTAAGCAATTTACCCTGAATTTCCATTCGTTGGATTTGTCGATCATCAACTGTTTGGCGCTGTCTCGATCGCCTGTCTGTCAAAATAATTGGATACAGTAGTACCTCTACTTCCTCGGTCTCGAAAAATGTGCTATAATACTGTACTTGCATTACAATAATGGATTAAAACGTTTGCAGCCTAACCGTGAACACATAAACTATCCCATATCACACTTCCATTTCGCCATTTCAAAAATATTTCTTCGTTGGATCAAGATTATATCTTTTTTAATTTGGAACCTTGAAGAAATGGAATCTCGCTAGCAGTGGCGAATCTAGCTATATAAAGGTGATGTTTACTGTTACTTTATCTACCGTAAGACGGTGAAGCGGACAATTTCCCCAGGAAGGTGTGAAAAGAGCATGCACCGCGTGAGCGAGCATTTGTACGAAGCTTAGGTTGTAGAACTCAATAGTAAAATCAATCGACAGTGTTACCAAATTCGAAATTTTACCTGCCAAATTGGCTGTTTTTATAGTTTAGCGAGAGTCTTGGGCATTTTCGTTTTGAAATGTGTGAATTTGGTATGATTTCTAAGAAATTTACATTTATTAAGTTTTAAACAGTATTATGACTGGAAATTGTGCCAATCATCCAGATGACAGGTGCTGCCAGTAGCACTGCGGCAGTCAACTACCCAAGCTTAGTGAGGATGCTCATTGCTTAACCGCGCGGTGCATTCACACCTCCATGGGTCAATCGCCGCTAGCGCCACCTACAAAAGTTTTGAACACACATCCCTATTCAGACCCACAAAAAAATTGCCAATCATGATGTTTGAAATAATGCAGCATCCTGATAGGATACAACCATTGTGGTCAAAATAGAATAACTCAATCTTGTGTCAAATTTGTGTTAGAATATAAGGCTGTTTCAACTTCATTTTTTCCATGAATCAAAACATTGCAATTATATACTAAATTAATAGTTTCATTTATTGAAAGTGATTCAATATGATTACAGAAAATTGTTACATAACATTATTCACATATAAAATTGAAGTTTGAATGTTTCTACTGTTACGACTGTTGCGAATCCGATTCATAAATCCACTAATAAACTCTCAAAATAATATTTGTGACTTGATTGAAATGAGTCTCGGAAACCATTGTGAACATCAGATGAAAATTTGTATTTAATTTGAAGGCTGAGCTTATTCCTCTAGGGAGGTTGTAAAATAATTTCTTTCCGACAGTGACTTGATGTCAAAATTAATGCTAGGTGTCAAATAATATGGCAATCTCGGTTAGTCAACGGTTGGCGGCAAAGAAGCACCCCACTATCTCACTTGTGAAATATAGCTTGGGAAATAATAATAACCATTGTGGTTGTTTACATCACTTAATAATCACACAAACCCTCTTCATACAATTACTATCGCCATGATCTCAGCATATGATTTCATTTTATGTCTTAAATTTTTTCTACATATTTTAAAACATTGACCCTAAAATCCTTTCACATGCATCTACAAGTAATTATCAATGGTCTCTTTTCACGCCTAAATTCAGCTGTTTACTATTGGCCGAGGCCGTAAACTTTACAGTCAACTCTGATAATAATTGTTTAAAATATTGTACCTTGTCTTTCTTGTCCTGACGTACGGAAAGCAAGGAATGGCAGCCGTAACACGCGATGCGGATGCAATTTTACAAGCGTTTATCATGATGAGCAACTCCATAAGATTGTCATTGATCTCTCCACTTCCGCTTTGCACTATGTAAACATCCTCTCCTCTCACCGATTCCCCTATCTCCACACTGAAACAATATTAAAAATTAGGTAGGTATAATTTAATTTTAAACGTTTATCGTAGAGTATCTCCTTGGATTCCGAAAAGTTTACCAACATTGTCATACATGGTAGCCTATGAACCACTGCAATGCCGAGAATGCAGGATCCTACTTGACCAAAGTCCATACTTGGTCAATGATATTTTCATTTTGGATTGTTGAGGACCTAACCAGACGTGGTTCACTATTTATTGCTGTGCAGCCATCTTTGAGGCGGTTGTACCACTCATTTATCAGTGCGATTCTCATGGTGTTGTTCATAAAAGACTATTAGGGGCTCTCTAGACGATCAAGCATGCTTGTCAAGCATCGCATCGCGGGCTGGGACGAGATCATAAGCCGTAGGAAATATGCAAATATTTTTAAAAATATTTACCAAAAATGCCTTATTTTGTAGTTTATACCAGGGAGTCACGTTAATTAGACGTAGTTGATTGATGAATGACGTGACTCCCTGGTATAAAACTACAAAATTAGGCATTTTCGGTAAATATTTTTAAAAAATATTTGCATATTTCCTGCGGTTTACGATCCCCTCCCAGCCTGCGACGCAATGCTTGACAAGCAAGCTTGATCGTCTAGAGAGGCCCTTAGATACTGCGAATAGTTTTCACTTGGGTATGGCCAAGCTTTTGGTAAAATTTGATACAATTTCCGATAAGTCTTTCCATTCACGGCAATCTAACGGACGCTCACTACATTTTATCAGTCATCAGCCGATTGCCAACGACTGACGGTTTCAGCAAGTGTAAAAAACGCATGCACATTTTCCAAAGTACGCATACCGAGCTTGATTTACTTACAAGAAAAAAATAGGGTTGGACACTTTTTGAACAGACTGTGTATTTATGTAACGCAACGAAGACTAATGAATGATGACCTTGATAAGTGATGTAAAATGGCATCATCAGCCAACTAAACCAATGTTGATTTACATTCAGAATCAGAGTGTTTATCTTGCCATCACAATTGATAAAAAACACCCCTTTATATCTTCAACCCCCGTTTGTGTATGCTGCTTGCATGATACTCATAAAAAATAAATTAAATAAATAGATGCATACCATACATGGTATACACAAATGAGCAGTATGACAAAACACATTTACTTTTTTGGGACACATAATGCAAACCTAAGGCCAATCATTAAGGTGCTTCGCTTGCAACGCTTTATTCTCATATTTTTTCCACAACTTTACAGTACACCTTATAGGATATTATTTTAGCACAAGATCAGAAAAATATTCCTTAACCAATATTAAAAAAAATGAAAACAAATTTATTTTCAGCAAAAAAATACTGATTTATAAATATACTTTTATATTCTATACTAGCTGACCCGACGAACTTTGTACCGCCTAACAGTCAATGAATGTCGTGTTACAGATTAGCTGAACTTAATTTATGATTTCATGTAAGTAATACAATGAATACAAAAAAAAAATTTTAAGTTCATTACTTTATTAAGATAATAACACAAAAAGAAATATAAAAGTACAAAAATTAAGTATATCAATTGCGTGTCAGCACGACATGATTGCATTAAATTATTTACATATTGTGCAGCATGGGAAGCACTCGGTTTAATTCTCTTCATTGAAACACCTTGTGATATACGACATTTTTTTTTTTTTTATCAGGCGCAAGAACAAATAAAGCGGATGATTTGCCGACACGTGAACATGCCACGTACAACTGAACATGAGAAAAACACAGATTTACATTTTGTATGGGAAAATGTTTTTTCTTTTATTTTAATTTTTCGTCAATTTTCCAATTTTTGTTTTTAATAGTTATTCTGCTATTCGGTACGGAGACAAATACTACAAATCAAAAACCATGAAAATCGGTCTAGCCGTTCTCGAGTTATAAGTGTTTGAACAAACCCGACTTTGTTTTATATATAAAGATTATGTTTCATATTAGTTAAGGAGTATTTTTTGTCCACTAAAATAACTAGCTTGTGGCAAACCCTGTTACTATTATGCACTTTTAAAAACCGCTATTTTTACTGATTTACCGATTATGATTCAGATTATTTAAAAAAAATCTGATTGCAGTTATTATCACAGTTCTGATGATTCATTCATCATGCATACAACTGTGCAAAATAAGACTGTTGCTTAGTAGATAGCTTCCGTGTCATAATATTCAAACCTACATAAGGAATCTCATTATATGTATGTGTTATTAAGTTATTATCAGAATTTTCATTACCTACTTACATATGATGTAGTTAAAGTTACCAATAGGACTTTTAATTTTAAAAACAACATTTGTAAGCTATCAGGACTGAAATTCCAAAGCGACGACACGATTTACAAAGCGACGACACGATATACAATCGTCGTCACTTGAAGCTGAAGCGGAAGACTTTTATCGTATGTTTTCAGACTGTAAATTATAGCACTGCGTTTAAATGGCTTATCGACGTTAATCGTTAAATGGAGCGAGACATTCTTTCGCATCTGAATCAAAGTTGTTCGGGAGATTTTTGAAGAGTTACTGCGTAATCATTTTCTTATAAAGCCACATCAAACTTTGATAAAATAAGAAGCTCACTCTAGCTAACTCGAAGAGCCGAGTTTTCGATATTCCTTGAATCGTCAAAATTAAGGTTAGAACAGACGGCAGCACAGGAGATGCCTTCTGGCAAATCGCCGCAATGACGTTAAGTCTAGACTGACCACTTAGCTTCTTATTTTATCATATGTGGGGAATGAGTTTATACGCATATTTCATTGCAGTGTTCTGACAAGATTTGTAAGAAAATGATTACGCAGTAACTCTTTAAAATCTCCTGAACAAGTTTGATTCAGATGCGAAAGAATGTTAAAAGTTTTTTTGCACCAGTTTCGAGTAATGATAACGTATATCATGTCGTCGCTTCAGAATCCGGGGGCAAGCGGCAGTCTATTTTCTAAATCACTCTGGAAAAGTTCAGCTGTTGAAATCCTCTCTCAGTTGCTACTCAACCTAATTGGAAGGACAGATATTTTCGTGCATTTTCTTGAGATTCGGGTAATGGCTATTATGACACCAATATTGTCGTGGGTCAGAGCTTTGCGTTAATAAATAAATAGTCTTTAGCGATGGTCCCTGCAAGGTTCGACAAAGGCTCCTGATCCTCTGCCGCATGAATATTTTTTGCAAGCACTCCAGATGCCATTGTCTAGTAGTTTAGAAGAAAATTTAGAATATCTTATATTATACTAGCGAGTTTTAGATTTCGTTTTTTTAATGATTTATCAGTATTTTTATGATTTATCATGATTTTTCACACAAGAAATAGCCGCTATGATTTTTTTCCAGTCTGCTACTTATATTCAACTTTTCATTTCTCTGTGTTCTCGTGGATACATCTGTTTGATACCTCTACTTCCTTCCTATTCTTTACCTAAATCCTCGACTCCCTATTCTTTATAAAAATAAAAATTGAAGGTATGATTTTTGCCTTAAAAGTTAGGTAAAAAAAAAGATTTTTGAAAGTAAAAGAATCTTTAAATATTTAAGCCTCGACAACTGCGGTTGGATGTTTCAATATTGCATAAAGAAAACCATGTTGCCAATTTTTAGACAACAAAATATTAAGTTACGATTTTTGCCATACAGAATCTATATGATCAGTAAGATACAGAAAATTATATGAAAAATCTATAAATATATAGAAATGCATACCTACGATTTGTTGGAAATTAATTAAAAAAATGAAATCGTAGTTAGGATGTACAGCAAGGTTACCCCCACTTTTTAATCTAATTTTACTGAAGTATTGCTATCAAAACAAAGCTCAGAACAAAACAGTTTTTTTTTAAATTTATTCTTTATACCTTTTACGGTAACGGCCCACCTACGGTATTGTCTATTGACAATTATCTTACAGGCGGCTGGCTTTCTATAACATCTCGTGGCAGTACTCGGACGGTCACCCATCCAGGTACTGACCACGCCAGACGCTGCTTAGCATCGGTAATCTGTCGGGAGCCAGTATTACTATCGAGAAAATTAGACAAAATTCAGGACGACAAAATCAACTTAAAGAAAACCCCGAAATAAGGCAATCAAAATCCGTACTTAACTAATATATCTAAAGCACCAGAACTGCTCAAATTATGTAAATCCCATATACGAACAGTCTCAAGACTAACAACAGGACAAATTGGCCTCAAGAAACACCTCACAACCATCGGAAAAAGGACTGATCATCTAAGCAGAAAGTGTACAGATGAAGAGGAGACAGTTCCAATTATATGTTTTGTTTGAGTGTTGCACATTATTTAACATAAAATAAGTTTAATTTGCAGTTAATAAGTGAAACAGAAATTACATATAAATAATTAAAACAACATTGTGTACTTATGTACAACAATTATTTAAAAAACACTACATTTGTTAAGATAATACTATAATATTAATTACATAATACACTATTTAAATACACCTGATTTAAAAAATACATCAATTGGTCAGATTGGACGATTATAATAATTATTATTGTCAAAATTGTCATTAAAGGAACTTTCTTAAAAGACTCCCAGCTGGCAAGCTGCTCCTAGTTGATTGCACAAACTGTAATTTCATGTTACAACAACTTCAACAACGCAGAGTTATAACATGAAAATACATGTGGGAAGAATTGACTCTCGGGTGCGGTACGAGAAATCTCAAGATCTATACGGGTATTCCCCAATCCAGACCCAAGCATCATCCGTTAACCCAGCAAAAATAACGATAAAGAAAAAAATAACAATGTTGCCCCCATGTGAGGGTCAAATCGGTCAAAATTGTTTTTCTGTAAAATGGAAACAATTGAAGAATCAAAATTGGGATTGATATCGGCAGGGGTTATCTCAGCCAAGTGATAACCCAGAGGGTCAAGAGTTGTATAAAATTGTAAACAGCAAACAACACTGCTAATTACGTGATTGCGTCTATCACAAGGATTTGATGTCATCTGATAATCTAGTTAGCGCACTCCGACCCCATGTAGGTATATAATATACTAGTGGAATGTTACTCGACAATGTTATCGGCTTCCGTCCCCTCCCGCTCTAACCCCTCTTCTTCACCCCCCCCCACTGCAATTAAAAACTGACTACGGTCTTTCTTGAGACTTTACAAACTAACTATCTATTGTGGGTTGGCTCGTACCGTCGGTATGCAGGAGAGATAACCTACAGGATGAGTTTTTATTTGTGACAGACATCCTTGAAACGGCCAAATGAGTGCGAGCTAAAAAGCAACTTTTATTTTAAAAAAATGGAAAAATAACAATAAAAAAATGTTTTTTTGTAACTTGAAAATTATATTGTTTTGAAAAATAGTATAAAAAGAGCTGAGCGTGTTGCGCCATCTAGCGGTAGGTAAAATATCGAAAATATTGTTAATTCGCTATATTTCACCTATTGCTAGATGGTGCAGAGCTCTCAACGCCTTTATTTATCAGTCAAGTTCTTCAAAATTACCAGAAAAAATAAAACATATATTTTTATTTGTTTTCCAAAAAAAATCCCCAAAAGTTCGTACTGATTCAACCACTTTAAGAACGACATTAATTAAAACCTCATCCTTTATATATATTTTATCAAGATACAAACGGCCCGGCAGCGGTTATTCTCTATGGTGACATGACTCGCACTGAGTGTGCAAGCATGGCTCTATCCATAGCCTTCTTGTTTTGTGTAACGTGCCGGTCTATGCTTCTGATCGGTATGTCATAACTAGTAGGATGCACAGGTTGAGCACTTGTAGACACTGCAACATCCGATTTGAAGACCTATTATACTTCTTTGGGATATACTAAGTAGACATAAGGCTCTTAAACAGATCTCATAGGATAGTAGAATAAGCCTTGCATATATGAAGCGACAGTAAAATGAAGTAGCAGATGTACAGGCATCAACTTTACGAATCTAATTTACTAATTGGCCAACCATCAACAATAGCAATAGCAGAGGGAAACACAAGGATTGCACGGAGACAAAACCAGATAATGGATTAAAACAGGTAGAGGTGTTTAAACCTAAGCCAAGCAAATCATGATATTAGTGAACCCACTCTTAGACTGCCCACTAATAAAACTGCCTACTCTTATGCTGCGTACAGACTGACGAAAGGTAATATGCAATGTAACATGAAAGGAGCATTTCATCAGTGTGGACGCAGCGCGCGCACAAACTGAACATATACCTACTCGCATCTGTTTCCGGCGTGCGCGCGAACGTCGTCAGTCTACTGAAAACACACTGTGTCCATACCTGATTTAGTTTGTGTCCAACCCGTTCACACTGGCGCTCTGACTACTGAACGTCGTCAGTCTACTGAAAACACACTGTGTCCATACCTGATTTAGTTTGTGTCCAACCCGTTCACACTGGCGCTCTGAGCACACTGCGCGCCCCGTTGTGTTCGATCGAAAAACCGACAAATCTAGGATCGCTCCGCGCGCGACTTGAAATGCTCAAAGCGTGCGTATGAAATGCACAGTTCGCACGCGCGGGGCGTCCACACTATGAAAATTTGTTACAAAGTTATACATTACATACAGTTATGTATTGCACTAATGTGAACAGCAAATTCTTTCATTTCATGTTACATTGCATGTTACCTTTCGTCAGTCTGTACGCAGCATTAGACTGCCCACTCCTAGACTGACCACTTTTTCCTATTCTTAATGCATGTATTTATATTTAATGTACTTACAAAATTTTTCTATATTTATGTTTATAAACGCTTAATTCAAAAGCCATTATTTTTTCTAGACTCAAAATTGATAATAGTTTTTACAACTAGAGTCCTTCATAGGAGAATAACGCTTCATTTCTAGACGCGAAAAAGACGATGCAGCTGAAAGAGCGGTAAAATGATGCAGGACTTCCATAGTTTATGACGTTTTAGGAGGAATAAAAACAATACATGTTACATTTTGTACAAGGACACACGAAGATCTATCCTGAGTGTATAAAACAGTGATTCCCAAAGTGGTTTATATGGACCCCCAGGGGTCGATTTCGATTTGCAAGGGGTCCATGTCAGCGAGAAACAAAAATTGGGGTGCACGAGATGTAAATGGGGGTCCACGTTAGTAGACTCCATCTAGGCAGGTCACCCTAAGCATTCAGGCGATCCGTTAATTTCGTATCACTTCTTAAACAGATTTTGTATACAGCATAGTATTTAAATATTATAATAATAGCAATAAACAAACGCTCGCATCACAAGTATCACGGAATGAAATCAACACTCAACTCAAATCGCATCACTAGTCGATTAAAGAGGCCAGCGCACATGAATAACGAGGGAAGGTGCGAATGAGATTGCGCTTAAATGGGTATCCGTGCGAGCGAGTAGGATAAACAAGCCACATGAATGAGCAAGCGAGATAGTGCACTTATGTGCGGCTTTCCCAAATGATTAGTACTTTAAGGTCGTGGACGCTTAGGAATAAACAAATAAAAATTGTACATATTTTTTATTTTTTACAACTGTCCACATTACCAAAAACCCTATGTAGGCAATCAGTACTGTTCCAGATGTCAAGAAACTTTTAATGTTAGTAAGTTCAGGAAAATTCCGGCAGGGTTCTACGGAAAACAGCAAGGGGTCTACGAGTCAAGAAGGTTTGGGTACCTCTGGTATAAAGCAAACATTGATACAAAAATATGTCCAGTATTTTTTATTTATACTGTAATGTGTTAATAAATAAATGATTTGAATAAAATAGTTCCTAATATACCAAAGAAACATACATTAAAAAATATTTCTATAGTATTCCCTCACGTTCAAGTTTGACCTGAAGTCGGCACTGGTTGCCGTTATCATATTGCAATAATATATTTTATTTGTGTTTCTGAGGTAAATATAGAGGGTATGCATATACGACTTTGCAAAAAATATTTTTTCCATACAAGCTTGGGACACCCTAATATATATATATACACAAACATATAAATATAGGTAACAATCTAGATATATAAATTATTTTTTTAATTTAAGAATTAATTACTAAAAAACATTGATTTGGTTACAAAAATAACAGGAACCGAATGGAAAAACCTTATTCTTTTGCTTATTTGATTCTGTCACCCAACTGGACTAGCCCGTTCTAGGGTGGACAGGACTCTAATATTACAATCAATTATGTACAAGTTTTATTAAAAAGCTAATAACACTAAATTGCCCTAAAATGTGGTCTTCAAGAAAAAAAATAATCATAATAAAAAATATTGAAAGACAATATAATAAATTAAATGCAATTCCATTATATAATCGGCGATAAATATAATGTAAAATTCGATTAAATAATATAAAATAAGTTATATGTGAGAAAAGAAAGAATCAGTCATTAATATTTAATATGTTAAGTAATAAAGAATTTAATATAAAAATACCTAGTCATACAGTTCATTGTCAAAATAATATATTATTATTTATTATAGTATTATTCTTTTGCATTACATTACAATATATTACATTTTGTTTAACATCTTATATCATATTATATAGTATAATAGTAAAGTTATGCAGGCATATTATTTTTTAAGATATCACTTGCAGAAGTTCGCTCTCTGTCCTTGAACGACCTATGTTGTCAAGAAGACATTTTTTAATATTATTTTTTTAATAAAATGGTATATTATATTCTATTTCTTTTATTTTGTCATCAAGACGGTTGAATATTGTCGGTGCTATATAGTTGAATTGCCTTTGGCCAAATAAAGAATTAACTCGGGGAACTGCATAATTCAGACCTGCAGATGTTCTTGTAGTTCGGTGTTGCTGGATTCGTGGTCGTTTATCTGAGGTTTGATGGAAAAACATGAGTGACTGTTTCACAAACAGCTGGCGCATTATATCTAACACCTTACTTTCTTTGAATAGCATGTTGGAATCATATCGTGGGGGCCTTCTATTGATTACCATCGACAAAAGCTTTTGGGCTTTCACTAGAGGATCCAAGACAGATTATGTGCATTCGCTTGCTAGTTTTCTTTAATTTCGCTTGATAAGCCGCAGCTGCTGTCTTATGAATCTACGCAACTGGGACGAAATTGTAGGACTTACCATGTCTCCAGGTTGCTGAATTTCTTGGTGACAACTTTGCCGAGGTCGAGACCAAGTCTGTCAACTAACCGCTGCGCCAGGTCGGGGTGCGAAGTGCCGGTAAAAACCTTGATGTTCGGCATCCTTCCTCCGGAAAGTCCGTTCGTCTGGTTCTCTTGGGTGCAATCGGTTGATGTGCTTTCGTTCAACACACCCGGGTACACGTGCATCACCGCAGACAGACCCCCGAGAAATAGTAATCAAAACATTCATCAAGCGACCGCTGACAATCAGCTCGAATCGGCTGCCAAACGATCGATTCGCGGAATCGGTAACTATGGAACACGCTGCCGATCCGACTTAAATACAAGTCGACTTTTTAACGGACGAAACCGCACAGCATAAGGATAGAGACACACTTGGCCCGCGTACGCAACGTGTCACTTAGGGTCTAGCACAGTTCAATCCAATCTAAGTTAACTTTTAATTTTAATTAATTTCCGAAATGTGGTTTTATGCCATTTTTACCTAAAAATAGCTGGCGCTCCGTCGTTTATGAAAATAAAATGTCGATGAATCTTTTTATAAATATGGACTCCTCGACTGATAAATTAATATTACATCGTTATATGCATAGACTGTGCTCTTATAAACGATTAAACGTCGAGATGTGTGATTCTATAATATTATTTCTGTATTTCTGCTTACAGTATTTCTTCAGTCTCGCCAATGATGGAAACGTTTTACGAATTGGTTCCTACCCTTGACGACGGCCTCTTGTTCACGAAACGTTTTTTAACCCTACGGCGCACTAGCCGCGCCGTAGAAAAAAACGTGAGCTTTTGTCCACTGCATGGCTTTTTCGCCGTCAGACTAGTTAGGTACATACACTTTGTAAACAACGTTTAAGGTTAAATTAATTGTCCGCTGTGAAAACGTCTGGTTCGTGGACAAACTCTCATACGCTGCCATACAACACTGATACGAATTTCGCTAAGGGTAAACAAGGCGCGCCGAGGGGCAGACACAGTGCATACGTCAGCGGGCCGTTTTTCATCTGTGATCAGTTCATAAATGAGGCAAGTCACTGTAAATTGCTGTATCAAATGCTTTAAACAAAACGCAAACAAATACTGAAGAAATTATTTATTGGGCAGTTTTTTGAAGTATGTATGTATTTTGAAAAAAAAACTGTCTTTTACCTTTTACTTAACAGCCACGTATTTTTTAACTAAAAAACTATAAATCTAATTTAATTATAAATAGGAAAGTCTGCTCTACATTACTGTGTCAAACATTTAATTAAATTCTTTAAAGTGGCTATAGAAATTGAAAATATGGAAGCTTTAAAAAAAGAAAATGTATTTTATTCTTTTGACTAAATCAAAATTAGGGTGACAACAGTATTTTTTTTTACTATATTGCATTTTACACCAGTTTCTCTACAACTAATTAAAACATGTCAAACCTCCACCTCATTTTTGTTTTTTTTTGTATTCGTTTACTGAATATAACCATTTTATATTACTAAAAATAAAGCGGAGCGCACGCAACGAAATAAGCTTTTATTTTTCACAGAACTTATATAGAAACATTCGTACAAAGTGATCAAGTATATAAAACACAGGCTGCTGCTACCTCTTAAGTTTTTTACACGCCAAATAAACGCCATTGTTATACAAAAATAAAGTGTTTCACATAGATCACATTCTATTTTCTCGGAGAAATTCGACCGTTCAGCCATATTAGTGAACACAGTTATAATAACATGAATGTTCAGTATTATATTCTGTTTTCAAATCACAACAAAACTATATTATTATTGTCACCCCTATTTTATATTGTCAAGGGGCGAACAAATTATCGGACGCGTGCGTAAGCGGCGGCTTACGAACGTATGCACAGTCATCTGCGACTGACGTCCGATAATGTGCACGGCTCAATAGAAATTCATTACACAGATAACCTTTCAGTCGCGTCCATATGGGCGCGATCAGTGTAATGAATTTCTTTTGATCCTGTTGTGATCCACAGTTTTATTCGCATCATAGTTTATTCAATAATAGTTTATTCAATAATAGTTTATTCAATAATGAGTTAATACAGAACACAATCTCATGTAGGTAATGTTCACTCCAAATCCCCTACCCGCCTGTCCTGTCCCATCACACCGTGTTGCCAGTATGTAACATATTACACAGTGTTGCCAGTATGTAACATCTCTCCCCGGTTTAGTTAAAGATTCTACGTTAATTTACAATAAAGGAGGAAAAAGCTACTGTGAGAGAAGCTGTGTTGATTTATGGATCACACGGATGTAGTCTCGGAGATGGGCTGGAGGAACACCAGCTGTAGCTCGTTGTGTTCGACGTGGAATCTGCTGAGGTGCTGGAACTTCGTCTTCTGATTCGGTGTCTTCAGGTTCTTCTTCGGCGATGACTTCTGGTTCCGCAACTTGATGCGGCAGAATCTGAATGTCAAAGGCTTCAAGCAAAAGGTTTTCAGCGTCGAGGAATGTGAAGCGTTTCTTGAGTTGATTTGCGTGGGCTTTGACTTCTCTATCTTCAGTTTTCACTATGTAATCGACGGACCCGCACTTGCGCAAAATTTCTCCTTCAACCCAGCGCCACTTATTGATATTGGAAAAACGCTTTATGAAGACCTTGTCACCAATTTCGTAGCTTCGTTGCTTAGCGCCATGGTGAGAATTGAACTGCCGTTCCATCTTGACGTTTCGCTCACCTGGTGCTGTCGTTGTGGGCTTGAGAAGGTCCAGTCTCGTCTTCATTGGCCGTTTAGTCATCAGTTCATGAGGTGATTTGTTTCCCAGATTGTATGATGGCGTTGAGCGATATGTTGCGAGGAATTTGCGCAGAATCTCGTTGGAGTTGCCTTCGCCTGTGAGCTTTTTGAGTCCTTGCTTGAGCGTCTGGACGAATCGTTCTGCCTGTCCGTTGGATTGTGGGTGATAAGGTGCCGTGGTAATGTGCTCGATTCCTTTGAGCTTGCAAAACTGCTGGAAGTGATCGGACGTGAACTGAGGTCCATTGTCTGACACAATCGTGTCGCAAATGCCGTGACGAGCGAAAGCTTCTTCCAATCGGTCGGTTGTTTGCTGCGAGGTCGTGCTTGTCATCTTAAAGACTTCCGGCCACTTCGAAAAAGCGTCAATGATTATGAGATACCAAAAGTTGTCGATGGGACCTGCGAAGTCGATGTGGATTCGGGACCATGGTGATGCGGAAACTGGCCATGACTGCAGAGGAACCTTTGTCAGTGTTAACGAGTTTGTTGCGCAACTTTCACAGCTTCGGACGGTTCCTTCGATTTCAGCGTCGAGTGATGGCCATGAAACCTTCTGTCGAGCGAGAAGCTTCATTCGTTCGATTCCTGGATGGCCTTGATGAAGCTCCTTAAGAATTTCCTTTCGATAGCGCTTTGGAATTACGATTCGGTCGCCGAAGAAAATGCAGCCATTTATGAGAATGAGCGAATCGTGTCGTCCGAAATACTCAGCGGCTTCGTCATCAACGATGTTTCGACGTTTACTAGGCCAGCCATTCTCGATGTACGTGGCAATTTTTTGAAGTGATTCGTCGCGGCTGGTTTCATGCTGAATGGCTTCAAAGGTGATGGGGAGCTTCTTGACAGTGTCGATTGCGAAACATCCGGCTGTGCTCTCGGCGATGACTCGAGCAATGAAAATGGAGCTATCAGGTGCGTATGAATGGGATTTCACCGCTTTTATGTTCACCTTCGTACTTCCAATGACGATTTCTTCTTCAGGCTTCTCGTGCTTGCTGATGAGTCTCGAGATGAAGTCTGCGTAAGCGAAACTCTTTGTGTTGATGTAGCGAATGTTGAAGTCGTATGCGAGCAGAATTAAGGCATAGCGTTGGAGACGACTTGCTGTATGCACGGGAATGCCTTTCTTGTTGCCGAAGATTGCGAGCAGAGGCTGATGATCAGTCTGGAGCTCGAACTTGCGTCCGTATACGTAGCGGTGGAACTTTTGAAGTGCAAATGTGAGTGCGAGGGCTTCACGTTGTATCTGCGGGTAGTTCTTCTCGGCAGCTGAGAATGCACGAGCTGCATGCATCACCGGCTTCATCTTTTTATCTGGCATCTCGTGGAGAAGGACGGCTCCCATTCCGTAGCTGGAAGCGTCGGCTGCGACAATGAGCTTCTTGGTAGGATCGTAGTGAGTGAGTGCCAAGTCGGATGCAAGAATTTTCTTGAGCTGCTCGAATGCCTGCTGGTGCTTTTCTTGCCAATTGAAGTCGATGTCATCTTGCAACAGTTCGTCCAATGGGCCTCGGAGACCTTTGATATGCGGGATGAACTTGCTGTACCAAGTTACGGCGCCAAGAAAAGATTGAAGTTGCGCGACGTTTGTTGGAGCCGGGATGTTCTGAAGTGTTGCAAGTTTGTCAGGACTCGGTTTGATGCCGTCAGCGCTGATGATGTGTCCAAGGAACTCGAGCTGCTGCTGGCCAAAAGAGCACTTCTCGAGTCTGAGGTGGAAACCGTGTTGTTGAATGCGAGTCAATGCCTCGAAGAGATTTTTGCGGTGGTCATCTTCATCAGTTCCTCCCACAATGAAGTCGTCGATGAACGGGAAGATGCCCTTAGCTCCGCTCATCATGTTGCTGACAAGTTTTTGGAAAATTGCCGGTGCTGGCTTGACTCCTGGTTGTAGGCGATTTACCTGATAGAGTCCGCAATGAGTGTTGATCGTCATTAGCTTCTTTGATTCGTCATCCAGCTCGACCTGAAGGAATGCGTCTGAGAGGTCGATTTTGCTGAATTTCTTGTACGGTGACAGCTGAGCGAAGATTTCATCAGGCGTTGGCAGCGGATATTGCTCAGGTTCGAGGGAATCGTTGAGTCCGGTGGAGTAATCAGCGCAAACACGGACACGTCCATCCTTCTTCTTGACGGCGACGATTGGAGCGGCGTAAGCAGAGTTCTTGACTGGACTGATGACACCCAGGAGTTGTAAGCGCTTCAACTCTGCTTCAATGACCTCGGCTGCTGCGAACGGAACTGGTCGGCTCTTGCGGTAGATTGGCTTTGCATCTGGGATGAGAGTAAGTGATGCTTTGATAGTGCAGAGTCCTAGCGTGTTATTGAAAAGGCTTGGGAAATTTCGTTGAACTTCCTGCTCGAGCTGCGATGGTGTCTCCGTTGTGATGTTATTGCAGATGCTGGCAATAGGAATGTTCCAGAGATCAAGTGCATCCATCCAGTCGCTGCCGAGGACGTTGAGTTCTCTTGCGACGTAGCAGGGACCTTTGTCTTCACGATCGTGAAGTCTTAAGCGAGCTGAGAACTTGCCGAGCATCTCAATCTGGTCTCCCGAAGCGCTGTAAGCTTGTTCTTCGCAGTCGGATAACTTTGGTGAGCCAATTTTCTTCCAGTTTGCTTCGGAGATGATGGTCCAGTCGGAACCTGAATCGAGTTGAAGTCGTAGCTTAATGTTGCCGATGGCCGGTTCGACGAACTTTCGTGCACCGATGGATGCTGATGTGATCGCGAGACTCTGACGACGCTCGTCCCGGCGGTTAAAGCGGTTTGGTCTCAGACGGAATCTCCTGAGGAACTCAAATGCTGATGCACAAAAGCCTGCCTTGTGTCCTTTCACCTTGCATGTAGCGCATTCCGTTTGTCTGTAGGGGCAGTCTCGGTGCCCGTAACAGATCCGTGTACATTATCGGACGTCGTTCGAGGACGCCTGTGCATACGTTCGTAAGCCGCGGCTCACGGGCGCGACTGAATAGGTATCTGTGTAATGAATTTCTATTGAGCCGTGAACATTATCGGACCTCAGTCTCGGACGCGACTTTGAGGCTTCGGACGTCCGATAGAGATCTGGCAAGCCACGTCCCAAACGAGTGTGCATACTGTTCGGTCGCGTCCATAAGCGGCGGCAGCGGACACGTCTGTTAGTGTGTTCGCCCCTTTAGACCCCTATTTTATATTGTCCGAAATGAGTGGTCACCTGGCAACACAGTACGAGTTGTATCTATGGTCTGTGAATATTATCTTTGGTCTGTGATAATAAATCTATTATTTAAATACAAAAGAAACGTCAAAGTACCTACCTACTGTCAAGTTGAAAAAGAAAAGGTGGGACTGACCGGTCGATCGAAATTGCATAAATTTTGCGTATTTTAAATTATAATGTGTCTTTTTACAATCTAAATTTTAATCTATTGATTTGTTTGTTGGCGAATTTATCGTTATAATTAAAATGACCCTTGCAAAGTCGGGCTTTGTCGACGTCGACGGCGCTGCTTCCTACGTGGAGACATGGGGAGGTTGGGTCGAAGACGGTGCGCCGAGTGAACTGATTATATTCATCCCTGGAAACCCCGGCATACTCGGCTTTTATGAGTCGTATTTGGAGCGTCTGCACGAGCCTACTGAGAAAACTGTATGGACAATAGGTAAGGAAGAGTAGGCACTTATAGCTCTGGATCTAGGAGGGTCAAATCGGGGTGCCTGCCTCGGGCGGCGATTTAACCCTTTCGAACCTGTAGGTATGTATATGTCCCAGACGCTGCCTATATCCCATCGAAGTTTTTCTTGACGGCCACTGGAGTTTTACGTATAATTTAAAGCATACTGTTATTATTTTACTGTTGTCTATTTACTTAATAAAATCGATTGGGTTTCGACTCGCCGCTAGGTCTTTATGCCAGTTATGTAAAGCTGCCTACAGACTGATAAAAAGGTAACATGCAATGTATTGTGAAAGGAGCATTTCATCAGTGTGGGGGCAGCGCGTGCACAAATCAAACATGTACCTACTCGCATCTGTAATGGAGTGTGACGACCAATATTGTGGATTCCATAATATTTCTTTTTCTGTACGCCTCCATTAATTGTATGGCTTTTACTTTGCTCAACGATTTGTCCGTAGCTGCATCCATATCTGGTTCAATTCGTGTTCGCGCATGTCTTAACACAACCCATCCACACTGGCTCTCTGATTACACTGCGCGGCCCCCTTTGTGTTTGTTTAAAAAACTGAAAAATCACGAATCGCTCTGCGCTCAGGGTCGGTCACACTCACGGGTCAACACCCATCCGACGGCCTCCTCGCTGGCCTGAACCTGGGTAGGACTCTGGCCAGCGACCCAGTTTCCCCTGGGAATCAAACCTCTGGCGCTCCTGGACGGTCTGCGCACCGTGCGGCGCAAGCCAATCGATTGTGCACTCCGACTAACAGTCGGGGGAGTCTGGAAACTGTATTGTTTCCTATAGAGCGGGGGTGGTTGCGTACCTTACGGCGACTGCTCTTGAAATGACCATTGGCCATCCGATCCCGGTTCAGAGTCGGGCAAAGGACGCCTTGGTCCGCGATAGATTCGGTATACACCGTTTCACCGCTTCGTAAGGGAGAGGACCGCGCAAGCGACCTCGAACTCGGAACCAATGGAGAGACCGGAGAAATCTGGTCACAATTGGAAGTAAGGGAGCGAGTGTCTCGAGCCGCCGGGTATTATTCCTGGCTATCTCGCGGTAAGGAGTTGGTCTCTTACGGGTTGTGGCGTAGCTAGACGTCGGATTGTTTTGTCCGAAGTCTTCTACGCTCACTGCAGGTCGATAGAACGACTAATCGGTAAAACGTCCTGTGGTGACGGGCTCGCCCGTTGTAGTCGACACCTCAAGATGTTAGTCAGAGTGCACAGTCGATTGGCTTTTTGCCGCACAGTGCGCAGACCGACCAGGAGCGCCAGAAGCTTGATTCCCAGGGGAAACTGACCATAAGGCCAGAGTCCTACCCAGGCTCGCACTTCATGCGTGGAGGCCGTCGGATAGGTGTTGACCCGTGAGTGTGACCAACCCTGAACAGAATGGGTCTTCGTGGCCAACTCAGCAAGGGCCCATTAACTCCCATTAACTGACTTAGAGACAATACAAATCTACCGTCTAGCTAAGCCAACATGCCCAACAGAGGCCAATGCCTTGCGGCGAATATTCTACTATGAATATTATGCTGCCGTATATTCAGCGGTGATTCAGTTCCAATCTATCGTAGACCAATGGCATCATTTGTCCGGCTCTGAATTCAGGATTGGTCGTTTCAAGAGTGGTTGACGACATGTCAACATCCACCCCAGCTGCTTATAAAACAGTTTATTTCCATAGACTCCCGACTCCTTCATTAATTTGTCAGAGTGCACATACCGATTGGCTATCACCGCACAGTGTGCGAACCGTCTAGTAGCGCCGAGAGGCTTTCCTCCAGAGGAAACCGGTCCGACCGATGCTGAAACATAGTGGATCTTATGGCCCAAGCTGCACGAAACCATTCGCTACTCGAAGATCTTAGACTAGTAATTCTACAACTTGCGGTGTCAACTACAACGGGCGAGCCCGTCACCACAGGACGTTTTAACGATTTTCTCGTTCTGTCGCCCTGCAGTGAACGTAGAAGACTTTGGACAGAACAAATCCAACGTCCAGCTACGTCACAATCCGCAAGAAGCCAACGCCTTACTGCGAGATAGCCAGTGTTACCTGGCGGGCCGACTCTCGCGCCCTTGCTTCCAATTGTGACCAGATTTCTCCGGTCTCTCGATTGGTTCCGAGTTCGAGGTCGCTTGCGCGGTCCTCTCCCTTACGAAGCGGTGAAACGGTGTGCACCGAATCTATCGCAGACCAAGGCGTCCTTTGCCCGACTCTGAACCGGGATCGGATGGCCAATGGTCATTTCAAGAGCAGTCGCTGTAAGGTAGGCAACCACCCCCGCTCTATAGGAAACAATACAGTTCCCAGACTCGCTCGACTGTTAGTCGGAGAGCACAATCGATTGGCTTGCGCCGCTCGGTGAGCAGACCGTCCAGGAGCGCCAGAGGTTTGATTCCCAGGGGAGACTGGTTGACCCAGTGTCCTACCCAGGTTCGCACCCCATGCGTGGAAGCCATCGGATGAGTGTTGACCCGTTAGTGTGACCGACCCTGAACACATGGGTCATCGTGGCCACCTCATCATGGGCCCATTAGCTTAGTAATTCTACAGTGAGATCTTAGCCTATCAGGGTCTGATGAGATTAAAAACGTTAATCAATACATTTGTATCTCTTTTTTTTTGCAGGTCACATTGGCCACGAAGACCCTATGGACGGATCGTTCACTTCGAATCACTTAGGCAACACTGAGGAACTTTGCAACAAATATGATTTACAACCGCAAGTCAGCCAGAAAGTGAATTTCCTTCTGAAATATACAAATCCAAATACAAAGGTTTATCTTATCGCACATTCCGTCGGGGCTTGGATGGCTATCGAAATGCTCAAAAACGATAAAATAAAAAATCGCTTCCAGAAGACATTGCTGCTCTTCCCGACGATACATAAAATGGCTGAATCTCCGAATGGAAAATTCCTCAACAGCGTTGTTAGGAAATATTATCATCAGATTCTTCTGTTCTGCCAGTTAATCAACATGCTGCCTATGTTCGTGAGAACGCTTATTGCGTCCGTTTATATGTTTATCCAGAATATACCATTGATATACGTCAAATCGGCACTAAAAATAGTAACACCGTCAATTGTGGAGAAAATATTATTTTTGGCATTCAATGAAATGGATACGATAAAAGAGTTGGACATTACAACTTTAACCTCTACGAAGGACAAACTACACATAATTCATAGCAACAATGACGGGTGGTGCCCCAAAGCAGATTTCGACGAAATAAGAGACCGCATCCAGGGACTCGAGGTAAGGAGTGTGCCATACAGCCATAGCTTTACATTAACAACATCTCAAGAATTCGCTTTCTTAACTTCAGAATATTTTGTTGATCATACCTAAGCGAATGTTCAAATAATGAAAATTGCACATTCCAACAGTGATAAATTAATCTGTGATATAATTATCATTCAAGGTGTTTAATAGATTTTTATGGGGAGATTTAGAAATTATATGGGTTTAAATTGATCGAAGTATGTATATAGAACATTGTTGAAATTTCATTTGAATAAAAATTGTTTAAAACATTATGATTTTATTTAAATGAGTGCAAATTAATGACGAAATCCTCAAGTTTAAAGCCTTAGTCATTATTTAATGGATTGCGAGAGAAATATCCACACAAATGGTGTTCCTAAGCACCTACCTGATGAGCATTATCTATGCGTATAGAGTGTAAAGTGATTATTATAATGTAGAGGTCAAAACCTTGAGCAATTTTATTAGCGTAGAAGACATGACTTCGATTATTATCGACTGAGGTTACTAAATAAGGTTTGATAAATTTATTGAAGGTTGTAACCTCAGTCGCCTGTATATAGTTAGATTATGTATGCCAACAGCCCCCGGATTTTGAAGCAACGATACGAATACACGATTGTCGTCACTCAACAATATTTGCGATTCTGAAGGCGATTTGACAGTCCTTCAATCGTCAGAAGTAAGGTTAGGATAGACGACAGCACATGAGGTGTCGTCTGCATGTCGTTGCTCTAGGAGATAGCTGGGAAATGGCACTAAAAATCCCCATTCAGCAATAATTACCGACTATTCCCACCCAAGACGATTGAAATTTGAATATAGCGCCGAGAAATAAGTATATTTCATTTAATAAATAAAGGACCCGATCCGAATTGCCCTTAGCACTTAGTTGACGATTTTGAAACAGAATCAGTCAAGTCATTGGATCGAGGACGATATCGAATTCAATGTCTCACGTTGACGGATCGGCGGCGTAGCTAGACAGTAGATTGTTTTTCGTCCCAAGTATTCTGCACTCACCTCACGGGAGACAGAATGATCAATATTGTTAAAACTTCCTGAGGTGACAGGTTCGCCCGTTGTAGTTGACAGCTCTAGTTGCTAAAGCTAGTGATAGGTTCTGAACGAATGTTGTCATTCTGCTGCTTCTGTTGGTGGCAGCGATGCAATATTAAATTCCTTTTATTTTCTGATGTTGTGAATCATGCATATCTATAGTTGTTTAAAGTCCTACTTTTCTTACTTTTCACATTACTGTAAAAATAAAATTAAAAAAAAGCGTTCTCCAGCTTTAGCGACGATCTATGGATCAGCATTTGAATTTTTGAATACATTGTATAAATCAATAAATGTCCAGTACTTGAAATTAAATGTCACGGGTTGGCGGCGTGTATAAAATTAGATGTATACTCGTACGCTAAAACTATTGATTTTAGGAAAAATTACATAAATTGTAGGAAATTTTCTCTTGTTTTATTTTGTATATAAATGTTTTTATCGTCAAATGAGTCTGAAAGGAGATATTGTCAAAAAACTTTTTTTAGGCGCCATTTTTTTAGGCGCGATTTGTACCTAAAAACTTGTTAATATTGTCTATATTATATTGTTAATGTTTAGCTTTACAAGATCTGATTTGAATGTATCAGCAAAGCTGCCTGTCCAGAATAAATAATAATAATAATAATAAACTCAAAAACCTTGAGGTGTTTTAATTCATTTAAAAGATTTTCGACTTATTTTCTTTGAGACTAAACTTGTTGTTTGACAAGAAATATTTTAAATGAGTAACTACTGGCTGGAGATGGAGTCGTGGAGGGTTCTATATAACCACCAAGAGACCAAAAAGGAAGCAAAGACGGACTGCTCGCAGTATTCGGAATTCCCAAGCGCAACGAAGCGGTCCTGGCAACTCGAGGCTACCGCGATAGGTAAATCACCTCACGTTACATTGTAAAAATGTAGCTAGAATACGGGTCCGGTGAGTATGGAAGATGTTCCAGTACTTTAAAGCCAGCTTCTTTAATGTAGTCATTGTAATTCTGGACGTGTATGCTGGAAAGTTATCTTAATGAAAAAAAAATAAAAACAGCCAGATCACCTCTTTATCTTTTACGTATTTTGTGTTGCATTTTTTTAAAAATTTGTTCAGCATACATAGGGTTTTCTAATAAGGGCGGGTTGATGTTAACAATCTGGGCAGCCATGTTGTTTTGGCGGTCGTTTATTATTTATCTGTCAAATCGGTTGTTTATTATTTAGTCACTGAAACCATGGCAAGTTAAACGATTAAGCAGCACGGTAAAACTATTATCGGAATGAGTGTTTGCATGGTTATCTCTCGCGGACGTGACGCGAATTGGCCACCAAGATCGTGCGATTTAACCCCGCTAGACTTTTCTTGTGGGGTTTCCTAAAGTCGCAGGTCTATGCCAATAAGCCGCAATCGGCCGATGCCCTCAAAGTCAACATAACTCAGTCCATCGCTCAAATTCAGCCGGATCTATGAGGCAGTTATTGAAAATTGGACCTCTTGGATCCATGCCACCGTGCAAAGCCATAGTGGGCATTTGAACGATGTCATATTCCATACATAACGCAAACATGGGCCTTTCAAATAAAAAAAGAATTTCATTAATACCTTGTTTATTTGCACAGATTGTAAACATCGACCCGCCGTTATTGGAAAACCCTATACAGCCCCCATTATAGTAGCTTTATAAACGGGGTATTCAAACATCATGACTGTCTTACAAAAGAGAGACCAACATCTTGCCGGCGGATGGAATGGTCTTGAATTTCTTAGGAGTTGGAAATGATGGTCGTTTCCAGGTCATGGACTGTTGTTTAGTGTCAGGATCGTAATGGTGAAACTATATTTCGTTTATAGTTATGAATCGAACCAAAACCAGTCAAGATCCTGTTGTAACAAATGCAATGAGAGTTGCAAAATCGTTAGTCTAGTTTTTTCCGCGCAAACCGTAAGCATTCTAGGTACCCAGCGTGCGGATGCGTTTTTCATCCCGAAGCGATCAAAATCTACGCTTCTTCAGCAATAAAACGAACAGTGACACGCTCTGCCAAAACATTTTATTTCCGTTTTTTAAACAATTCTTCAGTGACTGACGTCATATGGTGACCCAAGCGAGTGTCATCGTCAGTTAAAGTTCTTCCACAGCTAAACTCAGCACACCATCGGGCAACCGTAGATTATGGGAAGAATCAATGTGTAATATAACTCGTAACTATTGAAATACTCTCTCCATACTTACCGTGTGAAATTCAATTTTTTCACATTTTCGCCAAATCGCTTCGACAAGATGCAACTGGACAAGCGGTGGACCCTGGACTAACGAACGGCTGTTGTAAGTGTAGAAGAGCTATCTTGCCACATATGAGTAGGTACACACCTTACCATTCAAGCACTCCTCCTTTGAAGCCATTGAATTTAAGTTTGGAGACGCTCACGAATTAAAAACAGAAAGACAAGTGACAGTGCAAATATTTTTATTCTGCAGATATAAGGTTAGAGAGTATGTAGTTATAAAATGTAATAAGGACTAGTACTTTGTTGTGTCAACATCTCATATGCTGCATCTACTTTGGATTCTGATGTAAGTGCAGATTTACATTGAGTCAGTTACAGGCGTCAGTCACAGTACACCGAGACAACAGTAGACTCTCGAGCGACAGGGCATTGGGAAAGAGGGTGTGAGGAATGTGGGCAGAGGGGTACATCTCGACGAACGCCTTTGGTTAGCGTTACGCGCAGGTAAAGGCTGGCAACTTTTTCGAACGTTTGCATATCCGCGTGGGCCGAGTAGCGGACATCTGGCGGCCATTTCCGAGCCCTTATGACTCGTGACGTATTCACTTCGATTTCAATTTCGTTCTAAGAGAAGCTACTGTCTGGTATACTGTGCGTCAGTGCTGGCACTGCTCACACTGTTTACATACAGCCAATCAGTCGTAGTTATTTCTTTAGTTAAAATTTTTCACTAGATGCGATGCCACTCTACATTGCACTGCCAGCAACTGACTAACTACTGACTTCGGCATTTAGACAAGGGAGTGGATTGACTTTGAAATAATATAGCGGGAATATTAAAGACCACACTGACACGACAGCGCTGTACTGACTTGTAATCAATTTACACAATGGCAGTACCGGCTCAGCACAAACTTGTTTTGAATTTGAAGTCAGTAACTGACTCAATGTAAATCAGCCTTAAGATTAAATCTATATAAAAGTATCCTATATCGTCATATTTAAAGCTTACAAATCTTTACATGAAATGGAACAATTACCCATCCGAATTAGTGAATACATTAAAATTAAATCATTCCTTGCTTCAGTCATGAGTCCATCCGGCTTATTGCTTAAGAAGGGAGCCTGATTTATAAAGCAAAAAAAACATATTTTTCATGTTTTTTTTAAGTTAAAGTTGAAATCTGATCATGAATCTTTTATATCAGGTTTGATTCACACTTGAAAGATAAAACTATTTTTTGTAATAGTAAAAAAAAAACTATTTTTGAGATATTGAATTGCAAATATTTGTACCGCTGCAGAAATGACTGTAATTTTTAAAGATTTAAAGAAATAAAATCGATTTTTGTCCCAAAATTTCGTGCTACTAGTAAAAAAAAATATACAAAAACATTTTTTCTATTTTTTTTACTTCATATAGAAGAGAAATAACTAATGTTATATATTTTTTTTTGATAACTTTTTTTTTTCACAGATGCAATACTGAAAAATATGGTTCTGAGAAAAACGCGTTTAATGTTTTTTTTTAAAGAAAAGTAGTAAGTCTTACACTTACAGCAATCTGAGACTATCAGCTATTCCAGAGGTAAAAGATTCATGAATAGATTTCAACTTTGTTAAAAAAAAAACATGAAAAACATGTTGTTTTTGGTTGTCTAACTCAGGCTCCCCCCTTAACTTAATTCATATATCTCTTAAGGTCTAGAAAATAGGCACTTAAATTATGACATTATTCCGTGAGATTCCACATCACTTTTGCAATAAAACACTCGTTAAATAAATGAGTTAACATATATAACCGGTCCTAATTGAGTATCTGATGTAAAGTGCTTGTGGTATGTTTGGCAATTCTTTATAGTTTATGTATATTAAAAGCCCAACTTTGGTATAACACTTAGTTGCCAATTAAATTATAAAAAAGCCACAAGTTTATTAACCCTGAGAATATAGATAATAGCATACTTACCCCGTTCATCAAACTGAGACATCTTATTCCATAGACTATCGTTTTGATAACAGGGCACAGTATACCGAGTCAGAAGCAGTAAACACACTCTCGAGCGGAATGGCGATGTGGGGATAGAGTGCGAGGTAAGGGAGCAGAGCAATACGTCTCCCGAATGCTGTCGCTGGGGCGTTACACGCGGTCGGCAAAATTCTCGGACGTTTGAACATCTGCGCTTATATGGCGGCTATATGCAAGCCTTTAGGACTCGGGCCATTGCAAGATTCAATTTCAATTTCGTTCTACGAGAAGCTACTGTCTGGTATACTGAGCCATGGGTGATCTATTGGATGACTGAAGATAAAGTTAGAGATACATGTAGCCCATGTGTGCATGCTAAGATTACAAGCCTAGGTTCGTTTTTACAGTGCCGCACATCGCGCAAAGGATTACGTGTTTGAAAAAAAACTAGACAAAAGTAAAAATACAAACTTTGTTTAAAAACAATATTTTTTTAAAGATTATAGGCCAGGCGATTGAGTAACCCCCTTTAAAATGCCCTTCACGCCATCTGGAGATGCCTCTGGAACAGATTGAACATTATTAATATCTAGGATGCTACCCAGTTGTAACAAAAATCCGATTTGAACTTGCTCGACCTAACTTCTCCAGGATGAAGAAACTTCTCTGCGGCCATATATAGATAGATACAAATGGAGCTGCCATGGAATTAACCGACTGGAATCGGGCCCATCATAATATTATTATTATACTTCTGGGGGGTGAGAGGTGGACTCCGGACTGACGACTGGTAGGTTTAGGACAGCTGTCTTGCCACATGTGAGCGTCCACCTTACCACCCAATCCATATCATTGCACCTCCGAGTACAAATAGCAGGACCCTCAGTCAGACCCTGTGTAAGAAATTGGAGGCCTTCGAATTGTGAGTTTACAGAAGAATGCTCCGCATTTCGTGGGTGGACAATGTCGAATGTCGAAGTGATGAACGAATGAGAAAAAATAGACTAATCAGTGCCATTAAAAAATGGAAACTTTAATACTTCAAACATGCAATCAGGGGCTCAAAATACAGAATATTGCAACTAGTAATGTAAGGGAGATTTGAGAGTCACTGAATAACAGGTAGAAGAATAATATTGTGGCTCAAAAACCAAAAGAAATTCGAGATTAAAGATAGCTATAATGATCGTCAACCTTCGATAAAAAACGGTGTTACAAGAAGAAGGTATACCAGATTCTTCCATGTTAAAAAGAGTCAAAGAGTCAACGTCAACAGGCTAAGTTGCAGCGAATCAGAAAGTGCCCGCCAGGAACAAAGACATGCGATGCCATAAGCTATCAAATCGCTGTTTATAAAATTTTTGAAAAATAATAGCTATTGGGCGTTTGGACATAGTTTGTCGTTTTTGTATGTTCAATTTTCGATTTTTTAAAATATTTTAATTCGAAAAGTTAATTTGGCGAGTGTTCATCAGTTCATCGCCTTATCGATCTTGTCACATAATATATGGAATTGCGTAAGGGGCCGTGGGTAAAATGTATTTCTAAACTTTGTCACCATATAAAATATACATTAATTGACGAGTATAGATCCACATACGTGGTTTAAATGTAGTTCTACCTTAACCCTTCAAGCGCAGGAGGGCGCTTATAAGCATCCTGTATAGAAATGTGAGAATCTTAGCACTTGAAGCGTTAATATTATCAAAGTTTATACATGTATTAGGTGGGTAATTGCGATACAAAATGTTAGCCACACAGAAAATAGAAAATTACAGCACATTTTTTTACAGCGAGCCCTCATATATAAAAGCAAGTCACCCTTGATGCTATAGAAAACACACGAAATATTTAAAACACTTAAAAATTGCGCATGCGTGTTTTTTTAATCAAAGCTTAGCTTTTTGTCAATATGTATATACTTATTTTATTTTACTGCTTGAAGGCGCCTTAATCAAACTAAAAGCAACACCAATTCCATCGCGGTTTGCCATAGAAAACGTCAATTACAAATTACATGAAAAATGTTTTACACACATCCTTAAATTACCGTTAATCATGTTGAAACTATATTAATTTATCACATTATATTCATTAGCACGTTGGTATCACTTGTTTTTGAATGAGATTCTACTTTGAATTGAATTGATTTTATTTTGAAGACACTAAATTACACAAATAAAAATACACAAATTTTCAAATAAATCCTACTAACCCGTAAACTGCATAAAATTTGCATAAAGCATATAAAATGAGATTATTAAATAAAAAAACATGTATATATAAAACACTAACATCGGGGTGAATGGGGTGAAAGGTTGACATAGTTTAGTGATCCATCACAAAGAAGTATCAAAACATATTCATAATATTAACCCTGCATTTCTTCATTGCCCATCGTAAATAACTAACAGCAACAGGACCTAATGAAAAAGTTATATAAAATTGGCAGATGAATTACGATTTAGAAACATTTGGCATAGCATTTTTTAGAAGAATTTTTAAGTAAGATCGGTGCATAAAGGTCCAGATGGAATCAGCGACTAGTTATGTGTTCTACTAGTTTTTCTTCTTCTGGCAACTCTGGTTTAGTTTATCATTGCTATTGTAAAACACAATACAATAAATTTATTTATAGAGAGAAGAGATGAACTTAAACTAATCGTTGGAGATCGCCTTCGGTGGTCCTTTCGTCTAAAGCTCGGGCCTGCGGCCCTCAAAAGTACTGTTAGATTTGTGAAAGATGTAATTCGATGATTTGAAATGATTCAAAATATGTAATTAATGAAAACCTCAGTTTCATATTCATTTACTTTTTTAAAAAATTGCAACTTGGCTTTCACATGACGTAGCACAATAGAAAAAACATTATTTTACCAGGTCCATGATAGTAAAAATTGCATCAAAATATGTTCAGTAGATTTGAGTAATGGAATCTTTACTGCCATTTCTACTGCTAAAAAGCATAGTGGTGATAGGTCCCTGAACGCGCTCTATATTCTATACCTTCATCTATGGTATCTGACCATACCATTCGGCACAACCATGACTAAAAAGGACATTCGGGAAACAATCGACACTGGCGCTATCTACAAAAAGTTTTGCGTTTATAACCTCATTATTCTACGAATGGGAGCAAACATTTTGTGTGTAGATGTCATTTGTTTTGGAACAATTTTAATTACTGTTTTATTATTTGTTGTAGGCCTGCAAAAATCGGCACATCCACTGCCAAACCTTCAGGCCAGGCCTTCTCTGTTTCTCTTGAACATCTCCTATAGCTAGCGCGAGGGGCATTCAGCATTTGGCATTCACATCCAGGCCTCTGACCAATAAAGCCGCTGTTGAATAGTATAATATTTACCATACATATTTTTCTGGAATATCTCAAAAATAAACAGACCTCGTATTTTTTAAATATACAATAAATAACGAGAAAGCAAGCTATATTAACCCGGTAACTCCCTAACATCCCTTGCGGGACCAACGGCCGCCTCCCCCAATTTCCAGGTTATAATTTTTTATATGTCAAATTTCAATGCGATCATTTTACAGTAATTTTTTTATGATCCGTATAGTGGTTTACAAGTTATGGTCGTTTGTATCAAGGTCGTCGACTCGCGTCGATTTTACGCGCGAAAATGTCGTGGGCAAAAGTAATAGCTGAATTTTTACTTCGCGAGAGGAGGGGTTAAGCAATAAATTACGACAATTTGAGTACTAAAGAAGTGATTTTGATCGCGTATAGCCTATGAAAAAATCTAACAAAATCAGTTTATTGTTTTCATTCAAAGCCACACCAGTGCAAACATGCGAAGCGTTAGTGCACACCCTGTCTTTCTTATAATATTAAGATTTATAAAAAGTCTTTCTTCGTGTTTGCAACAATGAAATTTCTAACTGATCAGCTTGTTTATCTTCGTTGAATGAATCATACATTTTAATTGATAAAAAAAAGAAGAAATATAAAAAATATTTTGTAGGCTGAAGGCACGTTGCTATCTAAAATTACCAGTACGTAGTAAGTACAGCAAAATAAAAAAAATATGTTTATTTTGCTTATTTGATCACGAAATATATAAAGACCATTGTTTGTTTCAATTCAGTGGTCTGTGGATTCATGAGTTGTAGTAATTTTGACTAACATAAGCTTAGAGAACGAGACAAAATATTTATGGAAGCGATTCACAAGTTCTTTCCGCAATCTGGAATCTTAGGGTAAGTACAGATGAAGAGCGTTGAACGAGAATTCACTACTAGAGATATTATAAAAAAAGTTAGAACTCAAAAATAGTTGGAACCATTGCACTAGAGGCTAATAAGATATCACATAGAATCAATAAATAAAAAAAAATTAAGTGATGTTTAGTGACGTTTAACCGGTCGGAAGCCAGCCTTCGTGCGAAAAAAGCTGCTCTGTAACTTTTTGGTCGACTTTGTAAATAAATACTAACAATGTTGTTTTTCATGAATTCCTTTTATTACCTTATAATTAACCTTGTTAGTTATGTATATTATAAATTTATAATAATATATATGGGGGTCGGCAGAACGAGCGACGCGCAGATCTGTCAAATGATGCAAAATGCCTATAGGCATCGTTGGCGCCCGACCGGTTAAGAGACGAGGCCAATGCCTCGATTCCCCTTTAGAAAGGGGTAGACAAAACAGATTAAAGAAAAAACAAAGTTATATAGATATAACTTTGTTTTTTCTTTAATCTGTAAAACACATTGGATTGATTAAACAGTTCAGATGCGAGGGGATATGGATGGGATGCCAATCGTTCAGCATAATGGGTATTTTATCGCTCAATTGCTGTGACAATAGTGGGGACATTCAGGTGGTCCTGGGTAAGCCGCAGTGCATTCGTAATATTCTACAGAATATTATTCCGCAAGCGCTGCAGAGAGAGTATGCTACTTTTGCTTACTGCGCCCCACAGTTGAATGCAGTACAACCAAATAGGCTCAAGGAGTTATAGATGAGAAGTATGTTGTACACATACTTCTCATCTATAACTCCTGATTTATAGAATGGAGTTTCTGCCCATGAGCCAATGCCAAGGCAGATTAAGATACTTAAGCTTCATTAAACATCACTCGACAAATTTGATTACGGTCAGATGACGAATCTCAAATCTACCTAGGAAAAAACAACATTTTAACCTTTATGAGGAGCAGGGACATGTATAACTTGGTCTTAAGAAATGTTTCTCTTGAATATACATGCCAAATTTTACAGTTATCTTCTATTTTAATTATAAATCACGCTTACGCGTGAAAGTTCCAAAGGTTTCAAAAACGTCAGTAAACTAACATAGAATTCCTTCGTTAATAACGAGAAATTTGCTCGTCAGGCCCTTCATCAAATACGACCCATACTCCATGTTGCAGTTAGTTGAATCCGCTTGCGCCTAACTAATTCATATTATTATATTATGCTTCCTAATTATTTCTGAGGTTTTATATTTATTTTATACAGTGTAGTTTGTTCAATATGTTATCGAAAATCATATAGTCAGCACTGCAAATTTATCAAAAAATTGATTTAAATTGAGACGACTAGCATTAATATCCAGGTGATATCTAGTAATATAAAAATATTTTATAGTCCTTTTTACAAAATTCCTTAACTTAATAATAAAAAAAAAGGTCCGCAAAATAAAAACGCATACGGCTATGGCCAGCACAAGATTGCAGCAAACAAATGCAACAAAAGGATATTTATCAGTGGAATGAAGTTCTCTTTGAAAGAGTCATCGGAGTCTGTCTGAAAACACTAAACAAAAATTTCATACCACTTTAAAATAATTGGTAATAACCATTCATTTCAAGTGAATCGCTAATTGCAGAAAGGGCACGATCGCCTTTTTTTAAATTTTATAGGAGTCACAAAAAACAATGTATTGAAGAATATTCTTACGTAAACCTGTTACTAAAAAATCTTACTAGTAGATATTGCATTGTTGTTTCATTTGCCTTATTTCAAAAATGAATTATTCTACTATAAGAAGTAGCAACTAATTTTTTATTATGAAAATGTTACGTTTTTACAGTAAACGCATGTTACCTTTACCGTAAACGGGAAAAAAAAATGTTTTTTTGCAGTTCAGTAGAACTCCAAGTATCTGAACTCCGACTATTTAAATCGCTGATTATCCGAAATTAAGACTGAAACGTACTGCGATTCGCAAAATAATTATTCTGTCTAAGAGCGCTATTGTTTTTGGGAATGATTAGTCACCTTCTCATAAGGCAGTTTTATTATTGGCACCATCCGTCGCCGTCGCCAAGTGGCCGGCATGGACCACCTGTCGCTGTTCGTTTTGAGTATTCCATTTTTAAGAAATATATATAGTAATTAATTAAAATAGACCCTTTTTATGGAAAAAATCCAATGACCCGAATTTTTGATTATCCGAATGGGGTGCGGTCCCAATTGATTCGGTTAATTGGAGTTCGACTGTAGTTCTTGGAGATGAGGTTGTCAGTGCTGCGGGCGAACGAACTTGTCATCTCAGAATGTGGTAACGATCTTGTCGTCTTGTAATTTCGAAATGAACCACATAGACTTAGAGACATACACAATCGACAATTCAGCTACACCACTGCCCGCACAGGCCTACCTCAAACTACCTACCTCACTCGGGATCGGGTGACCAACGGGCCATTTTTAGGGAGCTAAACCGACCGAGTTAGGTCAATCAATGAAACGCAAACTGGCCATCAAGGCCGAGCCGCAAGGGACTATTCGCCTTAGTAAATCTTGTACGCCTTAGTAATTCTGTTATTTTACTTACTATTCATCAATATCCCTTTTAACGCTTTGTGATACAGTGGGAAATACTTTTTAATGCTTGGTGGCACTTTCATGATTACTGCAAAAACATAACGATTCTATAAAATCGTTACGGAATTATTGCAGTATAGGACCCTTTCTCAGAAATCGAAAAAATAAAGAAATACTACTAGATTCGATCATTGTAATGATAAATGTGAAAGAAAAAAGCTTCGGACACGCACATTTTCAAAACCAAATTTACATACAAAAAAAAAAGTTTTTTTAAACTCAGTTTGGTTGTTTCTAAAAAAAATAATCTAACCTACCGCCAAACAGGTGTTTATGTATTATTTAAAATAAAAAAAACTTAAACTACCAAAAGGTATGGGTTTGGCGCTTTTTTGAATGCCTATATCTCGCTTATTTATTGAGACCGAATAAATATTATTGCAGATTCGGAATCAGCATCGTGAATATAGTTTGGTGACGTTAAAAAATCAACAATCTAGAAGAGGTTCCTATACTGCAGTAATACCATCGTTACATAAACTTTTGTAGTAAAGTGTTCCAGCTTAAATTGAAAAAGTCTAGGATACTTATACCAAAACGACCATAATCTAATTTTGCAGTAATATTGTGAAATACGAAAATAGCAATTTAAAAATAAACGAATTTTGATAAAAATTATGAACGTTCCATATCTGCAGTTAGCGATTCAAAGTGTTTTTGCTCTTTTACATTCACATGTTTCAAATTACTCATGACCACTCGGACCAACAAACAAATATGAACACATTTTACTACGTTTTCATAATTATATAACTAAATTAATTTGGTTTATTTTAATTGAGTATGCTGTGCGAAAAATGTTTTATTTATATCTACCTAAAAAGTTTCGATTGAAGGTAATAATTAAAAATCCATTAATATCATATTTATCTCAGATCTATCATGACTAGTTCCCTCAAACATGTACACCAACCAGATTCCTACATACGCTTGGAATGTCTATTTACGGTGAGATATGCCTGATTACCATCTTTGGAACTTACAGTGGTCAGACCCAAGGTTACCACCTCGTTGAGTAAGCTTTTGAGATTATGATGATCACTTTTACGTCTAAGTTGATTTTTTTAACGCTATTACTCTGAGTCTTGGTGTGCCATACCAAAATACGAGTGCAGTTAGCCGCTTTCGGTTCGATGTCTTGCAACGTTAAATCGTTACTGTTGAGAAAGCTGTCCTCCTCGTAGCCCGGCTTGTAACGCATTGAACTGTAAGGTTTTAAAAATTCCAGATTCACTGCAAAGCCTGCCATGTCGACGGGCCATTTCCGCTGTGCTGGCCATGGATCAAAAAATCCAATTATCTGGAAAATAAGCAAAACACACAATTTAGCTCCTTCTCGCCTTGGGAATAATTATGGTTATGGGTGAGATTAACCAGAGAAACTTTAGAGAGATTAAGCCTTCACGGGCAAAGGGACATAGTGGCGTCTGGCGTAATGTGTAGGCTGGCTCGATATTACATGGACTAACTCTCGTATGACATCGACAGGCAAAGAGCGCGACGGTCTGCGATAAATTCAAACTGAATTACCGCTAACATCAGGGAGCAAAGGGAACGTTATACGGCCCTGAACCTTGCTGTGGCGTACCAAAAAGCCTTGCAAACCTAATGCTCAAACAAATGTGTTTAGAACAATCCGTCAACCACTGGAACAACACGCCAGGGTTGAATCATTCCAAAGCGCTTATTAAGCCTTACGACCGTAAGACGGCCCGTGAGGCCCTATCGCTAAATAGGAACAATCTACGCATACTGGTAAGGGCGCTGACGGGGCATTGTGGCCTGAACAAACACATGTTCAACCTCAAGCTCAAAGACACAAAAATGTGCAGGTTCTGCCAAGGGGCAGAGGAAACTCCCCAGCACCTCATGTGCGAGTGTGGCCCGCTGATGCGTAAAAGATACAACCACCTGGGTGGTCACTACCTCCAACCTGAGGAGGTAAAACAATCTGGCGCCAAAAGGTTCTGCGGTTCTTAAATGACACGAGGCTTAGCGCAGAACTATAGTAGGTGGCGAGCACAATAGATCAGCAATGGTCGCATTGTTACAAGGCTCATAAAGACCTTAGAAAAGCCCCACTCAACAAATAAAAATAAAAAAAAACATCAGGTAGAGGCCATGCAAGCGACTTCGAATTTGGTAAATCTGGAAATCCATCCAAATCTGGTATGCAATAGTGAGTTTGTCCCGCTGGGTCCTATTCCCAGTGCCTCTAGTTACATAAATTATCTTCCCAGTACCTCTAGTTGCAAAATTAAGCTGCGGGCTGCCAGTCTAGTTACAATAAATTGTCTTTTGTCCGCTAAGTCATTCACGTTCACTCCATTGGAGACTGAACGACCTGATGCCGTTAGAACTCCCTGGGTTTACGGGTTCACCCGTTATATTTGATACCCCCAAATGTTGACTCGCATGACAGGGATTGGCTAATTTTCCATAACCAGAGATTGGGTTAAAGAAGTGTGGAGGGGTCAAATCTAAGGTAGGCAAGGCCAGGGCCAAATAAGCAAACTGTCAAGGAACCCACTCTCAGACTAACTAGATACCGCTTGAGACTTATGGTGGGACTGCTAACAGGGCACTGCCTACTCAACAAACACCTTCGCACTCTTGGAATAGTGGAAGATCCCAGATGCAGGGGCTGTAAAGCGGAAGAGGTGTCAGCGGGCATTTGGTGTTGGAACGTTGACTGGAACTTCCGACCGTCGCGGGCTCTGCCACTGGACTTATTGCAGGAACTGTAGGTTGGGAGTACTTTCAGCTGGTCACCCCCCCATCCCTCCATCACTTCGAGTTGACTTATTTTTGGTATTTTACAAAATGTTAGACAGCACCACAAAGTTAAAAAAAACTATAAATTATGTAGATCGATATCAAGGAATTGATTATTGTATATTTCAAAATTCTACATTCAGTAGTTTCCGAGTTATAGACAAATAAATAACCCGAGACGACAAGCACTAATTAAACTTCAATGCATCAATGGACAAAGCAAAATCTCTTAATAAAACAATTCTCTCATTTCTTATGTGCTGCTGCATTTTTTGTCTACGGTCCCGCTAAGCAGACATAGACACAAACATTTGCAAAGATCACAGTGCATCTGGGTTCAGAAACCCACACCCCAATTCATCAGATCTAATCACCAATAAAATCAGGCGCTAAAAATGGTAATATTAATATTTTACCTTTCCATCGTTGACAACCGGAGAAGAAATGGCATATTGACCAATCAACCCAACAGGAAACATTGAAACTTTCTTGGTTAGTCGAATTTCTTCAAACAGATCCAAATCGTAGGTATTATCGTCATCTCCAAAATATAAAACGCTCTTTTTATTCTGCACATTTTCTCGAATCCAGTTCAGTGCAGCTCGACGATTCGATACACCTCTTGGCTTCGACTTTGAGTTACGGAAGGCGGCTGGCATTGGACTTGACAAAAATGTATAAGGCAGATTGGTTTCGCTGTAAAATAAAATGAAAATTACTTTTATTTAATTTAAGTTATTAGATCCAAGGATTTACTCGTGAATACAAATATTGTCGTTTACACATTGCCTTGAAGACCCCACTCAAATACACTCACCCAGTCATCACTGCAGTGAAATTATATTGCTAAAAATTTAATTCATTTGATGTTTCTTATTTATAATCGATGTCTATTGAGTTCTTTTCATTATAATATTGAAATCCTGGGGAGTAGTATCACACCGTGATGGTACTCTTTTGCAGAGGCGGCCAGGTTTTTAGAACAAGGGTGATATAAAAATGATACACAGAATACCCAAAAACTTTACAGGCAACTTGACAAATATGTATGTGCCGATAGCTGTTTTTAGTTGACGCGATGAGATGTTTAGTTTAGGCATTTAAATGGATTCTTACATAGATACAAAGATAATAGATTACTTTGTAGAAAGTATACAATAAAAAAAAACAGTTGTGTCACCGCAAGATTTCCTCGGCCAGTAGCCAAGGACTGTTTTATCTGAATATTATTTTCATGAATAAAATCGTTTAGCGCCCTCTCTGTCGGCGGACGAATCCGGTTGGGTTTCAATGCAACCACCTCGGGTGGTGCGGTTTGTTTCTCGACTAAGGGCGGGTTTAGGCCAAACGCCAACAGATGGTATTAATATTTAATTAACATATATGGCATAATTTAAATATTATTAGAGTAGGTTGTATATAAGATATTTCCACCAATATTTCACAATGGGATTTCGGTCCAACAATGCATCTGTGTACCGAATTTCAAGTATCAAAGTCCAATTTTTCGAGATTATTATATGACTAATGCGCCCCCTCTGGTGGACCGAATTCAACCACAATACTTTTAAGTCTTGCCATGATCAAATGATGCCTGCAAAACAAATTTCACCTTAGTCGGATTAAGCGTTTGTGTGCTATCGTAGAGGAATACACACACACACACCACAGTATACCCAGACTAGCTTTTCTTAGAACAAAATTGAAACCAAAGCGAATACGTCACGAGTCATAAGGGCTCGGATATGGCTGCCAGATGTCCCGCTACTCGGTTGACGCAGTTATACAACTTTCAAAAAGGTCGCCAGCCTTTACCTGCGCGTAATGCTAACCAAAGGCATTCGTACGGGACGTACCCCTCTGCCCACATTCCTTGCACCCTCTTCCCGCAATGCCCTGTAGTTCGAGAGTAGAGCTACTGTTGGTATACTGTGCGCACACACACAGACAATCGGATAGATTTTAATGTGGAAATGGTCTTAATCGTCTCAGAGGAGCTTAAAATATAGGAGTTTTGCCTGAAAATAAAACTCTTATTATGTGCTTGACGATGTCCAGGACCCTTGAGAAAACCCTGTCTTTTTTCGGCTTGGTTTTCGTGTTCTGGCAACATTTTCCCCCTCCCTGCGCTGCTTGGCGTGGACGGGAGGGGCGGGGGTCACGCCCGCCTCTCCTGCCTTTCACCAGGCATGGACTCTTTATAGCTTCTGATCACCGGGTAGGGCTCGTTCGGGTCTTGAACATCGTGTAGCACATGATAAGAGTTTTATTTTCAGGTAAAACTCCTACATTATATGGTCCTTGACGATGTCCAGGACCCTTGAGAGATTGTCTGTTATCTCCCAGTGACCGCTCCGATGATGCTATGTGATGAACCTGAAATGGTAAAGAGAAACGAGAGGCCGGAATCATCCTGGTGACGGGGTTATTCCGGGTTAAACTGGGCTGCCAGAAGGTTCCTTGGTGGTAGGATGCTCTTCTGGATCTCCTTCCTGTAAAATGTTTGGAAGGTTCTTTCTCGAGTCCAGTTTCCTCTTCTTAATATTTCTTCCGTTGGGAGACCCTCGATCCAGTTCTGCGAGGCGACTGCTGCTCTTGTGCTGCCCGGGGTGGCGTCTATGCCTGCTTTTTTCATGAGGGATTTTATCCAGTTCCTCATTATTGTTCTGGACGCCGGTTGGGTCTCCCCTCTCGTAGTTAGGATTGATGACTTCAGCTGACCCGTCTATTCCCGTTGAGCTCTTTCAGTTTCCTGAGCCAGTAGACGGGCTTTATGTTTTATTTATTTTTATTTATTTTATTTATTGTGTTTATTCACTTATTACTAATCAACATAACAGTAAAACCAAGGCATTGAGAAGTAAAATTAATAAAGATATTACCATAACTATACAAATAGAATGACACTTATAATACTAGCTATCATGTAAGAATAAATAATTAATAGCTTGCAATTTAAACAAGTGAGGGTTGGCGGTAAAAATATCAAAATCTGGTGCCATCAAGTGAATTTCATTTAAGCGCCGCAAAGCACGCGCCAACAAGTTCCACCTCGTAAGGTTAGTGCGCGAGAACGGCTCCGCGAAAAGATGGTGCGATCGAGCACGGAGATAATTATTTGGTATGAATAGATCCACCTTGGCTAGTAAGCTAGGGTTATCAGTTTTACCACGAATTAGATTGAAAATATAGGACATGGTCAGCATTTCTCTTCTGAGACAGAGAGAATTATAGCCAACCATGCCTGTGATAAATGCAGTCGGATACAAAAATGGATAATATCCGTACTGCTTGAAGTACAGAAATCTCAAAAAACACTTCTGTACCTTTTCCAGCATGAGGGTATAAGTATCTTCATGTGGATTCCAAATAGCTGCAATCGTTTCCATGCGACTTCTAACAATCGAGTTGTACAACGTGCGCATAACCCGAATATTATTGAAGTGCTTGGATTGCCGTATCACAAACCCTAGAAGCTTGAAAGAAGTTGTAGATAGTTGTCTAATATGTTCCTTGAAGTTTAACTTGGGGTCGAAAAAAACTCCCAAGTCCTTGACTTCAGTAACTCTGGGAAGCACACATCCAGCGATGGAGTAATCATACATCAGATGATCAGGGGATCTTTTGGCTTAGTCCGTCCACTAGTCTCCAACCCGATTGTCTGTGACAGTTTGTGTCTGTCTTGGATCCGTACTTTGGCTATAAGATGAGCCCTTGTCGATAAAGCCATCTCGGGATATATTCAGGAGGGTAAGGTCATACACTCTTCTCCCCAAGGGTAGTAGTAATAGGACGGCCATCTTCCTAGACACATCGTATAGGCTTTCCGAATTGACTGCCTTTATGTTCTAACCAGTTCACCAGTGTTGCAGGATTCTGAGGCGGGGCTTGTCGGGCAGGCGGTCTTGATAGGCCTATGGCTTTTAGAATTCTCCTCACCAGGAAGTTCGACGAGAAGTCTTTTCTATATGCCAGGCCCCTAGTCTTATGTAGATAGCACAGAAATCTTGCTATGTCTTCGCTTTTGGGGTCTCTTTCAGGTACCCCACCTGAAAGGAGGTTTTCACGAACTCGTTTAGGGCCTTTAAGTTGAAGATTGTCTTCTGGGACCCGTCCGATTTTGCAGTGAGGAATATGGTGGAAAAGAACCCTGGGTTGTCATCTGCCATTTCGAGAATCACCAGGTCTTTCAGCTCGGCAATCTGTTTTGCCATGTCCTGCGATAATATCGTTTACGAAGCGTTTGAAATGTCGCGGCGCTCTCCTCTCCGTCCATTTGGGGAGGAAGTTTTGCAAGCATTCCCCCCAACATGGGGCCCGTTTTGTGTCATTTTCTGCGGGGGTTGGGCCGCTAATTGTCTCGGTGACTCTCCCTCCTTTTCTGTCGTTGGTCCTGTGCGCTGCTCTAGCGGGGTGAGCTGCGCCTCTGGCAGTTTTTGTGTGAAAGGGCTGCAAGGCGTGGGCGGCCCTTGACGGGGCAACCTTTCTTGGGCGGTGAGAGGCGGACGGCTGTGAGACGGGGGCCTATGATTGGGTGGCTCGGCATTTTTGGTAATCCTGCAAGGAGAGTGTACCACCGGTCAATGCCGCTGCGGTTGGCGATCAGCTTCTTGAGTTGGTCCTTCTCAAACAGATGGTTCGTGCTTGGCAGTACTTTGTGGAGACTTTTTCGCAGACCAACGTTGTCGATCCTTTGGGGAGAACAACTTGTTCTCCCTCTTTATGAGAGATGCGCAAGATTGGAGTGTAGGGCCCCCCGGCTCCCGTGTGAGCAATGTGTGGTTGAACTCCTCTTTCAGTCATAAGGTCTTGTGCGTGAGTGCGAAACTGCGTTCCTCGGCGGTCAGTGGAAGCTTGCCGGGGTAGACCGACTCGAGTTCCTCGTTTAGAGTTAACTCCTCTTGTCCCGGCGATGCCAGATAGGGTTTGAGGGCGTCCGTGTATCGTACCTGCGTCAGTCCTGCAAACTGAAACGCTGTAATTCTCCCACTTTTTTTATGGTGGAAGTCTTTGCAACCGGTGCCGTCAGTGTTTTGACTTCGGTGGATTTGTGGGATTATGGCTTCCACATCGGAGGCTTCTGGGTTGTAGTAATCACACTTCATCCTCACCTACTCCTTGAAGAACGATAGCATATCCGCGAATACCTTTGCCGTCTTCTTTCTCCGCTTCCTCCACTTCCATCTCCTTGGCTCCGATGTTGACGACTCCGATGATGTCGGTGACGACGATGAAGAGGATGACCGTCTCCTTAGCTTCTTCCTGGGGCGCCTTCGTTCGGATGACGCGTGCACCACCACTCCATGCGGCAGCACGAATCCGAGCGGCGTCCCGCCACCGCATCTCCACGCCGCCCGCGCTGCCATTTGACGACGCGAGCGACCGAACGCAGCACGGTGGACGCCCGCGGTAATGCGTTCTCACTTTCACCACCGTACGCATCGATATCGTCCATATTCACCATCGGAAGAGATCTACATTGTTATTGAGTTGTGGTTGCCTTTTTCACGCCAAGATGGCGTTGAGTCCCTTTGCAAATTCGCGCGCGCGACACTCATCCGGTCAGTCCAAAAGAAACAGAAGCTTTGAAGAACCCACACTTGGCAAACGGCGGAAGAGGCAGGCTTCACACCCACTCCTCCTGCCCACGCCGAGTAGCGCAGGGAAGAAGAAAATGCCAGAACACGAAAACGAGGGCAAAGAAAGACAGGGCACTCTCGAGGGTCCTGGACATTGTCAAGGACCACATAATAAATATTTCCATCTTCATCTCAAAAAAAAAATTGCACAATCACAATACTTTCCCTCCTGGTCATAGGTGGGCCAGGAAAGTAAAATAGGGCATTATAAAATTACAAAAAAGAACTTTAAGCTATGCCTAAAAAAAGGAATATCCTCAGACCAAACATCTAGGTGTCAGGATATACTAAAATAGGTGCGCAAAAACACAGTATACAAAACAGTAGCTTTACTCTCGAGCTTCAAGGCATTGCGGGAAGAGGCTGCAAGGAATGTGAGCAGAGGGGTACATCTCGACGAACACCTTTGGTTAGCGTTATGCGTAAGTAAAGGCTAGCGACTTTTTCAAACATTTGGAGCCAAGTAGCCGACATCTGGCGGCCGTATCCGAGCCCTTATGACAAGTGACGTATTCGCATCTTTTTGAATTTTGTTCTAAGAGAAGCTACTGTCTGGTATACTGTGGCAAAGATGACATCTGGCATAAGCAAGTATTATGGCAATTATAATAATAATGTTCTCCAGAAATCATCTATGCATAACATCCCAATAAGGAATTTCACAAAACGTAATTTTGTAATACCTCACAGAAATACTTATTTTGTTCAAGATGCTTTGATCACCTTGCTTCCAAACTTTATAACAAAAAAGGAAAAAATGAAAATCCAGAACAATGTGAAGACGAAAACCCGAAAAAAAATATAATAATTGGGTAATCGACCAGGGCAGACAGCAGATGTAAACCGTAGTTAAATTTATTATTACATAAAAAACAAAACCTTGCAATACTAATTCTCACTGTATATAATGCCAATCGATTGCGCACTCTGACTAACAGTCGGGGGAGTCTGGAAGCAGTACTGTTTCCTATAGAGCGGAGGTGGTTGCGGACCTTACGGCGACTGCTCTTGAAACGACCATCGACTACCCGATCCTGGGTGAACAGCCGGGCAAAGGACGCTGTGGTCCGCGATAGATTCGGTATACACCGTTTCACCGCTTCGTAAGGGAGAGGATCGCGCAAGCGACCTCAAATTTGTAACCAATCGAGACACTGGAGTAATCTGGTCGCAATTGGAAGTAATGGCGTGAATGTAAGCCCGCTGGGTATCACTCCTGGCTATCTCGCGGTTAAGGCGTTGGCCTCTCACGGGCTTGTGGCGGAGTTTGATGGTGGACTGTTTTTGTACAAGTCTTCTGCGCTCACTTCAGGGAGACAGAACGACTAATCATTAAAACTTCCTAAAGTGACGGGCTCGCCCGCTGTAGTTGGCAACTATAGTTGTATATAAATGTATCTATTGAATGATATTTTATTGTAATATATTATCATAAAAATAAAATAACTTTATTCATTATTGTATGGATGTATGTGACATAGTTTATGTAATTAAATATTTAAAAAAACGAATTTATTAAAAGGCAGATTGATAACTTATACACTGTGAGTTTTTAGTTACCGGCATCCTTGTAGGGAATAGACAAGCAAATAATGAATGTTTAAAAGAAATTTGTATCTCTATCTAGCGGTAGGTAAAATATCGCTAATATTGTTTAATATCAATATTTTACCTACCGCTAGATGGCGAAGCGCACTCTATGCTTTTAAAACTTTTTTTTAAATATATAAAATTAACAAACTTACCAAAAATATATATATATTTTTTTGTTTTCTCAGTTTTTTTAAAAGTTTACTTGCCTGTATGGATTCACCCCCTTCAAGGATGTCGGTAACTAAAAACTCACCCTGTATCAAAACAATAAGCCTTTCTTAGCACATGCGTTGCCCAGTTAGGACTGTATTAAATAATGTTAACAATGAGAACATTATTTTGAAAATAAAAAATATGAATCTGAAATATACTAATTTATTTATAATAACATTATTAAAAAGAAATAGGTCAATCGCCTAACCAAAAATAAAACTTTTCTGAACACTTGTCTTGCATGTGTAACCCTTAGTAAGCCGGCCATAGGAATGAACTCACGATGGCATGTTTTCAACCCTCGAGAATTTATTTGTAGTTCGTGGTAGTGCACGCATACTAATATGGTGACTTATTAAATGAAGGCGACTTTTACCGCATATAACTGCATAAATACGGAGATCGGCCGCCTGCGAATTCTCACAAAAGTAAAACTACCGATTGGTGGTATCGGCATTCCAGCGGATAAGAACGTCAGCCAGATGGTTGCGGAAAACTCAGTTATCTTACCTCAAGACTTTGCGCAAAATTGGGTTGCAGTGTGGATTGTCGTCGGCCACGATCCAGTGTATATTTTCGATATGCATCAATGTGTAAGCTAGCCGTTTCAAATCGGGAATCTGTTCTGGTCGAGGGTATGTCGGAGTAACAAAATAAATTGTAGCTTTGTCAGGCTCCAATGCAACATTTTTTCGTCTGTCGGTTGACTCAACGTAGCATAATTTTACATCAGCTTGGTTTTCCTTTGGTCCTTCCAATCTGAAAATAGAAAGCAAGTCTATAATAGAAAACAAAAGAAATACAATCAGAGCATCAAGAATCAGATATTGACTGACGGACCCATGACACCAATTATAAGCCTGTATAATGTAAGCATAATGGAAAACTATTAGATCCACATTTTGACAACTTTCCAGGTGGAAGAAAACTTAAAAAAAAATAATATTCATAATTTTTTCAATAATTACAAATGCGAAAGTTATGTAAACACATGGTTGAATTGGGCTGTATCATACTTGCCACTATGTGACTGTTTTTTGGCTATAACTCGGGAACTATTGAATGCAAAATTTTGAAACATGCATTCCTCTATATCTATTGTATTTGTAGATACAAATTAAAAAATCTGTTAGATACACTGTATCGTATATTGAATAGTTTCCCAAATTTTGCCTTGATGAAGCGACATACAGAGTGCTGGATTAACCCATGTAGGGGCCCTTAGGCTGTTGAAATCTCAGGATGCCCCCTTTGCACTTTTTGGCCTAAGCTATAGCTTAAATTTAAAAAATCCTTAGCTATAGTTTAGGGGTTAAAAAAAACCTTAAATGAATAAAATACAAACGGAGCTGCCATGGAATTCACCGACCGAAGTCGGGCCCATCATATAGTGTTATTACACTTCTGGGCGGTGAGCGGTGGATTCCGGACTAACGACCGGCTGTGGTAGGTTTAGGACAGCTGTCTTGCCACATGTGAGCGTTCACCTTACCACCCATTCACTCCCCCCTTCGAAGCCATAGAATTTGAGATGCGGAAATCGCGGTCTTAGATATTTTTTCTAAGAAGGAGTTGATTATTTTCCTGGAGAGACCAAGATCTTTAAAAAGGTGAAACAGAGATTTAGCTGGCAGGCCACAAGCGCCAACTTCCATCGCGTGAAGGTGAACAGTGAAGCCGTTACGGGTGACGGCATTTGCGAGATCATGGTATTTATTTAATTTGTACTCGTGGTCTTTTGGGATATTTGATTCCCATGGAACAGTTAATTCTACGATAAAGGCCATCTTCCGAGATAGAGAGTAAAGAGTTATATCTGGACGGAGGGCTGTGCATCAGAGACTTTCAGGGAATTTATACTGCTTAGAGACCGAATCGACCTCCAGAATCCAATCTGAAGCTTTCTCGATTATTGAGAAAGGTTTTGTAGTGAAATGTTTTTGCCTTTAGAGCCATCCCGCACAAACTGTATTGGGGGTTTGGAGGGTACTGTCAAACCCTTGTTGGGACGAGCCACTGAGAGACTAATTACCTCGCGAATGGCAGTGAGGACTTTGTCGTGGCGGTAAGTGTACCGTCCTTGATCTAAGGCCACCTTACAGCCAGCTAGAATATGCCTGGTTGTGCAAGAGGTATTGCTACAAAGGGGGCATGAACTATCCTCGGCAAGGTACTGGGGTCTGGCTCCAACGAGCGAGGTTACTGGGGTCTGGAAGCATATGCTGAAAGGCATTTAAATAAAATTTCAGCATCTCTGGCGTCCAGTCATACAACATTACTTTCCAGTGCATTGGAGGAGGAATGCAAAAGTCTCCAATTGTTGTCCAATCATTCTGGCATTGAAGGCCAATAGCGTGAGCCATACTATTGCTGTCGTAATCTCCCCGCAAGAGACTTCTTCAGGTCCATATCGCTCACGGTTGTACTGCCATACCCCAGACCAGTGCCATTCTGGCTGATTTCAGTAAAGAACTTTTTGTGGAAGTCAACGCGGGCTTGTAGATCATTTGACTCACTACGGCCACTTACTACGTGCTTATCTTACTATAAAATGACTTACAACGAAGAATATTTACAAATTCAACGTCAACACAAATCTTCGAGGTCACTACAAAAAACTTAACCGTGCAAAAAGAAAGTTCTGCAAAATAGAGTGGTGGACATGTGGAATAAACTACCACTTGAAGTGATTACTAAAAACAGACTCGATTTGTACCTAAAAACTGGTTAATATTGTTTATATTATATTGTTAATAATGTGTAGCTTTACAAGATCTGATTGATCTGGACGTAACAGCAAAGCTGCCCGTCCATAATAAATAATAATAAAAATAATAAATAATAATAAAAATAATAAAATAATAATAATAACAAATTTAAAGGCATAATCAACTTACTCAATTGCATCTCCATCAGTCAAAATCCAGATGATTAATATAATAACAGCAGATAAAGAGGAAGTAAAAACAAACATCCTTTTGACTCGGCAACAATTCGAACAAAAGTTTTGTAACATCTCCCGACAAAGTCAACAGCCCTCTCAGATTGTACCTGAAAGAAATTAAGGGAGTAATAGCAGCTGTCTGTATACTTTATAAATACTGATGATCTTCAATGCTTTCTTCCTTCCATATTAGAGTTTACAACATTTATTCCACAATGAAATCATACATTGTTTCATTGTTACAACCATCCATTATCATCACCGTCACCGCCGCTCTTAAAAGGTGGGCCTGTGACGTGATGAGCAACACGATGATAACTTTTTATTTTATTTATTGTTTGGGGCTTCTCTAAGGTCTTTATGAGCCTTGTAACACTGAGACCATTGCTGATCTATTGTGTTCGCCACCTACTATAGTTCTGCGCTAAGCCTCGTATTATTTAAAAACCGCAACGGGCTTTTGGCGCCAGATTGCATTAAATCCTCAGGTTGGAGGTAATGACTATCCATATGGGTGTATCTTTTACGCATCAGCGGGCCACACTCGCACATGAGGTGCAGGGGAGTTTCCTCTGCCCCTTGGCAGAACCTGCACATTTTTTTGTCCCGGAGCTTGAGGTTGTATATGTGTTTGTTCAGTCCACAATGCCCCGTGAGAGCTCTCACCAGTATGCGTAGATTGTTCCTATTTAGCGATAAGGCCTCACAGGCAGTCTTATGGTCGTAAGCCTCAATTAGCGGTTTGGAATGATTCAAACCTGGCGTGTTGTTCCAGTGGTTGACGGATTGTTTTTAACATATTTTTTTCAGCATTAGGTTTTTTGCAAGGCTTTTTGGTATGCCGCAGCAAGGTTCAGGGCCGTATAACGTTCATTTCCCTCGATTCCTGCACGGCCAGGAACCCATCTTAGAATTACCCTGTTCTTTTCGCCCAGGGAATTCAGTAGTGATATGCAGTTTTGCACCAGCTTTGAATTAATGGTATTCCAGGCTATTGCCTTAAGAGCTGCCTTGCTATCCGAGTGGATATAAATACGGTGGTTGGTGTAGTTCTTATGAAGGTTGATATCCGCACATTCAATAATGACATATACCTCTGCTTCGAATACGGAGGCGTATTTCCCTAAGTTTACACTTCTTTCGAAGTTTGGTCACTCTCCATATATACCGCAGCTTACTTCAAGTCCCGTTTTTGACCCATCAGTATACCATTTAAGGCTACCGGCCTCCCAGTGCAGTTGGTTTTTAGCCAGTCATCTCTGGGCGGCAGTTCAACAGTAAAAAGTTTTCCAAAGTTTAGGAGTGGAAGCATGGTGTCTGATACCATGTTGAGGGTTGGAGTTTCACCTACTGAGTCAAGAACTGATAGTGCTTGTGAGATCCAGTTTGCCTTCTCCCAGGCCGACAGCCTGTACATACTGGCTTTCGCCACCTGTTTTAAGTGAATGTGTAGTGGCGGAAAGTTCAGCAGTGCATCTACAGCTGCTCCAGGAGCGGAGGACATTGCGCCAGTTGTCATGAGGCACGCGGTCGTTTGGATATTGCTTAGTTGGGTAATCATAGTTTTCTGGTTGGCTTTGTTGCACCATACCATTGAGGTGTACATGATTTTCGGCCTCACAATGGCAGTGTATCTTGGGGTTAAGGCCCCAATTTTTCCAGTCTTCTGCTTATACCCAAAGCACTTTTAGTTACGACGATAGCTTGTTGATAGATGTAATGTAAATTCAAAGAAATCAAACAAACAGCGCACAAAAAAATCACAGCAAAAAGATTAGAATGCACGGGGCTTGCTTTTAACATCGGCCTTGTGAGATTTCGATTCATCTTGCGTCATCACTTTCAATTTCATCTTGCGTTTAGTGTATGAATTATTGAATGCCTTAAGATGCATGCACATCTACACTTATGCATTTTGCTAACACTATTCAATTGCGATCACTGATTGTATGAGATCGGAAGTTGTCTCCTACTCTGGCACCACTCTTTTTGAAAAGTATGAGCGTAGGCATTTTATCTTGTTTTTGACCGTTTTCACTTTAAAAATTGCATTTTTGGCCCAGAGCCATCGATTTATAAGGGCCTAAATAGGCCTTTCGCGTGCAAAAATGGCCACTTAAATACCAATACGGATCGCCGCCAGTACTTTCCGGTGTGAGTGATACCGCAACGAATATTGGCATACTGTATGACATATTGGTATGTCTTTTACACGCAACATGACCCAACTCATTTATACCTGAGGGCATATGTAGGCCTTATTTATCGATGCCCAAAGCAATCAAAGCGTCGTTCCTTTTTGTTTATTATAATCTATATGATTCTGGTCCCATAATACATGACAATTTCGATAATCTTCTATAAATTGCAATGTTTATCTTCCACCATTTTTTCTCGTAAAATGAACGAGTATCCACAGGGTGCCAGATCTGAGTGTGGGGACGTTCAAGTATTATGTAATGCAATTTGGGGGGAAGGGCGTCTTGTAAAACGTAACGATGCATTACAGGGCGGGACTGGGGTTGAAAAAATGTGTTACGTAACATTGTTTTTTTTTTTTAAAGAGTTTATTAATTTTAAAAAAAGCTGAAATAGGAGAATGCATAAGAAGAACAATGGTGGATAATGTAAGATCAGTAGTAAAAATTTATTAGAACAAATTTAATCCCATTTTGACATATTTTAAACTTAAGCAAATGTTTATTACATTGTGTGATTGTTTATTAAATAACAATATGAATAAAGAAAATAAACAATATACGCATGTATTGCGATTCAGAAATCTTTTGTTTTATTTATTTTTCCGCAAACGCGATTAATTCGCGTAATTAAAACAATAACAAAGGTATTTTAGCGACTTTCCGGTACTTTGCGCAACATAATTGCGACTTTTAGGTAAAAATGGCCACTTGGGTGTTACGTAATGATTAGGGAGGGGGAGGGGGGGTCAGAAGAACATTACGGCGCATTACGAGGAAGGGTCAAAAATCTTTACCAATTGCGTTATGTAATACTTAAACGCCCCCTGTGCTGAAGCATGCGCTGTCGTTTGACTTCTTTTGACACATGCGCTATTGCTTGCGCTATCGTTTTAACTGGTTTTGACACATGCGCTAGCTTGCGCTATGGTAGTACACGGATGCTACAGAGGAAAACGCAAGGTGACATAAAAAGCGCACGACTCGGTGAAGGGTATTATTGCAGTATAGGTACCTCTTCTAGATTGTTGATTTTTTAACGTCACCAGACTATATTCACCACGCTGATTCCGAATCTGCAATAATATTTATTCGGTCTCAATAAATAAGCGAGATATAGGCATTCAAAAAAGCGCCAAACCCATACATTTCGGTAGTTTTAAAAAAAAAAATAATACATAAACACCTATTTGGCGGTAGGTTAGGTTAGGTTAGGTTAGGTTTTTTTAAAACAACCTTAAAAACTGAGGTAAAAAAAATTTTTTTTTTTTTTTATGTAAATTTGGTTTTGAAAATTTACGCGTCCGAAGCTTTTTTCTTTCACATTTAGCATTACAATGATCTAACCTAGTAGTATTTCTTTGTTTTTTCCATTTCTGAGAAAGGTACCTATACTGCAATAATTCCAAATATATTTAGGGTATCATGTGACATTCATATTTTTTTAGTGTTTCATAATTTTACTGCAGCCCATCCAAAGAACGATGCTGAATATAGAGCCGAGTCTCTGGCTCACAACTGTGCATATCCATGTGGTGGAATCCACGATTATCCAGGAAAACCACCACACAATTTATCTCACCCATGGCTGCAAATTCAAGCTGCCCAATCGCAGTCATAATCAGGAGTATGCGAAAAGTTACTTTTTCCTCGTACCAAAGGCCAAGCAATGAAATATTCGAAAAATAAAGCTTTACTTACGTTATTTGAGCACATACGAGCGATCACATTTTACAAATAGAATCTCAAACGATTTAACCTAAAGGATGTTTTTGACATTATGTCAGAAGAACCGGTTTTCCACACAATAATCCGCGATACTTTGATTATTTATTAATCAGTTAAATGCGGTGAAATATTAAAACGAATACGGGTGACTCAAATATAACATCGAAAACAGTAATTGGTTTTTAAAAAAGATACATTAGAACCAATTAGAACCACCGCCGACCGCAGCACAGACTTCTTCTTCTTCTTCTTCTTAATTGTGGCAATTCCACGCAGCTTGTTGCTGGCGATTGTGCCAATATGGGAGATTCTTCTTCGTTTCCTATGTTGTCTTGACAACGGGATGGGAACTATGGTTAGTAGCCAACCTACGGACAAAGAGAAGGGACAACACTGTTTTAAGTACATAACATAGGAACCACAATATGGACATTACAGGGATAAACGCAAGAAGGGATGCCTGTTAGGGAATGATTTAGTTAATAATTTAGACGATGAGACATAAGTATTGCAGGAACGGATAGTGGGAGTAGATCTTGGAAAGTATCTTTTAGGTTAGGGAGAGTTAGTCTTACTATGTGGTCTGAGGTGCTGGAAGTAAGAGAAGGGAGGGGGATTCAGGATTAGGATTAGGGGCGGCACCCCCCACGCCCGCCGAGACCGAAGCCACCCCCTTGCACCCGGCCATTGTGACAATGTGCCAACCATCAGCTCCTGCTTGCAGCCAAAAATCCACTGTATTCAGTAGCTTTTTCCACTGACCCGAGGCGCCAACGAGAGTCACATTCCCCCCGGCCCGACACTGAAAGCGACCGAGTCCCGGTCAGCCCTAGGAGAGAGCCGACCCCGTGGAGACTTTTTTTGGGGGGCTCTAAATGGCCAAATGGTTGAGGGAGATGAATTTGGCTATAATTCTATAAATTTTTATAGAGTTAGATGCTAAAAGGATGTCAACTTTGGTAGGAAGTTGAATTTTCATTTGGATAAGGTTTGGGATAAAAGAAGGGAAATTATTAAGGAGGGGACAGTTGAAAAAGAGGTGATCAACTGTGCAGGAGGAGAAACCACAGTCGCACTGGGGAGAGGAAATAACGTTTAGACGATAAAGATGAGCAGGCGTCGAGCAGTGGCCCAGGCGCATTCTGCTTATAATGGAAATTTCCTTCCGTTTAAACGGCTTTTTGTAAAACCACGGCTTATTGGTGATCAGAGGATTAATTTGGGAGTAAAGAATACCCTTAGTCTTATGCGAGGAGCGCCAGACCTTCTCCCACTGATTTCTCATCCCCTCTTCAATCAGGGGGAGAAGATCAGACGCCGGGATCTTAACCTGGAGGAGAACTCCCTTAGAGCGGGCTTCATTAGCCAGACTGTCTGCCGTTTCATTGCCTGCTATTCCAGCATGGCCAGGGATCCATGTGAGGATTACTTCACCCCCTCCTTCCCTAACAGTACAAAACAGAGACCTGATAGAGTTCTCAATATGGGTTGGTCGATGAGAAATTGCAGGGTTGTTCATTTTTTCAACCAGGCTTAGGGAGTCCGAGAAGATGACGCATGGAGATATATGGTTGACCGAAACATATTCTAGAGCTTTCAAGAGGGCGACGCTCTCAGCGGTGTAGATTGAGGCCCGGTTGTGGAGTTTGAACATAAGGGGGAGCTTGCGATTTAGATGGAAAACGATTACACCTACATATGTACCAGCCTCAGCCTTAGACCCATCTGTAAAGATGAGATCCCACCCTGGGAAAGAGGAATACACAAAATTAGAAAATATTTCATTGTTCAGGGGGGATGGTCGTTCTCCCGTTGGGGGTTTCCTCAATACCGTTTGGGGGATAATGTTGAGGGTGGTGAACCTCTCAAAAAAGGGAAGACTGAAGTCAGGGAGAAGAGAGTTTCTGAATATGGAGTCCTTGAATCGGGAGAGCTTTCTATGGCTGACGCAAAGAGTGGGGGCTTTGCTGTTAGGGATGTTTAATGATAATTCAGAAAGTATGGTAAGTTTTGGAATTAGGGGGTGGTTGTTTAATTGAAGACGTTTAAGATAGAACCTATCTGCCAGAAGTTGACAGCGAAGGTTGACCGGGGGTTCACAGGATTCGACGAGGAGGGCATTAGTAGGGGAACTTCTCATAGCGCCGATGGTGCATCTGAGTCCCTTAAATTGCAGGCAGTTTAGTTTGTGTTGCAGGTGCTTGCTTAGCGGGAAGCAAATGAAGGCAGCATAATCAATATGCGAGCGAATTAGGCAGTTATAAAGGAGTTTAACCGTAAAGGGGTGGGAACCCCACCACACCCCGCTGATGGCCCGAAGGATGTTCAGAGACTTCTCACCTCTGGCCACAACCTGGTCGATATAGCTCCTCCACAGGAGTTTTGAGTCCAGGGTAACGCCGAGAAATTTGGCTTGAGATCTGAGTGGGATGGATGAATCCTTATAGGCTATGCTCACTAGCGGGGGGATTTTTCTCCGAGAAAAGATTACGGCACTGCTCTTGGGGGGAGAGATAGCTAAGCCCGCGTTATTTAAGTGCTCTTCCAGTGCTTCGAGCGCTTCGGAGATCCTCTGGATAGTGGCCGAGAGGTTAGGTGAGGAATCGTAAATCACCACGTCATCTGCATATTGAAGGATCCTGCAATGGCCAAGAACGACGTCCTCCACTCCCCTTGTATAGAGGTTGTAGAGGATGGGAGAGAGAACGCTACCCTGAGGCAGCCCCTTGAAGACCGATCTGGAAATAGGCTCCGTGGAGGAGGGGATGTTAATTTTGCGGTCCTTCAGGATGTTGCAGATGAAGAGACACAATTTACCCGGGACTCCTAGGTTGAGAAGTCTATTTCCTAGTAGGGGGATTAGAACATTATCATAGGCCGCCTGGACATCCAGAAAAACGGCAACAAGGAACTCGCTGCGAAGGAAGGACATCCGAATATCAGTGGAAAGAACAGAGATATTGTCAAGGGTGCCCATGCCTCGTCTGAAGCCAAATTGGGACCTAGATAGGTGGAAATTCGCTTCAAGGAACCATTCAAGCCTATTTTTGATAAGGTGCTCAACGATTTTGCATAAGGATGAGGAAAGGGCAATAGGGCGGAAGTTTTTAGGATTTTCGGGATCACGGCCAGATTTAGGGATCGGAATAACGATTTGTGATCTCCACGCGATCGGGGAGGTCCCTGACTCAAAGAATCCGTTTATAAGATTAAGGAAGTAAGAGGAGATAGGGAGTGGGGACAGGCGGAGAAAGGAGTAAGGAATAAGGTCTTCCCCTGGTGACGAGTCTTTCACATGGAGGAGCACGGCCGCCAGTTCGGCCGAGCTAAAGGGGGAGGAAAGCCATGGGAAGGGAGAATTCAGGAGTGGAAGACCTACGGGAGCTTTTACGACTACCTCGTCGATGTTCGGGCAAGACGGGGGAGCCAGGTTGTCTGAGAATTGTTCTAGTACCGCCTCCTTAAGTGTGGTAGAAATAGGCGGATTCAATCCGCGACGGAACCTTTTCACCATGGTCCAAACTGTGGAACTGGGTGTATCCGGGGAGAGGTTAGCGCAAAACTGTTTCCAGCCATTTCTTTTTTTAGACTTGAGGAGCTTCTTGCAGTCTTTTGCGACTTTGTGGTAAATATCCCAGTTCTTGGTGGACATTTCCTTGAGGTAGGACGAGAGGGCTGATTTACGCTTTGAAACGAGCAGGGTACAGTCATCGTCCCACCATGGAGGCGAGGAGCGCACCAAGGAGTTTTCTGCCTGTCTTCTGAAACACTTATCGGCGGCGGTAGTCAGACAAGATACTAAGGCGGAGTAGCACTCTTCCAAAGAGGAGGGGGTTATTGGGGGAAGTTCTGATGCCGCAGTGTCTAAGGCCGAAGTATATTTGACCCGACTGCCCGGAGAACGATCAGGCTTGAACAGGGGACGACGCTTGTCAGTGGCCCTAACCAGCTGGGTGCCACAAACCTCGATCAGGATGGGAAGGTGGTCGCTGCCCATTGAGTCCTCGAGGACACACCAGGTGCTGTCAAGTAGAAGAGAAGGAGAGCATAGGGATACATCCGGGGCTGATGGGCGATCTGAAGGGAGGGAGACTAGAGTGGGGGAGCCATTGTTCATGATGCCAAGAGACATTCTGTCCGCGCAGTTAAGAAGTGCTTCTCCCTGGCGATCAGAGTAGGCACAGCCCCATACGGGCGAATGCGCATTAAAATCACCTAGGAGAAAGACTTTTCCTGACAGTCTACCAAGAGAATGTGACCATTGGACATCTGAGATGACGGTTCTAGGAGGGATATAGGTGGAGATGAAAATGAGATCTTTAATCTGGCCCCCCACGATCTGAGAGTTGTCGGAAGGGGGAAGGAGGGGGAGGGGAGAAATACTCAGCGACCTGCTGACTAGGAGGAGAGCTCCTCCTTTGCCGTCTGCGCGATCGTCGCGAAGACATGAGTACCCTGGAATACGGAATGAACTATGTGGGGAGAGCCAGGATTCTGAGATCGCTGCAACGTCAATACTGTGATGTTGCAGCAGATGGATCAGTTCCGCTTTTTTAGGAATGATACTCCTACAGTTCCACTGTAATATATTGAGCATGTTGTTGTTTAGGTTTTTTTTAATTAATGTGTATATGTATATATATATATATATATATATATATAAATATATATATATATATATGTATATGTATGTATAACAAAGAAAGGCAAATGAGAAAAGAGGGGAAGAATGGCTTGAAAAGAAGTGACTGTTACGTTTAATGAGGAAAAGCGCCGGATGAATTTCCGCCAAGGAGGGAGTTCACCGACTGCAAATCTGTCACCGTCTTCAATGACGTTGTGTCACTGCAGGATGAGGCTGCAGAATTGGTATTGACCTTCTGTTTTCCAAAGAGTTGACGTAAGAGCCTAACGATTTCCTCGAGGGTAGAGTCGTTCGGTTGCCTATTGGCATTGAGGCTGGTACCATTTACCTTCGTATGGGGAAAATAATCCCATCTGAGATCCCGCGTTGGATCATGGTCGGGCTGCGAAAAGAGGGCAGAAGGAGAAGAAATTTTCCTTTTTTTGGAAATACCCTTTGATTTTCCCGAGCGAGGTGGGTCGTTGACCACTACCACTCTGGGGCGGCGGGTTGGCGTATCCAAGACTGGATAGAGTGACTTCGGGGGGTCGGTTGCAGTGACGGTCGCGTAGGAGCTACGTTTGATGATGGGGAATTTGGAGGATGCATCGTGAAAGGAGATTCCGTCCTTGGCCATTATCTGTTTAATGGCCTTCTGTCTCATGTACTCGGGACAGGAGAAATCACTGGCCCTATGGTCGCCTCGGCAGTTAATGCAAGAAATAATTTGGCTTTTGCAGCTATTTTCCGTGTGGTCTTCACCGCAACGGAAACATCGTGGGGATTTAGCTCTGCAGGTTTTGCTCGAGTGTCCAAATCGACAACACGTGCGGCACTGCATGACCGGAAGCGAGTATACCTCGACTGGTAAGGAATTATAAAAGATAATCACTCGTTCAGGAAGTTTCTGGCCCTCGAAGGTTATTACAACGGTTCTGGATGGCTTCCATACTACCGCGCCATTGGGATCCGTCGAGCGGAAATTCAATCTTCTAATATTTTTGGCCACACAAGAATTTGAGGCGTTGATGACCTGCAATATTTCATCGTCCGATAAGTCGTTGTCTAGCCCTCTAACGAGGCCAAGACGCACTGTAGCAAAGGAGGGGATGAACGCATGGTAAGATTTCTCTTTCAGGAACTCAGCGTTCACCAAAAAGTTGGCTGAACTGCCTGACTTCAGTGAAACTTCTATACGGTTTCGACCGGTTTTTTTGATGGATGTTACATTTGGCACTTTGTTTTTTGAGATAAGTTTTCCTACCGAGAGGGGGAAAATATTAAGGTTAGGAGAAATGTCTCCCTCAACCATTTGAATTGGCTTATATTGGATGTATACAAGGAAGGGCCCCAGCGAACCCTCCCCGTATAGGTTAGAGACCTTATTGATGTTATGTTGAATTGGTTTAGGATCGAGGGCGCCTGAAGAGCGAACCTCCACGTTTGCCGCCACAGTTGATTCCAGTTGCTGGTAGGTACTTAAAAGGGTTGGAGCCAGCGGCTGTACTGCCGCTGACTCCCCCCCGCCTAACTCCATCCCGGTTCAACTACGGCAATAACATTTGGAATGAAATAACAAACACACAAACACACACAAAAAAAAAATAGAAAAAAGAAAATAAAACGAACTAACTACCCTATCGAGTTCCGGCCTCGGTAAAACTGGCGAAAAACTTACGATATGTGTAGAAAGTTGTTTCGGCAGAACCCAGAGGTTGCGGCCACACGTAATCACAGACAAAACAAAGAACGTTTATCACTTAAGACAATTCACAGAGCAGGAAACACACGGAGACACGAGGACACCCGTAAAACGGAAACACAACCGCCCCCGTTAGTGAATCCTAATAGAGTCCAGCACAGACTTATTAGCTACCGTCCGTCCGTCGCACGTCCGTCGTTCCTTATCCAAACCATAGACTGCAGAACAAAAAACAAATTTGCTGTCAGATTACATATATTGTTGCCAGAAAGTATAAAACAACATTTTTGTTTATTAATTCTGCACACTGCATTTTTACTACGCTAAAAATAAGCAATAATAAAAGAACAAACATTTTGGTATAATATTTGATAATTAGCATTTTATAACATAATAGTTGTTTGTGGTGCCTAGTCATCATCATCATCATCATCATCATTTATTCATTCCATAAAAGCATTTCACAATACTGAGGAACATGTCAAATTTTACAATCATAATTTACTGGATGATAAAACCGCTTTGATTAATTAAAAGGAAAAAAAAAATAATTGTAATCAGAGGTGATTACTTAAATATAGTCAAATTTACAAAATAATCAATAATCAAACAAATAATAATCAATACCATAAAAAAAAAAAACTGAAACATGCGTAATTAAAAACAATGTCAATAAAATCTAAAACTTAGTTCGAAAGTATAGTCATAATATGGTTATTTATAATCAAGCAATTGTGGACGCAATATCATAAAAGTCGTCCAGTTTGTAAAGGGCATGTTTGACTAACTGATTTTTCAAGCAGATTTTATATGCTGCCATCTCAAGTCTTTTCGTCGATGATGGCAAAGCATTGAACAATTTAAAACTAATATATAAAAATGTTTTTTGATATTTAGTCAAGCGTACTTTAGGCAATAACACGTTGTTTTTATGTCGCGTATTATGGCTATGCCGAGTGGAGTGAAGCTCGCAATTTAAAACATTCTCTTTGGCGTATAAAAGGCACTGATATATGTACATGGACGACATGGTAAGGATACCAGCTTTAATAAAAAAAGGGGCGCAATGTGTTTCTCTGCTTACACCAAAAATTGTCCTAACGGCTTGCTTTTGTAGCACAAAAACGCGATGGGTATCGGTTGCATTACCCCATAGTAGTATCGCATAAGACATCTTTGAATGGAAGCAGGAGTGATACACACTGATCGCTGCACGTTCGCCAGCCAGAAATTTCACCTTTCTTATAGCATAGACTGCCGATGACAAAGTTGCACACAAATTATTGATATGTTGATTCCAGTTTAAATTTTCATCTAAAGTGATCCCTAAGAATTTAGTATTTCTGAAGAATTTAGTATGTCATATGACATTAAGGTGCGTTCGAACAAATAGTAAGCTAAGTGGCTGTGCTAATCTGTGCGTGGTGCATTTCTCTTGAAGTGCGCCTTCGCAATTTCTTTTGGCAATGGCGAGAACTTGGAGAGTCAAAGTCAAATGAACGCAACTGAAAATGTCAAATAGATAGAATCGCGCGCGCACCGTTCAAGTAATCAATCGTTTGTCGCTGTTCCGCACTGTCAGAGAGAGAGGGGATGAAGTAGTACTCACGTGGATTCCAGGCCACTCAGGAATAGCCGGTAACGAATCGGCGGATATGTTGGCTAATGAGGCCCGCTCCAGGGGAGCCCTCCTCCGTATCAAAATCCCTGCGTCGGACATCCTCCCCCAAATAGAAGAAGAAATGAAGGACTGCTGGAAGAAGAGTTATCTTTCTTCTTGCAAGTCTAAAGGTCAACATTATTTTCTTATAAATCCCCACCTTCACAACAAACCTTAGTATTATAAAAAACCTTTCAGGCGGAAAGAGATCTCCACAATTTGCAGAATGCGCATAGGCCACTGCTCAACGCCCGCACACCTATATCGTATAAACGTAATTCCGTCCCGACAGTGTGATTGTGGATTTGATATCTGCACCGTGGATCACCTCTTCTTTAATTGCCCTCTCCTTAACAACTTTCCTTCGTTCATTCCTAATCTCATTCAATTGAAAATCGAACTCCCTACCAAAATCGATATCCTTCTGGCGTCCAATTCCATTAAAATTTATCGAGTCATCGCTAAATTCATTAACCTAAATCATTTAGCCATTTAACCCATATTATTCCGAAATGCCTTCTGGGGGTGGCCGCTTCCGTTCGCTGCTCCGGGATCGGACCCGTCTTGTGACGTCAGGCCGATGGAAATGTGGCCCCGTTGTCGAGGTTGGCTGTGGAAAAAGTCGCTGAATAGGGCGAGTTTTTGGCAGTAACTTGCGGTCAATGGACGACACATTCTCGGTGCGGCCGATGCCGGGGGGGGGGGGGGCCTGCTCTCGGGGGGCGGTGGGGAGCGGCGCTGCCCCCAGAAGCACTTCTCTATTACCCTGACCCTTCTCCTTTTTCTTCCTCCAAAATATTCCCCTAATATTCTGTTATGTTTCTAGTCTCTATGTTGTCTTCTGTCCCTTCCTTTTTGTTTTTTTTTGTAGGTACTAACATTAACAGTAGTCATCCTCCCGTCAACAATACATACAAACTGGCACAAAATCACCAGCACCCTAGCTGCGTGGAATTGCCACAAGGAAAATAAAGAAGAAGAAGAGGAGGAGTTATTTTAAAATAAATAATAATTCGATACGAACATTTTAAATATCGCTAAATCAATGGTTATGGCAGCATCCAACGAAAATATGGACACCGATGCGGTCTGCCCGAACGGCAGCAGCGGCGACGAAGATCGAAGAGAAAATATGTCCCCTGAAGGTTCGCTATATCACTTTATTTCTACTTATCGATACTAAATTTATGTTGTTTTCAGAGTACGAAGTTCTCGATACCAAGCTGGATCAGCTGAACAGCGCGCTCGATTTTATCGAGCGGAAGAACCATGATATTTATGCTAAATTGTTGGATTTATTGAAATCAAATCAAGAAGTACGACAAGAACTTCAGAAACAAAACAGCAGCAATGCGCAAGACAAACCGACAACCTCAGGATAAAATGTTTATAAAATTTGTACATATTAGGCCTTTGAATTGAAAACTTTTCAATATCCTCGAAAGACTGGAAACGCTGAGCTGCTCGGAAAAGCCATGGGCCATTGACCGGAACAAATAGTAGTTGGATGGCGCAATATCTCGAGAGTAAGGCGGGTGAGGTAGGATGTCCCAGCGAAGCATTTCCAGGAAATTCTTGACCTGCATCGCGATGTGTGGTCGAGCATGGTCATGCTGGAAAATTACCTTGTTGTGCCTTTTAGCGTATTCCGACCGTTTTATCTTCACAGCATCACTCAAATTTTTGAGCTGAGCTCAAATATTTTGAGTTTCTCCCGGTTTCAGCAGCTCGTAATGATGACACCTTTTTGGTCCCACCAAATGCAAAGCATTACCTTGGATTCGTGGATGTCTCTCTTCGTTGTGGCTGTTTAGGTCGATGGAAGTGATTCACTGGGGTACGAGCTATATTTTTTAAAAGATCCACTTTTCGTCGCCGATGATTATTCGGTGGAGAAAACCTTTTTTTTTGACGGCGAAGGAGCATTTCACAAACCATGAAATGTCTTTCGATGTCTCTTAGCTTCAACTCGTAAGGAACCCAATGCCCTTAATTTTGAATGACTCCCATAAATTTTAAACGTCTCAAAACGGTTGAGGGATGAACATTAAGCACTTCACTTATCTTTTTCAGCGTCAGACTCGAATCTTCATGAAGTATAATTTCTAATTCGGCTTCTTAAAATTTTTGCTCCTGGCCTGGCGCTCTTTGTCTTGCACGTCGAAATCACCACTTTTGAATCGGAGAAACCAAGTCTCAACAGTCCTTTCTGTTAGAGTAAATTCCCCGTAATCCTCCAGCAACAATCTATGACATTCTGCGGCAGTTTTCTTAAGATGAAAGCAGAAAAGCATTGCTTCCCGAGAATGAAGTTTTGTCGGCTGAAATGACATCTTCGAAGAACAAAATTACCGTTGTTGACACTTCAATGAAATGACACAGACTGATAATTGAAGCCTAATAATGATGCTTTGACATGAGGTATTTTGCAATTTGGTAAATGACTAGAAATATAAGTTACGGTATTTCTTAGGAAATCGAAGTTTTCAATGCAAGGTCCTAATAATTACCACTGTACTTAGATTTATTCAGTTTTTTAAGTATTATATTTCAATATTGTTGAGATAGCTCATCCTGTGAAAAACATGATAAGAAACTCTTCTGTAGATAAAATTGTTCTTGATAATTTGAATAAAAATCTAGAATGAAATTTTAGTTTTTTATTCTTTAATTTTAAACTAAAATGCCCTGCATTTACATACATTGTCATGTATTTATCTTAATTAAGAATATTTTTTACTTAAAGTAGTTATTTTAAGTTGGATTATCACTGGAGTCCACTGGAAGTCAAATTGTTGATGGACGGCGACTCGGCACCAGAGTGCATACATTCTCAAAAGCGGTAACGAAAATGAATAAATGGAATGTCGCTTTGCAATCGGAAAAAAATTTAGAAATGAGAATATCAAATTTCAAATGGGTATAGAGGTACAGAGTTGTGGCTTTACAATAATTCAAATTAGCAAAACTTAAATATGTTGCGTTAATTTAGTTATGTAGTCATTTATTTTTAGACTTACTCCAGCTTTAATATTCAAAGGTACTATTTGAAACTATAATAATAAATAAATAATAAATGTAACAAAATGATAGAATAAACTAAAAGTCATAGCTCTAATTGAGAGTTGTGCAGCATGTTTGCGATATTATTAATCGCCTGGTCAAGATGCGATTGTGGCAACTGATTATGCAGAGGGTGCAATTTATGAGCATCGTTTCTCATCACTCCCATCGCATGACCCAGGACAGATTCATAATTATGTTTACCCAGTACGGTGATCTGTAACAAAAAAAAAAACAATCAGTATGTGAACTTATTAATACTGCACTGTGATAAGAAAATTAAAAGCTTGCATTTATATCGTAGGGTGTCAGATCGACGTTTGCGGATTGGAGTGGCTGTGTGGGTGTGTCTACCTTGGGCTTTTTCGGCGGAACAGCAACAGCGAGACCGACGGACGCAACATCAACAGCATGAGCGACCATTGAAGGGATAGATTGCTCGTCTTTCGCCATGTCTCGCTTTGGGCAACTGCAAACACGGACTCTGATTGTTTGCCTTCCGAGGACCGTTGAGCTGTAGAATGTAAAAAATATGAAATTTAGCATTTAATGTCTTCGGTCCCACGCCTTCATTGCATGGATCGATTTGTCTAAAAATTATACTATACGTATCTAGCAGCCCATTATAGGATTTTTGTTAAAAAAAAATTAGCTCTTCCGGTTTTCCACAGACAGCTCTTCCGGTATGACATGATAGAGTAGTCTCGATAGTTCGAGGTGAACGGGACCAGGACCACCTTACAGTATTGGAAACTAGGACTATCGAAATTTGTGGAAAAAAATAAAACGATGTTGAAGACGTCCAGGCGTCAAAATATGAACTTTACTAAAACAAAATTTATTTATTTATTTATTTATTTTAATAACAAATCAACATTACAGTTTCTACCAATCCGTTGATATGCAATATACACATAAATATATAAAAAAAATAATAGAATTCTTACAAGTACATACATAACATGTTTAAATAAGCGTTAAATACAAATACCGGCATTAAGAATAGAAAAACTTACAAACTTACAGTACATAAGAGTGAAAACAGTTTATATTATTCTGCCATAAATAAGTAGCGCAATGCCCACACCTTGAAGAGATGCGGGCTCGCTGTAAAAATATCAAAGTCTGGCGCTGTCGAACATAGCGCATTTATGTGCCGCAAAGCTCGTGTAAGCAGACTCCATCGACTTAGGTTGGTGCGCGAGGACGGCTCCGCAAATAGATTATGAATGCGAGCACGATTATAATTGTCCGGGACAAAGAGACAAACCTTCGCTAGCATGTTAGGATTATCAACTCTTCCCCTAATCAGCTTGAAAACGTAGGCCATGGCGAGCAATTCTCTACGCAACTTAAGAGAGTTATAGCCCACCATGCCTAGTAGGAAACTAGTAGGGTATAAGTACGGATAATATCCGTACTGCTTAAAATATATAAATCGTAAGAAACATTTTTGAATTTTTTCCAACATAGTGATATAAAGATCCTGATGTGGATGCCATATAACTGCATTCGTTTCCAATCTGCTTCTCACAATTGTATATATAAATACAAACGGAGCTGCCATGGAATTCACCGACCGGAGTCGGGCCCATCATAATACTATTTTTTTACACTTTTGGGGGGTGAGCAGTGGATTCCGGACTTACGAACCGGCTGTGGTAGGTTTAGGACAGCTGTCTTGCCACATGTGAGCGTTCACCTTACCACCCATTCACTCCCCCTTCGAAGCCATAGAATTTGAGATGCGCAAATCGCAGTTTTAGATAATTTTTCTAAGAAAGAGTTGTTTATTTTTCTGGAAAGGCCAAGATCTTTAAAGAGGTGAAATAGAGATTTAGCTGGCAGGCCACGAGCGCCAACTTCCACCGCGTGAAGGTGAACAGTGAAGCCGTTCCGGGTTACGGCATTTGCAAGATCATGGTATTTATTTAATTTGTACTCGTGGTCTTTTGGGATATTTGATTCCCATGGAACAGTTAATTCTACAATAAGAGCCACCTTCCGAGATAGAGAGTAAAGAGTTATATCTGGACGGAGGGCTGTGCATCCGAGACTTTCAGGGAATTTATACTGCTTAGAGACCGAATCAACCTCCAGAATCCAATCTGTAGCTTTCTCGATTATTGAGAAGGGTTTTGTAGTTAAATGTTTTTTGCCTTTAGAGCCATCCCGCACAAACTGTATTGGGGGTTTGGAGGATACTGTCAAACCCTTGTTGGCACGAGCCACTGAGAGACTAATTACCTCGCGAATAACAGCGAGAACTTTGTCATGGCGGTAAGTGTACCGTCCTTGATCTAAGGCCACCTTGCAGCCAGCTAGAATGTGTCTAGCTGTGCAAGGGGTATTGCTACAGAGGGGACAAGAACTATCCTCGGCAAAGCTCCAACGAGCGAGGTTACTGGGGTCTGGAAGTGTATGCTGAAAGGCATTCAAATAAAATTTCAGCATCTCTGGCGTCCAGTCATAGAGCATTACCTTCCAGTGCATTGGAGGCGGAATGCAAAAGTCCCCAATTGTTGTCCAATCATTCTGGCATTGAAGGCCAATAGCATGAGCCATACTCTTGCTGTCGTAATCTCCCCGCAAAAGAGACTTCTTCAAGTCCACGTCGCTCGTGGTTGTACTGCCATACCCCAGACCAGTGCCATTCTGGCTGATTCCAGTAAGGAACTTTTTGTGGAAGTCTACGCGGGCTTGTAGATCATTTGAATCACTACGGCCACTTATTACGTGCTTCGATATTGCCGGATCTTTGGAATTGCACAGAATCGAATTTTTGGTTATTCTGGAGTTGGCGTAGAGCAGAGAGGGCAGTTTAAGCGCTAGCCCAAAATTTTGTTTGGACCTGAAGAGAGTCGAGGGGTCAGCTGGTTTGGCTAAGGACAGCCAGGATTTTAAACTAGCTGTCACCAGCGCATCTAGACGGGACAGTTGGGTTTTGGTAAAATCGTATATAAGAAAGGGCCATGACAAATGTGACGTTAGATAATTGTCATAGATCCAGGCCTTACGAGGGCCAGAAATTAGCAAGGCATCTATTTTCGCCAGGCAACTTTTGAAATGCTCTATAACATGATCGCCCGAGACGTCTTTTCCCTGATGGGTGATTTTTCTGCCAAGGAATTTGAAATGATTGTTTGGGTGTATAAGGGAGATATTAGAGCCCTTATAGACCAATTTGGGGTCATAGGATGTAAATTTTGTGCCTATGCGGGCGAGTCCAAGGCAAAAACATTTGGAGGGCTTCACTTTTATACAGCCTGACCAGTCGCAGAAAAGCTCCACTTTCTGTAATAGCAGGGAAAGCTGCTTGGGGCTTCTGGTGATGAAAGTTAGGTCGTCGGCAAAAGCGAGGCACGACGAGGTGTATTGGCCGTCTGTTTTAAAACGGTAGCCCCACTTCCTGTCAAACTGGGTCAGGCTTTCCAGCAGTATATTAAAAACCATATTAAAAATCGTCGGGGAGAGGCAACAGCCCTGAAATAGTCCAATTGAATATGGTATAGAGCGGGTAGTCCATTCTTGCGTAATGTATGCATAACCCGTACATTGTGAAAATGCTTTAGGTTGCGAATAACAAACCCTAGTAGCTTAAAAGAGGACTTCGACAAATTAGCAATGTGCTCCTTGAACGTAAGCTGGGAATCAAAGAGAACTCCTAGATCCTTTACCTTCTCAACCCTAGTTAGCACCTCATCAGTGATGGAGTAATCATAAATCAGAGGTGCGGTCGATCTAGTATATGTCATCACTGAACATTTGGATATATTGAATGAGAGATTTTTATTCTGGCTCCAAGCCCAGGCGGCATCAATATCACGCTGGAAAAGCTTGCAGGCCTCAGCAGTTCCAGTGGACATGTACAATTTTATATCGTCGGCAAACATAAAACATTTTGCTGACACGATTACTTTACTTAGATCGTTAACAAAGAGATTGAACAGCAAAGGGCCGAGGTTTGATCCCTGACTCACGCCAGAACAGGTGTGGTACACCTTAGAATCAAAAAGTCCAAGTTTCACATACTGCTGCCTATCTCTCAAGTAATCAGCAAAAAAACTCAGCAGATTACTCGAGAAACCTGTAGCAGCTAGTACTTTGAGTAAGACATCATTGTCCACTCTGTCGAAAGCCTTTTTGAAATCCAGATACGTAATGATTCTCTGGGGTGCCAATTCGCAATTAAAAAAGTGCATTGTCACAGTATACTACAGCAGGGGTACGAAGAAGTTAACGAAATGAATTATGAAATTACCAGACATCCTCAAGAGTAAATGCAACCTCGATTGGCCGACGGTTGATTCCGGAAGTGCAAGACGTCTTGCACATGAATTTGTAGGTGTGTGAAAAGAACTCCTCTCCGGGCGCTAGAAAAACCGGGAATTCGGCACAGATGGAGAGCCACGATCTGTCATTATTGGGATCGCCACAATATCGAATGTTGGGGCCTTCCTTGAGCACCGATTGCAGAACGTGTGCAATGATCGATTCGTCCACGTCTGAAAACAAAAAAAAAACAATTATGCCTCAAAAACAATGGCATAAACACGTCATTCCTAGGTAGGCTTACTAGTAGCATTATATAGCGTATTAGATTGCTCAATTCCGTACTACGATTTGGCAGCTAGGATTATACTATGAAATGCAACAGGTAGATGGCACTCATACTTCCAAAAATTGATTAATCTTCTGGTGTTCAATACGGCAGAGTTCGTGGTATAATATAGAAGAATGAGAATTCGTGGCTTCAGAGAATTATCCGTTTATAAAAATTCTTTCGCTAATTAGTCTGATTGTCGTATGGATGAGCTGATTAAAGCTGCCATTTACAAACTGATCCGAGCCCAGCGCTAGAGTTTTAAAATGTAATTGTACGTTACACCTTACCATATAGTATATAGGATATTAGATTGCTCATCGCCTACTATATTTTGGCAACTAGGATTTTACTACGAAATACAATGTGTCAATGGGACTCATCGTTCCAAACATTGATTAACATTCTCTTACTCTCGGTAACCCAATATATGGCGCTCTAAACACGCCAATGTGTTTAAACTAGAATTTTTAAATTTTAATATTATTTACAAAAAAATGTATTTCTTTTATTGCATGAAAGTTTTTAACCCTTGGAGTAAATGGGTATTTTCATGGATGCATCTGTCTCTTTTGCAGGATTTTCGGCGACATCGACTTAAAGTACTATAACTACGAAACTACTACACCAATCATAAAAAGAACAACTGCACAATGATTGCATTGAAATTTCGAATATAGAATATTGAAATATCATTTTGTAAAACAATTAGATAATTATGAATAAATATGAGAACGTCAAAGAAGTGAAAAAAACGCGCGACCAGATTTGGTCGACTCGTACTCAACGGATAATTGTTTCTCGACCAGATTTGGTTGACTCATACTCAACGGGTTAAGGAATGAAAATTATTTTATTAGACATTATTTTAATGACATCATCCCGATGTTTCAGTACGTTTTTTCAATAATCGCTAAATTTCCAGGAACTGCAACTGATCTAGCCGCTCAAGCATTGTGCAAACGACTACCATAAGACGATTATATTATTATTGAGGTAGATTCACTTGAAAATGAATTATTTCGGCTAAGAACTCACGGAGCGGTTTTCACCCACGCCCACCGCGTTTGCGGGCCTTGAGTGAGTTCTAAAGCTGACCGTAGCTCGCGCGGCTCTACTAATCGCTCGCAGATGCGGGCGCCGCGATTTAACTCACATCATGAAAATTGTGACTCAATTTTACATACATTTCTGCATTTTACGGAGGCCGTGAGCCCGCAACCGCGGCAGGCGCGGGTAAAAACCGCGCCGTGAGTTCTAAGCCTTAAAATACCTTTATTGAGAGCTTCCAGCGGGCTGGTGTGGAGGCGGCAACGGATGGGCCGCTGTTCTGCATCAAATCTTTCAGCAAATTGTAGGGTGGCCCGCACTACTTTAGGCGATAAAGTCGTGCTTTTGGATGTATCCCAGGAAAACTCCACTGGTAGTTCAACCCCTTGATGGATGTATACCCTTTTAACCTTCTCCGAGTACTGAAATGAAAGCACACATTTAGCAATCCTGCAACCCCTGCTAGATATTTTAAATTCACATGCAATGCTCGGTCACAATAGAACTTACGGAATTATTGCAGTAAAGGAATGCCAATATTTGAATGCCTTTCAGCATACACTTCCAGACCCCAGTAACCTCGCTCGTTGGAGCTTTGCCGAGGATAGTTCTTGTCCCCTCTGTAGCAATACCCCTTGCACAGCTAGACACATTCTAGCTGGCTGCAAGGTGGCCTTAGATCAAGGACGGTACACTTACCGCCATGACAAAGTTCTCGCTGTTATTCGCGAGGTAATTAGTCTCTCAGTGGCTCGTGCCAACAAGGGTTTGACAGTATCCTCCAAACCCCCAATACAGTTTGTGCGGGATGGCTCTAAAGGCAAAAAACATTTAACTACAAAACCTTTCTCAATAATCGAGAAAGCTACAGATTGGACTCTGGAGGTTGATTCGGTCTCTAAGCAGTATAAATTCCCTGAAAGTCTCGGATGCACAGCCCTCCGTCCAGATATAACTCTTTACTCGCTATCTCGGAAGGTGGCTCTTATTGTAGAATTAACTGTTCCATGGGAATCAAATATCCCAAAAGACCACGAGTACAAATTAAATAAATACCATGATCTTGCAAATGCCGTAACCCGGAACGGCTTCACTGTTCACCTTCACGCGGTGGAAGTTGGCGCTCGTGGCCTGCCAGCTAAATCTCTATTTCACCTCTTTAAAGATCTTGGCCTTTCCAGAAAAATAATCAACTCTTTCTTAGAAAAAATATCTAAAACTGCGATTTGCGCATCTCAAATTCTATGGCTTCGAAGGGGGAGTGAATGGGTGGCAAGGTGAACGCTCACATGTGGCAAGACAGCTGTCCTAAACCTACCACAGCCGGTTCGTAAGTCCGGAATCCACCCCCCAGAAGTGTAAAAAATAGTATTATGATGGGCCCGACTCCGGTCGGTGAATTCCATGGCAGCTCCGTTTGTATTTATTTATTTCTCAAAAATAGAAAAAATAAAGAAATACTACTAGATTCGATCATTACAATGCTAAATTTGAAAGACAAGCTCCGGATGTGTAAAATTTTGTTTGAGACCAAATAAATATTATTGTTGATTCGGAATCAGTGTGGTGAATATAGTCAGGTGACGTTGAAAAATCAACAATATAGAAGAGGTTCCTGTACTAAAATAATACCGAACTTACCGTGTACTTGGTGCGTCCTTCGAGTTTTATAACTACACGAAAACCATAATCTCCAACGAAATCACCACGTGCCGGTGGACCAAGCATCTCCTAAAAGTAAAGGCAAATACGGTAAAAATGTTAAGAAATGCAATTATGAATACTAAATCCAACTTCATACAGGAATGACTTTCTCGGAGTGTTGATCCTCAGAAAACTTTATTTCTGTGTTATCCAAGTTGATCAGTGTTTCGCCATTATCAAAGTTTAGTCTGAAACAAAAAATGTCGCACATTTAATTTAGTTTTCGTCGCGTCTCTCAGCCGGCGAAATAAATAATTCTTACACTTGATCGCCAAACAACCCCCCCAATATTCCCTCGCTGTCGTCATCTTGTCGCTCGATGGAGAACCACATGCTCTCCTAGAAAATCGGTTTTCAATAAAATTACACACCAAATTATAATGTTTTTGTCAATTTGACAGGTTATTTACCATGCTTACGAGTGGACGTTCCTTCGTTCACCCGGATCCACTATGGAATTCGTTGTATATCGTTAAACTCAAATTAATTTACATTTAGCTACAAAATTCAGCAACAGCTTCCCGCGTGAACCGGAAGAATCGAAAAACACCACTGATCATATAAATAAGATGCGGAACTCAGTACATTTGAATTGAAATTCACTTTTGTATGGAGTTAAGTACAAATAAGGTGCCAGTAGCAGAAACAGTAATATCGCATTGCAGCCAACTGTCAATCCAATAGTTAAGGATGTGATTCCGAGCCCATTCATCAATATCGATATCGATAAAAATCCTGCGATCTAGCCCACGCACTCCTACAAAATTTGAATATTTTTTTTTATTTTGTAAATCAACAAAAAAATTACGAATCAAGCGTGCGGTTTAATGATGCACATACTTTAGAACAGGAATAATTATTAGGTACAGAACATTTTATATTCGCGAGAAAAAATATCAATGCCTACATATTATTTCATCCGGATTATGCTGGTGAAAAAAACTAAATGATTCGTTGTATTGCAATAAAATAAAATGATAACATTATGCGTGTATATTTACAGATGCATAATGCTCATGTGACAATATCCACTATTGCTTATGTTAAAGTAAAACGAAATATATGACATGACAAGTACATGAAAAAAGTATTTATAGTTACATAACAAACATATTCGTATCCAATTGGCTAATAAACAGATTTTGGAAATGCACACACACACAGTTAATAAACGTACCATCAGACATGTCAAATGGTCTTGAATTTTACTTATTTTATACAAAATACGTGACGATATTTATGCTAAATATATGATAAGCAAAACAGTTGACAATTTAAAAAAAACATTTTAAAGTGACTTTACAACTTATCTATCATATAAATGTCAATTTTCAGTTTTGTTCAGCGTCGTCCTTGGTGTTTGCGATATTTATTTTTCATTGCTGAAGTTATTATGTCCCTGATGATTCGGGCGTCTACCGTTCTTTAATACTTCTCAATGACGACAACGTACATCTGGTCCTTTTCAGTCGCGCAAGTATTTTCGTTTTTCTTTGGAGTCAACTGTAAAAAAAAACCTATGTGTAAAATCATTAAATTTATTAATTATATTTGTTTATTTTATAATTATATTTATCATTAATCAATTCGTAAGGTCATTGAAATTATATTATAACTGATTCTCTTTAATACATCAGAGTTATCACAAATACTACTATTATTCTGATCGTGTATAGATCATAATTTTCAGAGGGTAGTGTAATTCTATTTAGCATGGAAAATCCCAAAAGTGATCTTTTATTTTAAAATATAATGTAAATAAATATTGTTGCCATCATAAGATAGTTGCGTGGTTTTTTGTGAAAAACCGTGTCAATAACATATTAAACAATAATTAATTAAACATATAAAAATATTTAACATATAAATAATACAAAAAACTCCAATTAAACATATAAAAAATAATTAAACATATCAAATACCATATAAAAAATACAAAAATTAGACATATAAAACATACAATACCATAATTAAACATAATTATACGTTTAATTATTGTATTGTATGTTTTATGCCTTGTATAAACATTGTTTTATACCTTAATTGTTTAAATTAAATTGTTTTATATTAATAATAATAAAAATAATAAAACGCTTTATTCATAGGAAAAATTGATTAATTTAAATTGTAATGGTTGTAAAATTGTGTGAAATTTGTAAAATTTTGTAAACAGCTCTGGAATCAAGGGTTGGGAATGATTACAGAAATTTACCACATTCTTGCTATATCCAGCTGTAGCCAACAAAGCTATACTAGTTGTGTTTAACTAAAAGGAAAGCTAATGACCTATCGCCAATTGCGCATTATGAAAATAAAAATAATAATACATACCTACCAATGTTTCCTAAACTGAGTCTCTTTCCTTTTTGTGATGGTTGTCCTATGCTCGCCGAAGAAATAACGTCATCTTAAAGAAAAGCAGATTTTTTACTTAATTTGTATTAATGATGTGTAATTTTCCAATTGCTCAAATTACAAAACTTGAATGGATTAAACTGCCGAAACCATAAACTTTAAATTGTAATATGACAAAAGAAGTCAATCCGGTGTCAATCTTGTTTAGAGAGAGGGGAGAGGTAGTGGATAATTATATGGCTGACCATTACGTATTCAGGCAGTACTTTGCGTCTTTACTTTGACTTTTAGTCCAATAGTAAAAGGCTCCGTCATCTAAAAAAGATTATTTAATATAACTAAATTTAAGCTCTCGCAAAAAAGTCTTACCTTCAAGTCAAACAAATCGCAACCAAGTCGGTATTGCCAGCTCGTTTCAGCCATTCCTTACATCTGTAAATACGTTATAATTGATTACCATTAGTGTTTCCGAAGATTATGTGTCTAATTTAACGGTAGCAAAATCACAAATATTAGATAATTAAAATTTTGATTGAAGCTTCTCTTTAGCCGCAGCATTTATAAAACATGTTTTGATAGCTCTTTTTCGAATACAGAAACCCATTTATCGGTGCGAACTAACAGGTACGTGTTTATGTTATGTAATAAAAGCCTACTCTTATTGTAAGGGACCGTCCACGTATCACGTAATCATCGGGGGAGTGGGGGTTGAAGCTGAGGCTTAAGCTTGATTACGTGTGGGGGGGGGGGGCGTCCTGATTACGTAATCAACGGCAGGCCGACGAGTGGGGCAGTTTAAAAAGAAATACAAAAAGTGCACGAAGGATCCGGAGTTCCGCGTCATCGTGGAAGTCTTCAAACACTTTACAAACGCTGGGTTCACGATTCTCCACATTTTCCGCGAATTCGGTTGATAACGTATCATGGAGGGGGGGGATAGTCAGGCAGCTGAATACGTCTGTTGACATGGGGGAGGAGGGATGTTGAAAATCCCAAAACCGTGATTACGTAATACGTGGACAGCCCCTAATCCATCGATATCGATAAAACGAAATGGCGTATCTTCACTACTGACGCCGCCAACTTTATATTTTTATGGAATTTGCTTACTGCGCCGAGCTTATTTGCTAATTTGCTTACTGCGTTGAAGCTTAGAATATATAAAATTGAATAAATATTGGCTTAAAACTTGCTACGTAGGTACCTTTTTTCGTCCGAAGAGAAGCGTGACAAAAAATGCTATTACACCTTTCGTATCTCCTGCTCCTGATCAATCCGCATCCAACACTGTTCCTCTGGTAGAACTAACTCTTTTATTCATCGTCAATTCGATAATTTCCCGCACAAAACGCGAAAAACGGAATAAAAGCGGCCAATGACGCGAAAACATTACGCGCGACGTAAACACAGCTGTCAAAACAAGAAATATGCGCAGAACGACGAATCGCTAAGTGCGCAGTGGCGCGCCTCGCAGGCTGACAACCTCATTTCGTGTTTTTTTATATGGTTAGTTTGCCGGATGACCTTCCGGGAGTCCATACATTTTTTCTTTCTATGGGAGTTACCGCCGGCTGAAAAACACGCCGACAAAACGCGAGCCGCCTCCACCGGGTCCCATCAAACTTGCAGAAGGCAAATTTGCAGACGGCAATCTTGCAGACGGCATTCTTGCAGGCGGCAGTTTTGCAGAAGGCAATCTTGCAGAAGGCAGTTTTGCAAATGTCAAAATGACCTAACCTAACCTAACAGAAAAACTTAAAACATTTTTTTTAATGTTTAGTTTGATGTATAAAAGTCATCCACTACAAGGATGCCGGTAATTAATGTCACTTCGATTTTAGGGAAAGAAAAACCTAACCTAACCTAACCTAACAGAAAAACTTAAAAACTGTACTGAAGGTTGCCGCCTGCAAGGTTGCCGCCTGCAAGGTTGCCTCCTGCAAATCTGCCCTCAACAAATTTGGAGCTGTCAAAAGTGCATTTGTGCAAAATTGCCGCATGCAAAACTGGCGCCACGCCCCCTCCGCGTTACTATTTTATAAGGCCACAGGCCCGTAAGCACACCCGTAAGCGTCGATATATTTGCGTCACAGACTTATTAGGGACTAGACCGCAGTCACCCGGTTGGTTCACAATGGTTCACAACAAAAAACGAGCGGGTGGTGATGGGCGGAAACCGACTGTGCGTTCAATGGAATTTACGCTTAGGAGCGAAATAGATATTTGATTGGCGGAAGACCGTCCTTCGACATTCGATCTAACGGCTTCCACCAATCAAATACTTTTGCTTCAAATCGCAACCGCTGTTCGCAGCGCGTATTCGATTTTTTCTGTTCGTTCAAAGATGATGTTTACTGCCATTTCTCCCGCTGAGGGCGTAGTGGCGATTGGTCCACGAATTACTATAGTACTCTATAGCCATAGACTATATCCATATCAGGGTACCCGTATCACGATGGGATACATCGCCGCGTCGCAGAGATGGGTCAAAAAATCGTAGCTCCAATTTTTCTGCACAGGTAAAAGAAAAAAAAAACATCGAATAGATTGAAAACGTTGCTATAAAAACATTAAAACAGAATTTACCGCAAAAATATTGATTTTTAATCCTAAAAAAACTCATCAACAAAACATTACCTAATAAATGCTTTATCTATTTCTACCCATATTAAAAATCATAATAGGGCAAAAAAGTAAAAGTTTAGTTATAATAAACCAAAATAACTCAAATCCCTTACTCTGAAACGTTGACCAACATTGGTTTAGTTAGTTGAACATAAACTTACAAAAGCCATCGCCTATTGTTATTGTTTGTTTGTTTCTACTCTTTATTGTGAAGACACAATGGGCGGGTTTATTGACATATGACAATCTCTAACAACCAACCCTGCTATGACGTGTTAAAGTATATACGTTTGATATTTGTCCCGTCGATGACTTCGGTTGTTGGTTTGGATGTGCGAATAGCGGCGAGCAAGTCCTCTTTAATCCTCCGGGTGGAAAGCCTTAATAAAATCGTCCGCGGAGGGGAAGGACTGCCGTCTTCTTGCGAAGTTCTCGATCTAACGCGATGGCAAGCGTCAGCGTCCTCTTCGCGTAGGGTGTATTTTGCAGCAGCACAAATTTTCAGCAGCAGCTGGACAAGGTTTTCTTCACGACGCTCCGGAATGCCGAATATTTCAATGTTCTGCATACGAGAGCGCTGATCGAGCTGATCAATCTTTTGGTCGGCAAGTCGGAGTTGTGTCCTGAGAGAACTGTTATCGGCAGCCAGTTGGATTGCATTGGCTTCGATATTATCTACTTTCTTGGATAATTCTTCGATCTTATTATTGCTGAACTCGATATATTCTCTGAATTCTCGTAATGTGTTAGATACCTGATCGAGCTTCGAATCTATTTTGTCGCTTAACCCCTCAAGCCCCGATTGGCCGATATCGGCCACAAAACGATTCAGTGTGACGGCCCCGTTTTAATTTTTTTTTAATTTATTTTGTTTGATTTTATTATGTTTTATTATGTTAATATGTTTCATTTTAATTATGGGTACAGTGGTTTGGCAAGAATTAATGTTTTGGTGAGACAGTGTCGTAATTCAATTTTTTTACTAATTTCTACAAAAATTTTTTGTGACAGCAACTTGTCAATCGGCTGAGGGGCCGAGGCCTGAAGGGTTAATGCGGTAAATTTCGAGTCAATAGTGGACAAAATAATTTCCACGATTGAATTATCCTGGCAAAGGAGCGGATTTCTAAGGCTGGAGGTTGAGGGCGACGGCTGGTCTAGCTCCGTGATGGTTTTATAGTGGCTGTGGACAGGGCTGTTTATATTCGCCGCTGTCAGCGTTTCGTTGCGAGGTGCAGTCGCAGGTGCCAAAGTTGGTGATTCTCTAGGCGGGGCCGCTGCTGAGCTAAACGAAGTGTCGCGCTTGTGGTCAAATACTGATTCGACAGATTGGTTTGTGTCTTTGATTGTCCTTGGTAGTTCAGTTTACAACCGATAGATGGAATGTATTTGTTTAGTATTAATACTTTGATTTTATTTGTTTATTTCTATAAAAAGAAATAAATTCTCTTGTGCACTCTATTGAAAATTGAAAAATATTTTTTTGCAGCTGTTGTTATAAAAAACATATACAAAAAAACAAGAACACACAGATTAAAAATTAAAACTGTAAATAGACAAAGACTATGAAATAAAACTACAAACGCTGCAAATTAGGGGTATATATATCCTTAGGATATCTCTTATCCTGGTTTTCAGGACACACCTATTAATTATTGGTACATATATGATTTTAAAATAAAATAACCAAATCCAATAGGTCTTAAAATAAAAAAAAACAAATAATCATAATCAAATAAATACACAAATCGAAATGATCAAAATCAAAATATTTAACATCAAATCATCACGTTACAAATTAATAAATAAACGAAGACAATAGTAATAATCCAATTAACAAATAGTTATTTTTAAAAAAATCAAATTATGACATCTAAATATCTTCCTTTAATAATAAACTTTTAAAGTGGTCCATAAATACTGCAATTGATTTCGATCGCAAAGCCATTCCCAACCGATTCTATAGTACAACCGCAGAATAATACGAAAAGCTGCACTGGAAATGTGTAGTTTTGTGCTTGGGTATTACCTATAGCAATATATATTATATTCACGTTGAATGGACATGCCGGTTACGGGACCACGTCATAATCGAGTAAAGATATCGCGGCTGTTTATTGCGTACTACCTTGAGTACAAGGGTCGCAAGATGGAGCTGCCTTCTTTTACTCATATTCAACATGGAAGCTTTCGCAAGGAATGGTGACACATGATGACGTGGAGGAATCCTAAAGCAAAATCTTGCGGGCATTTTGCAGTCTCTAAAGTCTCCGCTCAGTCTTCCTATATAGACATAGGCCGTACATACAGTTGCCATAGTCCATTATAGACAATATAAGGGCATTTACAAGTAGTATTCTGATTTTGACACTGAGGTACCTACTCCCGAATTCCCAACGCTTTTGCTGACATGTTCCTCAAACCGTAATTTTACATCAAATAGAATACCCAGATTTTTAGCCGTAGTGACCAGTGGTATTGGCAAACTGTCCACCATTATAATGTTATATGTTATGTCTACTTACTGCGACAAGTTTAAACACGTCCAAGTTCACTTTAGAATGTATATTATGCAAAGGATCAATGATTAATTTGACAGGTTGACGTTGTCAAAATAGTTCCGATCAGTCCTCAGCAATTACTCACAGTTAAGCAGTTACTCTTATTTACGCATATTCACTGATAACCCACGGCACGGATTTAACACTTTTTCCACAAATTATCGTTAGAATTATATTGAAAGAATAAATAAACATGAGCAGTTAACATTAGGCGTATATATGAGCGGTAGGTAGAACGATTATGAAAGTGCATTGTATTCATTATATTATCTTTTAATATTTTTAAAATTATTATTATATTTTTTTAAAGACCACATTAACCCTTCAGGCCCCGATTGGCCGATATCGGCCACAACACGATTCAGTGTGACGGCCACGTTTTAATTTTATTTTAATTTAATTTGTTTTATTTTATTATGTTTTATTATGTTTATATGTTTTATTTTAATTATGGGTACAGTGGTTTGGCAATAATTTATGTTTTGGTGAGATTGTCATAATTCAATTTATTTACTAATTTTTACTAAAATTTTTTGGGACATCAACTTGTCAATCGGCTGAGGGGCCGAGGCCTGAAGGGTTAAAGGGCAATTTAGTCATTTTAGCTTTTTACTTAAACTTGTAGGTACATAATTGATTGTAATATTAGAGTCCTGACCACCCTAGAACGGGCTAGTCCCAGTTGGGTGACAGAATCAAATAAGCAAAAGGTTAAGGTTTTGCCATGCGGTTCCTGTTATTTTTGTAAACAAATCAATGTTTTATAGTAATTAATTCTTAAATAAATAATACATAAAAAATTAAAAAGTACTTTTACTTAAATAAAAATATAAAGGCTATACAATGCAGCTAATGTGGACTCCGGCACACTTCAGCATATATGGTCACGAACAAGCCGATAAAATGGCAAAAAATTTGGTTATGATAAATAATGCCAAAATATCCATGCATAATAATCCCAAAATATACTCTTCAGCAATTTTTATCCATAAATAAAACAAAGCATAGAACGTGTCATGGAAAGAATAATGACAACCAAGGGTAAATGGATGGGAGAAACACAAAAAAACAAGGTATATGAAAATCTAGATCGAAAAAAAACTATGTCATTATAATATTGTGTCACCTCCGATTAGGACACGGTCAGTTCAACCATGACTTTAATATAATAATTTTATCTTACACAGAAATTTCTAGGCATTGTAATCAAAACGGCGAGAACATACAACATCTTATTTTGGAATGTCCGACGTTTTATATAGAAAGGCTTTTACTAATCCATGAAATTCAGGAAATCTACAAATATAAGCCAATACCGAAAGATATCCAAACTTTTTTAACGAATACTCTGATATATCAAGCGATGTATAAATACCAGTACGTTTCATCGGCATTTGAATTAATTTTAAAATGTTGTAATAGTATTAAATATAGCAAATTAACCTAATGTGTAAATAAGCAATGGAATGTATAATTTAAGATTTTAATTTATATTATTCTTGTTAATTCTTATTTGTATGGTATAGAACGACAAATTGTACCTACTTTGGCGTTATGGTAATGTATTTTTATGCCAAATGTAAGCCGTACCGTAACATGGGGATACTTTAAATCCTGGGGATATTTTAATCGACACTTCTTTATTTTTTCAAACTTCACTAACGCCTTCATCTTGCGAGAGCGCACTTTTTTTCTTTTTGCAGTTGGCATCGGCGAAAGTCAAGCGATTTAAGGGGCGAACACACTATCCGACGCCTCCGTTAGCCGCGGCTTATGGGCGCGATCTGTGTAATGAATTTCTATTGAGCCGTGCACATTATCGGACGTCAGTCGCGGACGCGACATTGAGGCTTCGGACGTCCGATAGAGATCTGGCAAGCCACGTCCCAAACGACTGTGCATACTGTCCATAAGCCGCGGCAGCGGAAGCGTCCGATAGTGTGTTCGCCCCTTCAGTCTGGAAGCTGTCGGTATCGCAGTGACACGCATTGGGGTCATTTTATTAGTTTATGTGCGCACGAGTTTAGTGTATTAATATTGGCTGAGAAACTTCATGTCCACAGAGGTATGTTTGTTAATTTCCATTATGAATCTATTTGTAATAAATCAGACATATCATTGAGAGTGTTTGAAAAAAGATCTACCATAATTTAGAATGAATACTTTTTTAATGAGAAATTTAATGTCATGGGATAAATTTGATCAAGGCCTGGCAAGATTGGTCGATTGATCAATATTGCCCCAAGACATAGATCGTGTTGAATAAGTTCAAAAATAGTGAAATTGGTGTTCTTTGTTTCAGGCAAGATGCCACGTAACCATATACGGAGTCGGCAGTCGGCAATACCGGGATTATACCGCTGAGACGTTAGAATTAGCACTACAATCAAAGGTTGATGCAAGATACTCACTTCGCGAGGCTTCGAAGAAATTTAGAATTCCATTTGGCACAATCTACAACAAATACAAGGGGAAGCATGGACGCCCACCAGGTCGGCCTACCATTTTCACTAAAGAATAGGAACTGGCCAGCCTAAAGTCAGCAGCCAAGTGTCCGGATTGGGGGTTTCCACTGAACCTCATGGACATAAGAATGATGGCGAAGTACTACTTAGACGCGAAAGGAAAAACTTTAAACTTATTTAAAAATAATATACCGGGAGTAGATTGGACTTACAGCTTTCTTCAAAGACACAAAAATTCATTTGGACAAAGACTGGCCACAAATATAAAACGAGTCGGAGCTGAAGTATCCAGAGAAACTCTGGGAAAGTTTTATGACAATTTGGAAAAGACAATAGAAAATTTGCCCAGTTCAAATATATTCAACTACGATGAGTCCAATCTGTCGGATGACCCTGGAAAAAAGAGGAATTTACCGACGCGGCGTCAAATATCCAGAGAAGGTCATGAACCACTCAAAAAGCTGCACAACTATCATGGTATGTGGTTCAGCAGATGGCACTTTTTTGCCTCCATATATCGTGTACAAGAGTCTCCACCTTTAAGACACTTGGAAAGAAAATGGACCTCGAGGCCCGCCATGTTGTGACAAACCATGTTGCAACTTAGGCACAAGGTTCAATCGCACAGCAAGCGGGTGGATGGATGGCGCTCTTTTTCGAGAATGGTTCAAAAGTGAATTTCTACCTCACGCAAAACGTTTAGAAGGCAGAAAGGCTTTACTTGGGGATAACTTATCATCGCATTTGGATGTTGACGTCTTAAAAATGTATGCAGAAAATGAAATAGATTTTATCTGTCTAGTCACTAGTGCCAAACTCCACACACCTGTGTCAGCCGCAGGATGTTGGATTTTTTAGGCCATGAAAGAAGCTTGGCGTGCGACACTATCGGAATGGAAATTACAAAATCTACGAGCGCCTACGGTGGCCAAGGACACATTTGCTAGTCTTTTGAGGAAATCTCTTTATATCATGGACTCAAAACCTGTGCGAGCTGTTGCTAACAAACCACCAACAGAAACTGATCATAAAAACAACAGACAACATAAAAACAGCAATCAAACGAAACTTGATCAGCTTCTTTGGTTCATCTGGATTTTTTCCCCTTGATCGTCAGAAAGTGTATGCCAAAGAAGTTAAAGAAGAAGACCCTATAACTGAGGTCGAAAATGCACTAACTGCATTCCTGAAGGAACACAGATTTGGACAGTCAAATCGACCACAGAGGAAGAGGAAACGACTCAATGTTGAACCTGGGTGTAGTATATCTACGGCTGCATATGGTGGTGATGTGGGTGATACTAATCGCAGCTGTAATAAGGAACCTATGCCCTATACTTCCACACGAAATGAAAACCATTCCGCACTTCCTGAATCAGCAGTATCTACATCAGACACTGATTTAGAACCTGATAATGACAGAATATCAAGACGAAGTTTTAGTCGGCCAATACATTTTGGGAAAATTTGTTTCGGAACGAGGAAAAAAACTTATAAATGTATGTGTAAAATAATAGAAGTTGATCCGGAAATAGTCGTTGTGGGTATGAAATCTATTGGTAAAAATAAAAGAAAATTTAAAATCACACCTCATAATGTTTCTGAGATCAAATCAGAAGATATAATCGAGGTCCAACCTACACCTACAGTGGAAGACGACGCTGATGGGAACTGATACTATACATTTAAGAATGACATTCCAATTTCCGAAGTTTAAATTTTTATTATCTTTTATATTTGTACTTTCCTTTTATAAATACCTAATATTAAACAGTAGTCCCTTATTAATGTAACGTTATACTTACGAATTAAAAGCCAAATGTTACTACATTTAGTTCTTTAAGAATTTGTGGGTTCATGTGCCTTATTAGTGTAGAAGAATTTGTATTCTCCTTGAATAAATGAAAAAAAATTGACAGTTTTTATTTGATCAAAGTTCCCCCCTAGATAAATTTACTTATAGCTTAAAAAGTAAAAGTATTAGATTTTTTTTTAATTTTCATATTCATTTCAAAGGGGTTACTTTCGTATTCGCTAATAAAAACAAGTGTGATCAAGTATCCCCAAATTAAGTATATCACTGATCAACCGGTTTTTATTTTTTCGTTCAGGAAATACTCAATTTTGTGATTTCATAATTTCAGAATCGGTTCATAGGACATAACCGATAATTCGTGTTTTTTATTGTCAATTTACTCACAATAGAATAAAAGTTATTCAATTTTTAATGTCAAAAGTGTAGTATCACCATGTTACGGTACATAAGACGTTTAGGTGTAATAGATTTATTCTCAAAGCCGATCTGATTCAAAACAAACGGAAATATCGATTTCCTTTTTCCATCGTCGAGTTTGGCGCCATCTGCAAGACACTAGCAAGAGTCGTCTGTTTTTCGCGTTTCTGATCAAGAGGTGATATATATTTTCGCCTCGAACGTTATAAACTGAAAGCGTGCGTGTTTAATGAAGAACTCTTTTTGCAGTTTCATCGGCACCGGTTTAGAATTTTCGCGCGTGAAAGCAGGTTAGAAATTCAAACTTGTATTTCGTTTTGCATGCGGCCATTTTGTGTGTTTGCGTTCGCCCAAAATCAGTAGGTATTAGTAGAGTATCAAGCAGCACTCGAGTAGTATGCAACATTAGTAAAAATGATGTTGTATAACATCTCAACGTTATTATGTGACAAACTTTATTTTTTTTTCGGTTATGTAGGTAGGCCGCATACCGCTGCCGCTACTGCGTAGGTTATAAAGGTGGTGGGGGGCTAGGCTCGGATCGTGCGAATTTCGAAAATCCGTCTTGCACACAACACTCACGGTATCATCCAAATCGTATCGGCAATGGTGAATGGCAAATAATGAATAACACTTTTATAATATCATTAAATAGGTAGGTATAGTCCATTTATTTTAAACTGAGCTGATTCAACTTCAAAATATACAAACAATTTGGTTGTGTACAATGGTATAACTGCAGTATAGGAACCTCTCCTGGATTGTTGATTTTTAAACAATCCCTGACTGAATCTGCAATAATCTTTCGTCGGTCTCAATAAATAAGCGAGATATAGGCATTCAAAGTTTTCATTTATTACGTCAACGGCACGGCCATTTTGTTTCGGAGGAGTTTTCGGCCATTTTGTTTCGGCTATTTTTTTCCGCGTGGGTATTATTGCAGTATAAGAACATCTTCTAGATTGTTGATTTTTTAACGTCACTAGACTATATTCACCACGCTGATTCCGAATCTGCAATAATCTTTATTCGGTCTCAATAAATAAGCGAGATATAGGCATTCAAGAAGCGCCAAACCATACATTTAGGTAGGTTGTCAGTTTTTTTTAAAATAATACATAAACACCTATTTGGCGGTATGTTAGATTAGTTTTTTTAAAAACAACCTTAAAAAACTGAGTTAAAAAAAAAAATATTTTGTATGAAAGTTTGGTTTGGAAATTTTACGCGTCTGATGCTTTTTTCTTTCATATTTAGCATTAGAATGATCGAATCTAGTAGTATTTCTTGATTTTTTTCGATTTTTGAGAAAGGTACATACTGCAATAATTCCCTCTGCAAATATAAATCATACATTTATAGACTTTTTTAAAATTTACACATAATTAAACTAAAAACAATTATTTTAAGTCAAAACCCCGCTCCTTTCAGGGTTTCAACTAATGCAGATGTTTCAATAAACTATTTTATTTTTTATTTTCGCAGACCTGCAGTCATGTCGTCAGTGCAAGAAATTGGTGAGATTTTTATTTTGATTTTTTCGAATTTTAAAATTCAGGTTCCAAATAGTCCTTAGATTACCAGAGGATAATGATCTCTGGCTGAATTCATGCCATCTTCTTTTTATGCCCATTATCCAGTTGCCGATCATGAGGACAATACTTACTTTGCAGCAAAGGATATAAAGGTGTACCCAAATTCACGCCAGAAGTCATTTTAATAGAAAACACATGTTTTTAATTAAGAACAAGAATAAGAATAAATTTATTTTCGAAAGTAATGTTCAAAATGGTAATTTACAAAGTCTGCCTAACTAGGCCGAAACCCGTACCAAGGTAGATTCGACTAGGTTACTTTAAGTTTTGTATTGTACTTATCAAAACACCCGAATTTATAGTCAAGTATTGATCATTACTCGAGTACCGAGTAGTACTCGAGTAATACTTGAACACCAGTTTTCATTTTTTAGACGAGTATTGAGAAGGCGAGTAATACTCGAGTATTACTCAGAGCTGAGTATCCGTCTGGCGATACTTGCGCGCTACTTGGCTTGGAGCTGTCAAACAGTCAAAACTTTTCGTTTATATATAAAATGGAGATTTTAAATATCGTGACTCGATGGCCCGGTAGCACACATGACAGCAGAATTTTGGAAATTCTCGCTTCCGTTCATGGTTGGATACTGACCGAGTAAATGGAATACTCGGTAACATTCGATTAAAAACGAATGTTACGCGTGAAGTTTGTAGCACCCGGCGTTTCGGCGACGTTGTAGCCGCCGTTGTCTGGAGTAGACTACCTTAGACAACGGCGGCTGCAACGTCGCCGAAACGTCGGGGGCTACAAACTTCACGCGTTATATTCGTTTTTAATCTTATTTATAATGTCAAACAGCCGCGATAGTCTCCGATTTCATAACTTAATACAACTTACTAACAAATTTACACATAAATAATACATAGGTTAATAAACAATAACTAAAAACAAATAAAAGACATTTTATATTCGATTTTTTTTAACATAGTGACCATATCTAACATAGTGACCATATCTCTTTTAATTTTAACTTATACTAAATCATTCATTCTTTTTTTGTGAGTAATCTCAATTTCCACTAGCTTTTGCTTCTTAATCGATAGCTTAAGCTCCTCTTCCAAAAGCTTTTTCTTCAGCTGGTTGAGGTCGTTATCCGTCACCTTCTTCCTAGGAATCCGACGACAACCAGCTGTTGAGGCAGAAATGTCTATTTTATTGCAATTTTCTGCATCCGCTAAAACTTTCCATCCCACACCATCTGATGCATCAGCTTCAATGACGATCACTTCCTCCGCCTCCGCATAATCTGCTGCAACATGATATGCAGGATCTGCAGAGCAAGATGAAGGACATATAACAATACATACATTACATATTTAACTTAAATTCACAGCACTTAATTTATACAATCTGAGCCAGGACTAACTTACTATTTTAATTTTAGGGGATGAATGGTGGATTTGAAATCCGCTTCATTAAAAATGGAAATCTAGAGCGCACGATTGTCACACGCTCGATCGATAATCGTTTCGTTATTTTGTATGTATTTTGCTACTTCGCAGGGATAGACGTCAAAAATAGGTCTCAGCTGCGCTGAGAAGTCACTAGTATCATACAATTTAACCCCTCAAGCCCCGATTGGCCGATATCGCCACAACACGATTCAGCGTGACGGCCCCGTTTTAATTTTATTTTAATTTAATTTGTTTTATTTTATTATGTTTTATTATGTTAATATGTTTCATTTTAATTATGGTTACAGTGGTTTGGCAGTAATTAATGTTTTGGTGAGACAGTGTCGTAACTCAATTTTTTTACAAATTTTTACTAAAAATTTTTAAGACAGCAACTTGTCAATCGGCTGAGGGGCCGAGGCCTGAAGGGTTAATTCCAATTTATTTTGGTAAGCCTAAAGTTTACCCCTACAGTTTATTCAGTGCCGGATTAGCCATAAGGCCAAGTATGCCCTGGCCTATGGGCCCACGCCGTTTATGGTTTCCCCGAACAAGTAATCATTTCCATCAAACATGTCATTGTTTCTAATAGAAAAAAAAACATTGAATTGAAATTCTAAGGAGAAAATGCTTAATAAACTCTGATCGTATAATTGCATTTAAATAGCGTAATTGTAATAAATTATCGAGAGTTGATTTGACAGTCGACGAACAGATTATTTATGACAAGGACTCGGTTCAATTACTGGATGAAACCAAGATAGGAGTTCAAGACTTGTGCAAACATTTTACACTTTCTTTACGGCGTCAATCCACCGTTGAGAGGTTATGCTCTAATATCTTCATAACGATGATGGTGAGGGCCAGCAAGGCTCTGCACTAGTTGTAAATAAATTATAGTTTAAAATTAACACTAAAAACACGCTTTTGGGCTATAATACTGTAGGCAACCTCCCTACACACTTATATCCTAACACATAACACTCGCATATAGATGCCATACAGGTTTGGTCGACAACCGTTTGATCGATAAATGGACGCCGCGATTATCGACAGTACCTCATCACTGATCTCCGCCGCAGCGCGCGCGCACGCCTGCGCGCGCACGCCTGTACGCGCGCGCGCACGTCCGACAAAGGCATCGGCGCGGCCTTGCAACAGCTACAAGATGGTGCATGGCAACCTTTAGCTTTCTTTTATAGGAAGTTGAGTCCATCGCAAACTAAATACTCACCTTATGATAGGGAGTTACTAGCCATCTATGAAGCGATAAAATATTTCAGACACATGCTAGAAGCAAGGCACTTCATTGTCTATACTGATCATAATCCGATCAGTTTTGCATTCCACGAAAGGAAAAACAACTGTTCGCCCAGGCAGTATAGACACCTTGACTTCATCTCGCAGTTCACTACCGATATCCGCCACATATCTGGCAAAGACAATGTGGTCGCAGACACATTATTGCGTATCGAAGAACTAGGAGCGCCAGTAAGCCTCGAAGTCCTATCATAAAGTCAAGCTCTAGACCCTGAACTCGAAAAGCTTTTGAGCGAAGGCTCATCCTTGCAGCTGCAAAAACTTCACGTTCCAGGAAGTCAATCTCTCTCAATCTCTATCAATCTGGCGCTAACACTTCGGCCAGATCGATAGCAGAGCGGTTTGTTTGGCCAGGCATAAGAAAGGACTGCAGGGAATGGACGCGTAGTTGCATACCGTGCCAGAGGTCGAAAGTCAACCGTCACGTGACTGCGCCTCTAGGTACATACAACTTACCACGAGCACGCTTCAAACAGATCCACATTGACCTTGTCGGTCCTCTTCCTGTATCGCAGGGCTATAGGTACTGTCTAACGGCCGTGGACAGATTTACCCGATATCCAGAAGCAGTACCTATAGATAACATTACAGCAGAAACTGTTGCAAAAACCTTGCTGTCGAGCTGGATTTCTCGGTTCGGTTGCCAGACGGTCATAACGACCGACCGCGGACGTCAGTTCGAATCGGCTTTATTCCAATGCTTGTCAGAAATAGCCGGATATGAACACAGACGAACAATGCCACCGCGCGGTGGCAAGGCTGTCGTTTGCAATCACTCGGGCGAAGCGCACGCTTCCCGTGTTTCTCATCGCGACCGCGCGCGCAAAATCAGTTCCCGCAAACGGTTACAGGCGATATTTATGTCATGTATGTAGTGTTACTTCGTTGCGTCTTCTCACGTTATTGTAAGGAAGATAGGATAATTCCACTTCCGAAACCATAATACGATATTCACATACACACGGCTATGATACGATATTCCATCATGGAATGCCAGTGCCTATCTTCCGGCTTCATCATCAGACCTTGAAACCTAATAGTAGTCAAAGTTCATTCCGAGACTTTTCTAACAAGTCCAAACACAGCTATGATACGATGTTCCATCATGAAGTTCCAGTTCATATCTTCCGACTCCATCATCAGATCAGTTCGACAGTACCATATTATTGTATTGTCATCAGAACTACATACAGCTGCCAATTTTCAGCTCGCTACGATCCTTGGAAGATGGTTAAATTAGTTACCTTAGATTCCATTACATAGTTAGTTACATACAGGTCGACCTAATAAAAGCGTGTTAAAAAAATAGTACTACAAGATGGTTTGCTAGGGCAGATGCGACGAAGGCATTGTCCCGCGGTTGCAGCAGCTTTCAGAAGGCTTTGCAAGTCATCAGTGAAAATGTGAATCAGAAACCCGAAACAATTCACGAGGCCAATGAGATCTCAAATGAAGTAATGCAATTTTAAAAACTTTAATGTTTGTTTAATAATATTACAACATATTGTATATCAATTTTTGTTTTGTTTAAAAAAATTGGTTTATCAAGATTTTGTTGTTCAAGACGTATTAGAATATAATTTGCAAAGTGCAAATGGGCCCCGAGATTTCGATGGCCTAAGGGCCTCTACATGGGTTAATCCGGCACTGAGTTTATTTCACATCAGTTGAGAATGCCTGTTAACAAATCTATGGATGAACAAACTGAAATGGATGTCATGTCTAAATTAATATGTAATTACAAATATCGTTTTAATGCCCACCTGAAATTGCCTCTTCCAACTCCTCTACCTCCATTAATGTGCTGTTTTGTAATGGGGTTCCAATATCAGCCTTTATTACTGAAAATAAAACAAAATTTGTAATTATTCATAGCATACTTCGAACTAATGTCTATTACAAGAAAATAAATAAAAGACGTAAAAAATGTTAATTTGCACAATCTATCAACTTGCGCGCAGACAGAAGAATGACATCATGCAGAGAATATAATAGAATAATAATATAATATAATAGGGAGATGATGCCAATCTTGAATGTGAAACAATTGCATGCTGTGTCTGCTTATAACAATGAGACAACTATAATGGGCAGAAAAGAAAGGAGTTACAGTGTGATCAAAGAATATAACAGTAACTTACTCGATTGAACATCTCCATCGATATCTATATCAACAGGGGTCAATATCCCCTTATCGACGTTAAGGACCCTCCAATCGATAGGATCCATATCCGGCACTGCAGCACCGCCGCCCGTTTAGTGACGTTGGTTTTCAATGGTGAGCCTAGTGAGCTGCTTCGTAGTAACCTGAAATATTTTAATTTAATAATTTGTATTACAATCGGACCCCGATGAGGAGCAAACATTCCATTTCGTAGATAGCAGCAACTGCCACTATCTATTCCGTTGATTGTATATATGCTAGTTGCCAATGAAAATATTGCCTAAATGGCAGTAAACCCTAATTTCTAACGGAAAGCCCTGGATACCAGTATGATGCATTATGATAATGCAATAATAATGACTATGCATTGTGAATTACATGGCTTATAACCGAAAACTTTGACATCCTTTCGGTTTGTGTTTACGATTATACGAAGCGCGTCCTTGTCTGTGTTATTTCCTTACACAATGCCTTTTAAGTGAAGCTTTCTGAATCGATAATAAAGTGAGAAAATGTACCTTTTGTAGAATTAGTGGCGATTTGTTGAATTCTTGTGTTATTCGCTCCAAATCTTGCTGTTTTTTCGCCAGGCGCGTCCCGCCTGTCTTTCTATTCGATGGTTCTCCACCAAATGGTTGTGAATGGTTGCCTTGTTTTCTCCATATCGAAATCCAGATAAAGCGTGAAAGCCGGTCCAAAATAAAGCGGAAAAGCCGAAGTGACAGAAAACCGAAGTTCAGATTCACAATTCGCAAGCGCGCTTTGAAAGGATAAATGAGGTTAGAATGAAACTGTCAAACCACCGGGTCCCATCAAACTTGCAGAAGGCAAATTTGCAGACGGCAATCTTGCAGACGGCATTCTTGGAGGCGGCAGTTTTGCAGAAGGCAATCTTGCAGAAGGCAGTTTTGCAAATGTCAAAATGACCTAACCTAACCTAACAGAAAAACTTAAAACATTTTTTTAATGTTTAATTTGATGTAAAAGTCATCCACTATAAGGATGCCGGTAATTAATGTCACTTCGATTTTAGGGAAAGAAAAACCTAACCTAACCTAACCTAACAGAAAAACTTAAAAACTGTACTGAAGGTTGCCGCCTGCAAGGTTGCCGCCTGCAAGGTTGCATCCTGCAAATCTGCCCTCAACAGATTTGGAACTGTCAAAAGTTACATTTGTGCAAAATTGCCGCATGCAAAACTGGCGCCCCCCAAAATACCTTTTTTTTTTAAATCACCGGCTATGAATTAAAATGAACATTATAATTATTTTATAGAAAATTAGTCTTAAAATAGAAATATATATTTTACGTATATCTACATCATAATTATAAATGACAAAAAAATATTTGAATTTATTTTCTAATAAATTACAAAATAAAAATATATTTGGTTACGAAATAAAAATATATATCCTACTACTATTGGAATAAACGCGAAAGTTAGTAAGAATGTATGTATGGATGTTTGTTACTCTTTCACGCAAAAACTACTGAATGGATTTTGATGAAACTTTACAATAATATAGCTTACACATCAAAATAATTCATAGGCTATAATTTATAAAGATATATAGTTTTCTATTATCATTATCACAGTTTTCTATCACCAGGCGGGTGAAACCGCAGGGCGCAGCTAGTCCTACTACTATTATAAACGCGAAAGTTTGTAAGAATGTATGTATGGATGTTTGTTACTCTTTCACGCAAAAACTACTGAATAGATTTTGATGAAACTTTACAATAATATAGCTTACACATCAAAATAACACATAGGCTATAATTTATAAAGATATATTTTTCAATTTTTTTTCAATTTATTTTATTTCCAAAAAAATCTTAACAGATTGTAGAAACTTAATATTTAGGTACATTTAAATTACAGTATATTAGTTCGTTTTTACAATATTTAAATTTATCACCACGTACATGTACAGTTACTTCATTATTGCTTTTAGGGCATCCAAATCATTTTTAAGATTTATTTACTAAAACCACAAATTAAAATAATTGATAAAAATAATCAAGAAATTAAAATCAGAAAAAGTCAGAATAATTAAAAAATGCTACTTAAAGTTGTCAAAAAAATGACCAAAAAATTTGAAAATTTATTTAAAATTAACAAACTCATCGATCGAGTAAAAAGCTTTGTCTAATAAGAATTCTTTAAGTAACTTTTTGAATAAGCTTTCCACTTGAATAGTTTTTAAACTTTCTGGTAGCCTGTTAAAGTAATATGGCCCTGAGTATTTTTTGTCTTGCCTTGCTGTGTTTAGTTTAATACATGGTATAAAAATGTTTAATTTATTTCTCGTATTTTTAGTATGTGTATCTGAAAACTTTTTATAATGTGTTTCTTTATTCTTAAAAAACTCAGTTAGTAACTTAAAGAGATAGAGTGAGGTTAAGGTGAGGATTCTTAGCCTTTTAAAAATGGGTCGACATGACTCTTCCCTTTTCGCCTTTGCAATTATTCGCACTGCTCTCTTTTGGAGTATAAATATGGGTTCCCTATGACAAGCATAACAATTTCCCCAGATCGTAATGGCATAACTTAGGATAGCTTCAATATAGCTGAAATAAACATTTCTTGTTTGCAATTCATCCAACGACCTTCTTACAATACTTAAAGCATAACATGCCCGACTTAACCTACTTTCGAGGTTTTCACAGTGAAAGTTCCATTTTAAAAGTTCGTCGACATGAACACCTACAAATCTAGTACAATGAGTTTGAGGAATGGCAGTGTTATTTATTGAAAGTATTATTGGCGAACCTTTATTCCGATTTCGATGATTTGTAAAATGTATGAAGTTACTTTTAGACGCATTTAGTGTGAGGTTGTTGCTCTCAAACCAACTATTTAGTTTGAATAGATTAATTTTAACGTTAATCAATAATTCTTCCATATCTTTACCGGCAACAATTAAACTAGTGTCGTCAGCAAACATCGTTACATTTATATCGTTGAAATACATTGGTAAATCATTTACATATACTAAAAATAGAATAGGGCCCAAAATGGAACCCTGCGGGACTCCAAGTTTATTAGTTAAAGGGATCGAACAGTGTTTTGTAATGTTTTGATTTTGACATTGTGTAATTTCCACGATTTGCGTTCTATTTGTTAAATATGAATCAAACCATTTTAAGCAGTCTCCCCTCCATAATGTTTTAGTTTGTTTAGTTTTAGATATTTTACTAAACAAACATTTAGTTTGTTTAGTAAAATATCATGCCTAACGCAATCAAATGCCTTACTCAAATCGCAAAAAATACCTAAGGTGTAGTACTTGTCCATTAGTTTGTCATTTATATAAGATATGAAATCCTCGATAGCTTTAGTAGTGGACTTGTTTCGTCTATATCCAAATTGTCTTTCACTAAGAATATTGTTTGCATCAAAAAACGCAATTAATCTATTTTTAATTATAGTCTCTATGATTTTTGAGAAAGAAGACAAAATTGCAATTGGTCTAAAATTTCCAGTTTCAGTTCTTGCGCCTGCTTTATAGAGTGGAATCACTTTTGATAATTTTAACTCTTCGGGAAAAACACCACTTTCTATAGAGGCATTTATAGCCTGCGTTAAGGGGTTTTTAATGTAATTTATTGCCCTATTTACAACAAACATTGGAATTTCATCCGTCCCTGCAGAATGACTCTTGTTCAATTTTTTAACTATATTTTCTATTTCCCTACTAGTGACGGGTTTCATAAATATTGAATTTGGATTTTGTCTTGCATTTGATAAGTAGAAACGAAATTCATTATTGTTACATTGAGCCTTGTTTATTTTCGTTGGATAATTTACAAAATATTTATTAAATTCATTTGCTACATGTTCAGGATTTTTTATTGTAATTTTGTCCTCCGTGTATATTTCGAAATTGACTTTTGGTTTGTTGTTTCTGTTTGTGTTAAGGTTTACAATATTCCAAATTGCTTTACTTTTATTTTTTTGTTCATCGATATATTTTTTTGTTGCCATTCTCCGTGCCTGCTTTATGACTTTTTTTAGTCTATTTTTATATTGTTTGCAGTGGTCTCTTGCATTCTGATCTCGTTTATTTTTTCTTAATAAAAAATATAAATTTCGTTTATTTTTACATGACACTTTAATACCCTTCGTTATCCATTTCAGTTTTAAATTTGATTTTAAATTCACATTTTTATGTTTGAAAGTATTATCAAAAACATCTTTTATAGTTTTCAAAAAACTAGAAAACCAGTTAGATTTGTCAGTGTTCTGATCGAAAATTCCATTCCAATCTAATTTTGATAAATGTTCATTAAAATCCAACTGAGATTTATTAGGAAAAATCCTTTTCCGCGTTTTTAGAAAACATTTTTTAAATATTTTTTTACCTTCATTGAAAATTTTCATGGATATGGCCTCATGATCGGATATTCCGAGATGACTCTATTTTACTTTCGTATAAATGTAATGGTAAGTTTGTAAATATGTTGTCTATCAACGTACTAGTAGTAAGTGTAACTCGGGTTGGGGAATTGATTGTATAATATAGTATATATAGTTTTCTATAATCATTATCACAATTTTTCATCACCACGCGGGTGAAACCGCAAGGCTCAGCTAGTCCTAGGTACTACTATTATAGACGCAAATGTTTGTAAGAATGTATGTATGGAAGTTTGTTACTTTTTCACGCAAAAACTACTGAATGAATTTTGATGAAACTGTACAATAATATAGCTTACACATCAGAATAACACATAGGCTATAATTTATAAAGATATATAGTTTTCTATCATGATTATCACAATTTTCCATCACCACGCGGGTGAAACCGCGGGGCGCAGCTAGTGGCCAATACAAAACCAGCGTTGCTATGACAAAGGAACGTTTTCCCCATGTTTTCCCCTCTACTCGAGTATTACTCAGCTGAGTCAATGAATGATTTTCGACTATGGAATGCATCCAATGCTCAAGTACTACCTTAGCACCTGAGTAATACTAGGTTGAGTAACGACTCAAGTAATGATGAATACTCGACTACTTATAGTTTCGGGTGAAAGCATTATAACTGAGAAAAAGAAATAAATAAATTAAAGAAATCTAATAAATAAGTAGTAGGTATGTATTTCAAGAGTTATTTTATATCTAATGCCTACTTCATAATCATGTTGAAAAAAAGAGTAATAAAGAAATCAAAATATAACCAGTAAAAATATTATTAAAATTCAATAAAATTAAAATTGCAATGATAATCAGTAAATAGAGAAAAATAGCATAAGGGGTAAAAACTAAATAGCCAGTAATAAAAAGTAGTAATTAAATTAGTTAGGTTTGCTAGTCAATAAATAATACAAAAAAAGATAATAATAATCCTAGATACAACAAATAGAAATTGTTTGAAGGTTGTCATTGTTTTGGGACGCAAGTAATTAAACATTATGCTTTAATTGTTTTTATAAAGTATACTTTATTGTTTACAAAATATTCTGGACAGGCAGCTTTGCTTATATGTCCAGATCAGACATTGTAAAGCTTGTCGTAAACAATATTAACGAGTTTTTAGGTACAAATCGAGTCTGTTTTCTAAATTGTTTGACAGAGCTTGCACTAATGACTTTAAATAGTAGTTTATTCCACATGTCCACTGCTCTCTTTTGCAGAACGGTCATAAGAGGATTAGATTTAAATTTTGCACGAGTTGAGTTTTTCGCTGTGACATGTGAGCGTCACCTTACCACCCACTCACTCCCCCTTTGAAACCATAGAATTTGAGATGCGGAAATCGCGGTTCTAGAGTTTGTTTTCTAGGAAGGAGTTGATTATTTTCCTATAGAGAACAAGATCTTTAAAAATGTGAAACAGAGATTTAGCTGGCAGGCCACGAGCGCCAACTTCCATCGCGTGAAGGTGAACAGTGAAGCCGTTCCGGGTGACGGCATTTGAGAGATCATGGTATTTATTAAATTTGTACTCGTGGTTTTTTGGGATATTTGATTCCCGTGGAACAGTTAATTCTACGATAAGGGCCACCTTCCGAGATAGAGAGTAAAGAGTTATATCTGGGCAGCGGGCTGTGCATCCGAGACTTTCAGGGAATTTATACTGCTTAGAGATCGAATCGACCTCCAGAATCCAATCTGAAGCTTTCTCGATTATTGAGAAAAGTTTTGTAGTTAAATGTTTTTGCCTTTAGAGCCATCCCGCACAAACTGTATTGGGGTTGGAGGGTACTGTCAAACCCTTGTTGGCACGAGCCATTGAGAGGCTAATTACCTCGCAAATAACAGCAAGGACTTTGTCATGGCGGTAAGTGTACCGTCCTTGATCTAAGGCCACCTTGCAGCCAGCTAGAATATGTCTAGCTGTGCAAGGGGCATTGCTACAAAGGGGACATGAACTATCCTCGGCACATCTCCAACGATCGAGGTTACTGGGGTCTAAAAGTGTATGGTGAAAGGCATTTAAATAAAATTTTAGCATCTCTGGCGTCCAGTCTTACAACATTACTTTCCAGTGAATTGGAGGAGGAATGCAAAAATCCAGTTGCTGTCCAATCATTCTGGCATTGGTGGCGAATAGCGTGAGCCATACTATTGCTGTCATAATCTCCCGCAAGAGCGATTTCTTCAAATCCACATCGCTCATGGTTGTAATGCCATATCCCAGACCATTGCCATTCTGGGAACTTTTTGTGGGAGTCTACGCGGACTTGTAGATCATTTGCCTCACTACGGCCACTTATTACGTGCTTCGATATTGCCGGACTCTTGGAATTGCTTAGAATCGATTTTTATTTATTCTGTAGTTGGCTATGTGAGAGGGCAGTTTTAGAGCTAGCTTAAAATTGTGTTTGGACCTGAAGATAGTCGAGAGGTCAGATGGTCTGGCTAAAGACAACAAGGATTTTAAACTAGCTGTCACCAGTGCATCCAGACGAGACAACGTGGGTTGTCGACTACAACGGGCGAGCCCGTCACCACAGGAAGTTTTAACGATTAGTCGTTCTATCTCCCTGCAGTGAGCGTAGAAGACTTGGGACAAAACAGTCCACCATCTAGCTACGCCACAACCCGTAAGAGACCAACGCCTTAACCGCGAGATAGCCAGTAATGTTACCTGACGGGCCGACACTCGCGCCCTTACTTCCAATTGAGACCAGATTTCTCCGGTCTCTCGATTGGTTCCGAGTTCAAGGTCGCTTGCGCGGTCCTCTCCCTTACGAAGCGGTGAAACGGTGTATACCGAATCTATCGCGGACCACGGTGTCCTTTGCCCGGCTCTTCACCCAGGATCGGATGGCCGATGGTCATTTCAAGAGCAGTCGCCGTAAGGTCCGCAACCACCCCCGCTCTATAGGAAACATTACAGCTTCCAGACTCCCCCGACTGTTAGTCAGAGTGGGAGCTAATGGGTCCATGATGAGGTGGCCACGATGACCCATGTGTTCAGGGTCGGTCACACTCACGGGTCAACACCCATTCGATGGCCTCCACGCATGGGGTGCGAGCCTGGGTAGGACACTGGGTCAACCAGTCTCCCCTGGGAATCAATCCTCTGGCGCTCCTGGACGGTCTGCGCACCGAGCGGCGCAAGCCAATCGACTAACAATCGGGGGAGTCTGGGAACTGTATTGTTTCCTATAGAGCGGGGGTAGTTGTGTACCTTACGGCGACTGCTCTTGAAATGACCATTGGCCATCCGATCCCGGTTCAGAGTCGGGCAAAGGACGCCTTGGTCCGCGACAGATTCGGTGCACTCCGTTTCACCGCTTCGTAAGGGAGAGGACCGCGCAAGCGACCTCGAACTCGGAACCAATCGAGAGACCGGAGAAATCTGGTCACAATTGGAAGTGAGGGCGCGAGTATCTCGAGCCCGCCGGGTTTATTCCTGGCTCACTCGCGGTAAGGCGTTGGACTCTCACGGGTTGTGACGTAGCTGGACGTAGGATTGTACTGTCCAAAGTCTTCTGCGTTCACTGCAGGGCGACAGAACGACTAATCGTTAAAACGTCCTGTGGTGACGGGCTCGTCCGTTGTAGTCGACACCGCAAGATGTTAGTCAGAGTGAGCGTCTGTTAGTTAGGACACCGTGAGCGGAGCGACCTCCGAAGCCTCCTCCATCGTACGAGCTGCTGCCCCGGCGCCTGCGCCGGTTACGGTGAGTGGTGCTGCGGTTTCGAGCCGGCTGGCTGCCTCGTCGATGGCTGTGAACTTCGTCGAGGAGGTTGAGAATGCCTTGTCGAGGTTGAGCGACATCGCGAGGGAGGGCGACAGCTCGAAGCGGAGCACGCTCAGCCTGAGCCAGAAAGACAGGATGTCGAGGGAGTCGTCTGGCATCCTTGGCCTCGTCTCGAGGCTTGCCTGCGAGCTTGCTGCCGCCCATGGACGGCTTGGGCTCGCAGATGAGCTGTCTGGAGGGGTGAGGTCGGTGGTGGCCTCAGTTAGGGAGCTGGCTGCAAGACCGGCCCCTGAGGTGGCGCCGTCGCCCTCGACCTTCGCCTTGAGCGGGTACGGGGACGCCCTCAAACGCGGAATTAATTTACAGGTGGCCGGCAATAAGGTGAGGGAGGTTCCGCCGAAGCGTCCCACTGTCTTAATCTACCCCGAGAAGGAGAGCGCCTCTGCGTCATCCGAGTCGACCAAAGCGGCTCTCTTCAAGGCTCTGGACCCTTCGGCCGACGGTTTCCGCCCAGTCACCGTGCGGAAGGTAGGCCGGGCCGGCATCCTGGTCCAGACCTCAACTCCTGGGGGCCTGGAGAGGATGAAGGCTGCGGGCGAAAAACTTCGCGGTGCGGGGCTGAAGGCTGTTGAGCCTCAGGGCCGTCTCCCGCGGATTGTCATTCATGACATTCCGCGGGACCTCAAGGAGGAGAAGTTGAAGGAGCTGCTTTGGAAGCAGAATTTAGAGGGGCGCTGTTGACAAGCAAACGACGCTTGGCGCCACGCGACGCGCGTTTGCCTTTGGCGCAAGGGACGCTTCGGTGGTCCAGAACGTGTGGATCGTGCACCCCGAGGTGCGATCGGTGCTCGTCTCGGGGGGGAGGGTCTTCCTAGACTGGGACTCCTGCAGGGTTCGCGACTACGTGGGTGCGGTTCGGTGCTTTAAGTGCCATAGTTACGGCCACACACAGAAGAGGTGCGAGCTGGAGGTGGTGTGTGGCCACTGTGCTATCAAGGGGCACGAGGCCCTTCCAGGGGGGACCCGCCCAAGTGCGCTACGTGCTCGGCGCTGCGCAGAGAGGCGGCTCACGCGACCGGGTCCGCAGGCTGTCCGGCTTACCAACGCGCGGTGGATAGGGAAATTGCCACCACGAATTATGGCGGGGCATAGTCCCCAACTAATGTTAACCTGCGCGCAACTGAACCTCCAGAGAAGTCGTGCTGTCACGGCTGAATTTGGGCGGACGCTTGAGGTGATGGGTATCGGAGTAGCGTTCATGCAGGAGCAGTACACGCACCTTGGGAAAACCCGAGGTATAGACGGGCGGTGCGTGGTGCTAGAGAAGGGGAGCCGACCCATGGCAGGGATTGCGGTGAGCTCGTCTCTACCGCCGCCTCTGTTCCTGGATCGACTTTCAAGTGAGCACCTCGCCTGTGCGTCTATAGTTATTAACGGCGTGGACTGCTACTTTATTAGCGTCTACTTCCAATTCGGTGAGGCTGTGGACGCCTACGCTGCTGGACTCGCCGCGGCCCTCGACGCCCTCCGGGGCCGCCCGGTTGTGGTAGCGGGGGATTTTAATGCCCGCTCCCCATCTTGGCACGATGCTGGGAACCTGGACCGCCTGGATAGAGTAGCGCGGGGAAGGGCCGAGGCTGTTGAGGAGTTGATAGCGACCTTCGGGTTGCATATTATCAACTCTCCTGGACAGCCCCAGACCTTCTGCGGTCCCGGGGGATCCAGCAATGTGGACTTGACTTTGTGCTCCGCGGGCTTCGCCCGAGAGGTGGTGGAACTGGACTGTGCACGAGTCCTCGTCGTCCTCGGACCATCGGCCTATTTCTTTCGACATCGGTCGGCGCGTAAACCCACCGTCGATTTCTGAATGGCGGTACCGTACCTCCAATATAGACTGGGACCGTTTCGGAGAGTCTCTGTCTACGGGGCTTGCCAGCTTCCCTCCTCCACACAGCAGCTCGGCCGAGGAACTCAGTGTCTCCCTCAACGAAGCCATCTCCTCGGCCTGTGAGTCGGTTCTGGGTCGAAAGAAACCCCGCGGTGGCTTCGCGGCTCTGTGGTGGACTTCCGATCTCTCAGACCTCCGGAAGGTGTTCAGGCAGGCCTACCGCCGAATGAATGATGCCCGCAGAGGCTCTCTCCCCCCCGAGCGTGAAGAGGAATTGCGTGGCAATCTCCGTTCCGCCCGAAGCGTCTACCATGCCGCTATTAGGCGTGCTAAGATGGACTCCTAGAGAAAGTGGGTCTCAGACGTTGGGAACGAAAACCCATGGGACATGAGGACTGCGGTAGATAAGGGCGCCAAGAAGGGCGGAGAATACCTATCCAGTATTATTGAAGGTGTTTCCGCCCCCCTGGATACTAGAGGCACCTTGGAGACTCTCCTCAATTCCTTGTGCCCATCGGACCCAACTATTAATGACGACCCCCACCATGCACAACTATGGCGGCTTGCCGCCTTAGACTCGCGCGTCGTGAACTCATCCGAGGTGACTGCGGACGAGGTTGGCCGGGTAATCGGATCGCTGTCGCTTAAGAAGGCGCCTGGGATAGACAACCTTACGGCCGTGATCGTCAGAGGGGCTGGGAATTTGCCAGGTGGGAGGTGACTGTACTGATGCAGAAATGCATCAATGAGGGCCACTTTCCCACCTGCTGGAAGGCGGGTCTCCTGCGGGTGATTCCCAAGGGTAACGACAAGCCCCGATCGGATCCGAGGGCGTACAGGCCCATCACGCTCCTTCCCATTCTGGGCAAGGTGCTTGAAGCGCTTGTGCGTGATCGGCTGGAGGAGACGCTGTCTCCTCAGAACGAGCGGCAGTTTGGATTTACCCGGGGGAAGAGCACGGAGGATGCCATCCTTTTTGCTAAGGACTGGGTCCGTGACTACGAGGGCACCTACGTTGTTGGAGTCTTTCTCGACATCTCCGGTGCTTTCGATAACGCGTGGTGGCCGATGATCCTGTGCAAGCTTTGAACCCGTCAATGCCCAAACAACCTCCTGAAAACTGTCAGGAGCTATTTCACTGATAGGTCGGTTATTCTGAGGTACGGCCCGACCAGCGTAAGGAAAACCCCCTCGATGGGGTGTCCGCAGGGATCGGTGCTCGGTCCCACCTTGTGGAACATTCTTTTCGACGATTTTCTGGGACTACCATACCCGGCGGGATGCGCCGTCAGTGCATACGCTGACGACGCTCTCCTACTGGTAGGTGGCAGGAGTCGCGCTGAGGTCGAGAGAAGGGTAGCTGCGTCGTTGGACCTCATCCTCGGGTGGGGCCAGCGTAACAGACTGACCTTCTCACCGGCTAAAACTCAGGCGCTTCTCCTGAAGGGGCGCCTCAAGCGTAACCCGGTCATCAGATTGTGCGGACGCCCGGTATCCTTTCCGGAGTCTGTCCGGTACCTGGGGATCGCGCTAACGGCGTCCTTTTCGTTACTTACGCACGCGAAAATTGTAGCCGAGAAATCCCGGTCCCTCTTCTTTGCTCACCGTAGAGCGAGCCGAGCGGACTGGGGAATTCGTTTCCCGGCGGTAAGGACGATTTACAAAGGTGTCTTCGTACCACGTGTGACGTACGCTGCACGTGCGTGGACGGAGCACCACATCCCGGAGGCAATCCGAGTGGCTCTTCTGCGTGGGCAGCGCATCCCTCTCGTGGCTATGACCGGGGCGTACAGGACGACGTCCACTCTCGCGCTACCTGTCATTGCGGGCGTCCTGCCCATCGATTTGGAGGTTTTAGAGCGTGCAGCGTTGGCGCGGTATCGTCGGGGAGGACCAGTGATCTTTCATGGCCTCTCGGTTGACCCGGCGGGGTATCGAGCTGGGGAGTTTGCTCGCCTGATTCGTGCGGAATCCCTTCGTGTTTGGCAGGAGAGGTGGGACGCTGGCGGCACGGGCCGCCTCACCCACTGCTACTTTCCGTCGGTAGAGGCGAGAATGAAAAATGCCTGTTTTCTGCGGTTTGATCACCATACCACCCAGCTGGTCGGGGGCCATGGAGAGTTCAAAGCCAAGCTGTCTGACTTTGGACTCTCCCGTGACCCCTGGTGCGTATGTGGGCATGGACTTCAAACGGCAGAACACGTCATTTGGATATGCCCAAAGCTCTCGACCGCATGGGATGAATTGGTGCGTGAGGTCGGCGCATGCGTCAAGCGCCTACCGATGTGGTATGCGGATCTGGTCGAGTGTGAGCGTTGTTTCGGTGCGTTCCGATGCTTCGTGGAGAAGTGGGTTTCCCTTTGGGAGGAGTTGAGGCTTCCGGGAACCCCAGTTTTGGGGTCCCCCCCGACACCAGTGGCGTGATGCGGAGGCCACTTCCAGCCCGAAGTGCCCGTCTATGTGCCGTCCCCCAAACCGCCCCCGCGGGCGCGTCCCCTGCCTGAGGACCTTGGTTAGGCCGTCCCCCACGAGACCGCCCCACAACCCATACGTCTACATACCCCTCACCAGCCACTTAGTCCCCTCGACATCCTGTCTGTGTTTGGTTGCCTGTCTTCTTTTATCTTCAATTATTATTATTTGTGTTTCTTTATAGTGTTTTTTTTTAAATTATTATTTTTACTTCTATTTTTATTTTGTGATTGCATGTATTTCAATGTTAAAATTTTCAATTGTTAATTTCGCTTGTATGCAATTGTTCGCTTGTATGCTTGTTTTTTTTTTTCTTAAAACTGAATAAATGGGTTCTCGGGGTGGTACCCCCCGTACCACCCCGAGAACCCATTTATTCAGTTTTAAGAAAAAAAACAAGCATACAAGCGAACAATTGCATACAAGCGAAATTAACAATTGAAAATTTTACCTTTCTTACGGGGTGGCTACCTTTCTTTACCCCCCGCGCGTATACCCTTCTGGTACGCGCGGGGTGTCGTTGCATGACATCCCGGGCAGATAAGACGACCACCGTCGTTATAACTGCCCGGGCGGTGGGTGGGTTCTCCACCCTCACCTGCCGCCTTGAAACCACTAAACTGATAGTCAGAGTGCACAATCGATTGGCTTGCGCCGCACGGTGCGCAGACCGTCTAGGAGCGCAATTGGTTTGGTTTGATTCCCAGGGAAAACTGACCAAGGCCAGAGTCCTACCCAGGTTCGCACCTCATGCGTGGAGGCCGTCGGATGGTGTTGACCCGTGAGTGTGACCGACCCTGAACAGAATGGGTCTTCGTGGCCAACCCAGCATGGGCCCATTAACTCCCTCCAGACGAGACAGTTGGGTTTTGGTGAAATCGAGAATAAGAAAGGGCCATGACAAAATTGTGAAGTTAGATAATTGTCATAGATCCAGGCCTTACGAGGGCCAGAAATTAGCAAGTCATCTCTCTTTGCCAGGTATCTACTGAAATGTTCTATAACATGATCACCAGAGACGTATTTTCTCTGATAGGTAATTTTCCTGCCAAGGAATTTGAAATGGTTATTTGGGTCTATAAGGGTCATAGGACGTAAATTTTGTGTCTATGCGGGCGAGTCCAAGGCAAAAATTTTTGGAGGGTTTCACTTTTATACAGCCTGACCAGTCGCAGAACAGCTCCACTTCTGTAATAGCAGAGAAAGCTGCTTGGGGCTCCTGGTGATAAAAGTTAGGTCGGCAAAAGCGAGCAACGACGAGGTGTATTGGTCGCCTGTTTTGAAACTAACCCCATTTCTTGTCGAACTGGGTTAGTCTTTTCAGCAGTATATTGAAAACGATATTGAATATCGTCAGAGATATAACAGCCCTCAAACAGTTCAATTGAATATGACATAAAGCGGGTAGTCCATTCTTGCGTTTTGACATGGAATGTTAGACAGTTGTAGTAGAAGGTTACAATGTCACGCACCACAGGGAAGTTGTATTAGTGGAGTGCAAAGTGGAGGAGACTTTGTCGTATCGACCCAAAGGCATTCTCTAGGTTGAGCCAGCATACGTTGATTTGGCACTCCTGCTGTCTCGCATCCTTGATGGCAGCAGCCAAGAGAGAATTGTGCTCGAGGCAGCCTGAGACGCAACGCATGAAGCCTTTTTGTACTGACACTCCAACGTAATCATTCCGGTGCATGAATCCGGCCATCTTCATGTGGACTATGCCAAAAAAGATTTTGGCCACAGTATCTATCAGAGCAAAGGGCCGAGCGTCCTTTGGTCCGGTGCAAACTGGGACCTTCAGAATTAAGATGACTGTCGCTCGGCCGAAATTCTGTGGGACTACACCGCTATTTCAAATATGTCGGAAGATTGATCCTAAATATTACAGAAGGCAGGAGCACTTTTTATACACTAAGTAGAGAATACCATCGGGACCCGGAGTAGAGCCCGACGGCTCATTTTTATTTGATTTAAAATCTCATAGAGATGGGGATTATTGAGAGGCGAAAGCTACCGTAGGCGGGCGCAGAGGTGTAATGCCCGGCTGTACATATGAAGCAGCATTGGATTCTCATAAGTGGTCGAAAAGTATTCTGTGGCCATTTCTTCCGGGATTTGGATTGTGCCCTTGGCGGCAGACAAAACCTTTTTGCTGTATTTAAAACGGTTTTTGTCAAACCGGGATTCCTCTTTGGACTTGAGAAATGCTCCCTTGCGCTTGTTGTTTTGCGTTACTATGCTCTGTATCAGTTTGAGTATAGAGCGGTATGCGCGTGAGAAGTTGTGGCAGAGGGCCATATCTCCGGCTTTCTTGACTTAACATAGCTGGCGACATATTCTTTAGCTCAGGTACATCGGAATCATTTGTGAGAATTTTATATGTGTCAAATCATGTCCCCTCTTCATCTTCCTTGTTTGAGAAGAGTTAGTTTAAGTAATTCCAAGCGATCTTTATAATTCCTATTTTTCAGATACAACTTCGTATAGGGTTACGTATGGAATAACATATCGGGTAGATGAGTCGCTGAATTTCGTTTATATAGCTCTCAATTTTCTCTTTCAAGGCGTAACCTAACCCTAAAGAAAAAAGTCCAACGGCATTTATTTGCATAATCTGATTACCAAAACAGGAAATTACCCGACCAGACTTTCCAAATAGTTTTCATGAAACGTTTACTGAAATGGCAATTAAAAGGAATTATTTCATTATAGACAGGTTCTTTTAGGTCGGTAAATATAGATAATAATAATAACTTTATTAAACAAAATTTACAGTTTTGCGCAATGGCTGACTTTTTTTTTTACCCACGAGGTATGTGCCTTTTCGTGGAACCCGCCTTGTTGCCTATTGGCACCATTTTCTAGCTGTGCATTAATAGCATCACTCAGGCGGTCACCCATCCTAGTATTGACCGCGCCCAACGCTGCTTAACTTCGGTATCAACGAGGAGAACCGGTGTCAACGTGGCTGCTTGTCGCAATACGATAATATCTTACAGTCAACCAGAGCAAAAAAATCCTTGTAATTTTTGCACTGGAATATATGGTTTTCCCCCTAAATCCATGGACTTAAATTGTTTTTTCCTGTGCAGCGAATCTTTCATCGTATATAGGGACTAGCATTTTTTTAACCTGTTTATTTCAATCTATGGGTTCCGTATATTCCATACGTAACCCTATACCATTGATATCTCGAAATTGAAAAAAACCTGAATTGTTCTTCCCCTGGGTCTTTGTTTATTTTAGCACTAGCGGAACCCGGCGAACTTCATCTCGCCAAAATCTGAAACTCAGTGATTTTTTTTCAAATCGAATGGAATGTATTTTAATGCAGTGCTCTATGATACACGATGTTTTTCGTTTTGTTTTCTGGCGCAAATATATAAAGAGATGACGGTTTTCCCACTCGCGAACAGGCGACATATTTCATGCATATGTCGAGGACTCCCAACATATGTTGATGGTAAAATCGTTACTCGACCAACATTTTGCGCGTTTCCGTCATTGTTGATTGCGTCGCATAGATGTATATAATCTTCCGACCGCAATTTCGTCTCATTTAAACGAATGTACGTCAATCGCTCTGTTTCGATTTTTACATACATGTCCACAGCATACTGATGGAAGACACGGCGACATTTCAAAATGTGATTGTCTTCGTTTGCACGCACCATCATGCGATACGCATAGAAATTCATTGAACTGCCCTTTTTATTCATCACCTCGCCTGCAAATCAATAGATTAGCGTCAATTTAAATGAATCAAACCAAATTGAAGTGATTGTTATGTACCTGTTTGCGGATTGTACAACCGTGTCGTGAAGTCGTAGCCATCTTCTCCTTGCCAAAACAATATCGGATATTGTAAGGCGTCATACGATCGATGAGTTTCATAAACACGTGTCAACTGGTTGTTACGGCGATGCAATACAATGTCACGGTTATCGGAGTGTTCGCCAACCATAATAATGGCGACATCATCAATCGTTGGAGCATTGAAGCGCCGAGAATGTTCCCCAGCTGGAGTTTTGTCTGCTCTAATAACGATTTGGTGGTTATCAGAGGGCATTCGCTCAAGTGCAGTTTTAAATAATGCCACCAACGCATTGTGTTCATGAAAAAATGTCTGCAACTGCTGAACAATGTGTTCCTTTGTCTTTGGATTGTAAGCACATCGTTGCTGCACTTCTTCCCGTGAATTACCCATGAAAAAGATTTGCAGAAATTTATGTTCTGCATCTGGCACCGGCAACAGCGAACCCAGCTTATGGAAAATTTGGCCTTGAATCTGCAATCACAAATTTTCTGGCGTTAAGAATGTTTCACCGAAGTGATCATAAATTGAATCATTTTAATTTTTGTTTTACATTATTATTATAAATCCAGACTCTTTTAGCTCGACTATTCTTCATCCCAAAGGTATCCTTGATTTTTGTATGCATGTATTTATCACAGGTATATAGATTTCTAAGTGTATGATTTCTAAGTGTATGATTGTGAATGTAAATCGCAACCCTAGATGAAAGCTCCGGTAAATCAAAATAACACTTTTTTCAGAAATGACGATAACCTGATTTTATAATAACTATGGGAGATATAAAAAATCTAATATTACATCCATGAAGCTAACATTTTTTTAACCTTGTTTAATTAACTCATGTTTTATATTATTTTTGAGTTACTCTGGTTTTATATCAGCAGTACGCACCTTTTTTGCCCACTAAGTGGAGTTACTTTACTCTATTGAAAGAAAAATGAGTTTAGCCGATATGTGTATATGTATATATATTTATTTACATCTCAATTGTTCTTTTATTTAGTCCCTATATCTACCTTAGAACAGGTCCCGGCCTAGTTAGGTGACATTGCCACTGGATTGTGCGATGGAATTCAATTTTCTGATATTGGCTTAACGTTAAAAATATTTTTGGGCATAAACCGTAACTTTTTGAGTTGTATAATGAATAAAAATAAAATAAATAAATTTGTAAATAAGTGTGCAGCAATTACCATTACTGTGGGCATAAAATTGTCGCGAACAACATGTGTTGCACCAAATGAAGTCATTTGGAAGCAATTATTGTAATATTGTATGTTCGACAGAAAATGCTTAGAATCTGGTGCATTTCCAGACAACAACGATCCTAATGGTTCTGGTGGTGGAACCAATGGTGTCAATCTCATTTTACCCCCTGCGCAACACAAACCAAGTGGTTCGTGGCGGTACTTCAAGGCACTGCAATATTGGCACAAATGGTCCATTTCTCCAATTTGCACGCTTTCATAATCGCTGTATTGTATCGCCAGATCATAATAGAAAGCCTCTCTGTATGTGTTTTGTCTCAAATTCAATCGTCTTCGCACTGCAACATTACGTATACGTGTCGCTTCATTCATTTCTTGGCGATCATCATCGTTTTCAGTTGCTCGAACCTCTCTTTGTCGTCTCGCTCGAGCGGTCACCTTGCTGAGATTGGAGCGTCTGGGCAAGGGCATAACTGTGAAAAATGATTGCAAAACCTGGAAAAACATTCACGAATTACACAAATTCACTTAATTCAGTTGATTTACCTTCAGAATCACGAAAACACGAAAACGCTATGAAAAATTCGTAAAATTCAACTTAACTGTCAAATGTCAGTTTTCACGCCGTGCCGCCATCTTGATTTTCGAATTTTCGTATTTTTATTCTTGTCAAACCGCGCCATCTATTGGCCGAACTCGGTACTAAAAAACTCGGTACTAAAATAATTTTTGGTTTTTCTCATTTTTCTCACTTTTCCGAGAGATTTTTCAATTTTTTTATATCCTATAGCAACACTGAAATGATTACGAACAAAACAAAAAAAGAATCGTTCAAATCGGGCCAGGCGCTCGTGAGTTATTAGGTAACATACATAAAACCCGACTCATTTTTATTATATAGATTGATAATACATATAGGGTATTAGATTACTCAAAGCCATACTATGACAAAGCCATATTACGAAACTCATTACTGTGAAAGTCATTACTACTATGATTGTACTATGAAACAAACTATTACAGTCAAGGGGCGAACAGACTATCGGACGCGTCCGTTAGCCGCGGCTTATGGGCGCGATCTGTGTAATGAATTTCTATTGAGCCGTGCACATTGTCGGATGTCAGTCGCGGACGCGACCTCGAGGCTTCGGACTTACTGTGTTCGGACGTCCGATAGAGATCTGGCAAGCCACGTCCCAAACGACTGTGCATACTGTCCATAAGCCGTGGCAGCGGACGCGTCCGATAGTGTGTTCGCCCCTTCATAATTCCAAACATGTATTTTAACAGATGGCATTCTAGTCATGCCTATACAGTATCATATATCAAAATAGAACAATATAATAACAAATACATTTTGAAATCTTAGCTCTTATTATTTAAATATTATTAACATAAAGATCTCAATTAAAATTTTATATACAGGTTTCAATTCATAATAATTAGGCGCTTTAATATTCACATAGTCTATTAGATGGCATTTTAATATCTCCATATTATTTCTGTGATATAATCAGACTATATAAAAATGCGATAGATGACACTAATAATTTAATGTTATTATTGTTATCATTGATTAATTAATGGATTTTTATTACCAGTCAGTCATTTATAATAAAAAAAAAAACAATCATTATCAAAGTTATTGCAGATAGCCAAATAAATTGCTGTAAGTATCACCAGACAATGCTATCAGCGCCACCTGCAGGCGCATAAGGGTTGCCAAATCGTACTATGGCATTGAGGAATCTAATAACCTTTAGGTAGGAAGGGGTTGTTGGGACATTATAAAGAACAGATAGGTTGTGCACTTGACGATTTGATGAGGATTTCATGAGTGGTCTAGAACGACGAGCACTGTGTACTACTAATTATATTGTTTCTCAAATGCAGATATGCCTCAGCTAAGCTGGGCATGTGTGACTTGCGGAGCATTCGGGCTAAGGAAATGCAGTAACTGTGGAACACATTACCGCTCTGAGGTTTGCCAGAGTAGGGACTGGCAACGCAAACACAGGACTGACTGTCCCTACATTCTTGCTGGTTACGTAGCAGTGCAGTGAGTATTTATTACATTATTATTGGATTATATGAGGTCTGTTCAAAAAGTATCGCAAATTTTGAATTTCCGCGGGTTACGTATATTCGATTTTCGCTTTTTTTGTGGCGTTATGTTGCTACTCATGTCTCACTTATGCCGACAAGTTCGTCCATTTTGAATGTTCAGCTAATTTTTGACAGCTGCTGTGCTTGCACGTGTTTTGGCTCGTTTTCGATTTTTGCCCATTCCAAAAAATGGATCAAAGAATCTGTATCAAATTTTGTGTGAAAATCAAAATGAAGTGCGCGGACGCATATGGTGAAGTTACATTGCGAAGCGACATTGCCGAGGTGGCCGTTTAAATCACGCCGCGCCTGGGAGTGAGCATTAAAATCGGCCGCAAGTAGCACAGGGCGACCGCGGAGAGCACGTAAGGCCCCAGCGAGACCGGCGATGTGGCTCCCCACCTCCTCGCAGAACTGGGAGTAGCATGAGAAAAGTAGCAAAGAAAACTGCCACGAACAGTGGTTAAGTCTAGTCAAGAAGCAGCGACAAAAAAGTGCAAGAGATTTGTAAAAGCTGATACTTTCAGATTAGACAGTATACTCCGGGACACCTGATGCTGCCGTATTAAGAAAGGTATAATTGTAATTAGTACCCCCAAGTGTTTTGGAACATCTGAAAATTCTACAGTAGACAGTGCATGCAATACAGAACCTGAAGCGAATGCTCAGACTGCCTAACGATATAATGCGTGGCATCAGCGTTACTCCACGAATGTCACAAAAATGAAGTCCAATATATTGCGCGGAACATTAAATGGATGCGTAATAGTTACCGACGAATACGTACCGGCGTATTTGCAAGGACTTAATTTTTGTGACATGTATGGAATTATGCTGACGCCGCGCGTTCTCTCGTTGAGCAGTCTGACACTTTGTTTCGAGTTCTTTATTGCGTCCACTGTCTGCCGATTAATTTTCAGTTTGTCCAAATACTTGGGGTAATAATTAAAATCACAACTTTTCTAGTATACCAGCGCCAGGTGTCCCGGATTCTGGCCTGCTGACTACCCCGGCATTCTATGGTCAAACTACTGTCTGATCTGAAAGTAACAGCTTTTACAAAACTAAACTTGCTTTTTTGTCGCTGGCTCCTCAACTAGTCGTATAATCACTGTATTGAGGCTCAAGTTGCCTACGAGAACATTGACAACAGTAATGTTGTAATTGTTGTGAGGGACCACCCCTCACTAGACTCCAATTGCTCGTGAGTGAGGGTGTGGTGTCATCAGAAGTTTTCTCCGTAGTAAAAGTCGTCTTGTTGAAGTTGAAGTCGTTTATTGCAGAAGGTATTTTATGCTTGCCGTAACGGATGCGTAACGCTTCGAATGATAAGTCGCAGTGTGTGTAGTGTGTGAGTGATGATGATGATCGCGAGGTATCAGCGCGGCGGTTGTCGACTCGACGATGATGAAGAGCGCGTGTACTATGCGTGGCTGAGGGTCGCCAGAGGATGATTGCAGAGCGAGGTATAGACGCGGTGTGTGCTCACTAGAGGATGATGAATAATCGATCGAATGTATGGGTTTATGTAGGGTTGTCATCTATAAATTGTTTGCAAATAAATAACTTGGATACTTTCAGAATGGACCCTGTATAGTAGCAGCTTAAGGCTGATGCGTGTATATCACATGCACTTGTTTTTAAACTTGTGACCGTTTTGCACTTAGAAAAATATGACAATCTGAAAATCTATTGACAGAGTCAGCACTTATCACTTTCTCTGGCAATGTATAGAAAGCATCCACTACATGATTTAATAAAAAGTATTGCTTGGGGTTCGATGGTACATTTGCTGTATTTAATTTCAACGACTGTCCATGCAGTTGTTTGCTGGTTCGTTTGTTCATTAAAGTGTCCGGGCCAGGTTAAGCCAGGTTAACCCGGTAACTCCCTAACATCCCTTGCGGGACCAACGGCCGACTCCCCCAATTTCCAGGTTATAATTTTTTATTTGTCAAATTTCAATGCGATCATTTTACAGTATTTTTTTTATGATCCGTATAGTGGTTTACAAGTTATGGTCGTTTGTATCAAGGTCGTCGACTCGCGTCGATTTTACGCGTGAAAATGTCGCGGGCAAAAGTGATAGCTGAATTTTTACTTCGCGAGAGGAGGGGGGCACGTCTCTCACAAATATGCCGCCTGGATGGCCTTGTCGTTTGCCTCTTGTCGGTCCTGTTGAGTGATGGGGGTTGACAACTACGGGCAAGTTAGCAGATAGACTTCATTCTGCAGCATTCCACAGTCGCATATTGGATTCTCTGTATAACTTCTCTGTGTTTGTTGGTACTAATGGGCCCTGTTGCAGTTTGGCCACGAAGACCTACGTGTTCAGGGAGTCATACTTATGGTTCATCACTCATCCGGCGGCCTCCATGCAAAAGGGAGAGCCAGGGTAGGACGCTGGCCCGCGGGCCATCCAATCGATTGTGCATTCCGACTAACAGCCGGGGTAGTCTGGGAACAATAATGCTTCCTATAAAGCGGGGGAAGCTGTTAACGCAACTGCTCTTGATTCGATCATTCGGCCACCCAATCCCGGGGGAATAAGCCGAGTACAGGATGCAGTGGTCTGTGATAGATTCGGTAGACACCGTATCACCGCTTCGTAAGGGAGAGGACCGCACAAGCGACCTCGATCCTGTAACCAGTCGGGAGGCATGAGGTATCCTTTAGGGTAATTCCAGACGGAGATTTCTTTCCAAACTGGTAGTCAGGGGACGAGGCTGACCGCTGGTTAACTTTCCCGGTGTCTCGCCGTAAGGCATTGGCCTCTGTCGGGCAGGTGGCGTAACTAGACTGTGGGTTGTTTTTCGTGCCGCTTCTGCGCTCACCTCACGGGAGACAGAACAATCCAATATCGTTAAAACTTCCTGAGGTGACGGGTTTGCCCGTTGAAGTCGACAGCTCTAGTTGTGTTTGTTGGTGTTCATTGTATACATGTTCTCGAGGTTGGGCCCACTATAATAACCATGAAGTATTTTGTGCGTTTCTCCTCGCAGCCTACGTTCCTCTAATGACGTCATGTGAAGCTTTTTCAGTCGTACTTCTTATGGTTTGTTCCTCAGTGATTTATATCCTTCAAGTATGGATTCTATACTTGATACGAGTATTTGAGGAGCGGGAGGACCTAGGTTTTATAAAGCTGGAGGGAAAGATCGCTGGTTATATAAAAAGCTCGTCTTATTAAATAAAGCAGCAAGTTTGCTCTTTTAACTACATCGATTATGTGGATTTCCCATTTGAGGTCCCAGTACCATAACTGGCTATACTTCTTCCCTCTCATTGCATAATAATATACAGGTCTCAATACGTAATAATTACCCACTTTAACATTGACATTGGGCTTTGACGTTTCCCGCTAGTGTGGCTGCAGCATTTGAAATGGTCACTTTATCAAACTGCCATGTAGTGACACCGCCAATCGGTTTTGTTTTCATTAGGGAACAACACGCAGCTGCCGGAACCAGTGATGCTGGACCGTCGCGGCCGCAGGGTGAGTAATCTCCATTTAATGCCTCATTTAAGCTCATTTACACCCTCGCGCGAGTGGCGAGGCGCGAGACGAGAGTGTGAATCGGGCACTTGCGACTCGCATCGTCACTCGCAGCGCTCGCGTCGGGGGCGGCTTTTCGGGCACGAGTCAAAGGACCTCGCGACGAATAGTCGGGGAGCCAGCGACAAAAAAGCGCAAAATTTGGAAAAACTGATACTTTCAAGATCAGGCAGTATTTTGGCCATAGAATGCCGAGTTACAGTCAACAGGCCAAATTTTGGGACACCTGGCGCTGGCCTACTAGGAAAGAAGTAATTTTAATTAGTACCCTTAAAGTGTTTTGGAAAAGCTGAAAATTAATCAGTAGACAGTGGACGCAATAAAAAACTTGAAACAATTGGTCAGACTGACTCGATCGAACGCATGGCGCCAGCATCCCCATACCATTATATTAGATTACGGCACAGTAGACCAATGATTCATAGACTGATGCGTGACATGGAGATGCTGATGCCACGCGTTTGATTATGAAGCAGTCTGACTATATGTTTCGAGTTCTTTATTGCATTTACTGTCTACTAATGAATTTTCAGCTTTTCCAAAACACTTTGGGATACTAATTAAAATTACACCTTTCCAGCGCCAGGTGTCTCGAAACCTAGCCTGCTGACTGTAACTGGCATTCTATGGCCAAAATATTGTCTGATCCGAAAGTATCAGTTTTTCAAAACTCTTTCACTTTTTCTGTCGATAATACAAATTACTTGAGGGAATGAGATTCTAAAATCATGTTTTATTATCCAGCTTGAAATGATTTTATTTCACTTGTTTCATATTTTTTCTATTTTCACTGTATATTGAAATTCCAAACCTTTGTGCTCCGTTCCCCTACATCACAATCTGTACACTGCATCAGGAGAGCATTTTGTACATGTGTATTATTTAAGCGGAATTACGAAAACCACACATTTCTTTTCAGCGAAGGATAAACAAATTAATGATATCACAGCCGAGCGTCAAACAAACTGTACAATTAAAATAAAATGACACACAGCCACAACGCGACTTAGTATAAAAAATCATAAATATAACTTAAAACTATTTCCATATATAGTGTTGTTCAAGTTGTAAGTTTAATAAATTGAAAAAGAACACATACAAACCAGTTACAAAGCTTAAAACTCGAAAAAGAAACTTGCTTGACATCTTAAACAATCTACACAGTACAAAATCAATACTCATAATAGAGCTATAGTCGTGCACTTAGCAAAATAATTATATTTAGAACACATCATTACACACAACGTTACACAATTAGATTAGAAATATAATAAACATTTTTGAAATATTTTAATGCAACTTACAAAATAAAATAAAATAAATAAATAACGTTACCACAACCTATTCACATATATACATACGCACAGGTGTTGCGAAACATTATTATTATATTTTTTTCAAATCATTTTCTAAATAATCTACCATAGCATTATAATAATACAACAGTAGTACACATCATCGTTAATAATAAAGGTTGAATTATCAATAAACAAACTTTGAAATATTCTATAAATATCTACATAAGAATCAGTAATCTTTAAATATTTAAATAACAAGACTTAGCAATAAACTCCTGCACACACTAAAACGTATTACAATTTTCTTTTTTAAAGTCATAAATAAATAAAACACACATAACGTAACACACAACTAAACAACACTTAAGTATTATCAATTAAGTATTAAGACAACACACACCAATGATACTAATTACTCACAAACAATGCAAACGCCTAGAAATCACACATGAGGGACATACCAAACGCAAATGATCCCATAAATAAAATAAAATTTTAAAAAAGTAACAGATGATCAGGCAACAAAGGGAAACACAATGGAAAGCACAAACAGCGACGTACAACTGGACGACACAAATCGGGTCATCAGAATTCCATTATTACCGCCTCAAGCCGGAAATAATCAAGATTATCAACGAGTATAGCTTCAAAAAGCTTACAAAACTTTAATACGAGTGCATCCAGAAAGTCATATATGTTCTGGACTTCATATGCCAAACAAAACCAGGCATGGCCAAAACAACGACACTTGTAATAGCGACACTACAGCAGCTCAATCATTGTAGAGATCACGTCTACGTCCTGGTCGTGTGCCACACTAGGGAATCAGCAGACCAAGTCAGGAAGAAATATGAATACTTCTGCAAGTACCTACCGGCCCATCAAATTCAACGCATTCTTCGGAGATCAGCCTACACATAGGGACGAAACGGAACTGGAGAAACCAAGCCCGCACTTTGCTATCGGCACACCCCTTCCAATACCAATACTCTCTTATAAAACGTACTCATCAACGTGTAACACCTAAAACATGTCGTCATAGACGAATGTGAAACACTGATCAGATCAAGGGATACGAGACAATACAGGAATTATTCTGCGGACTACCACAGCACACACAGGTCCTGTTTGCTACAGAGTTGAGCGGAGAAATCCGTCCATTATCCAAGAAATTCATGGATGGCGTAACAAAAATTTGCCTAGACGACGGGCGTAAACCATCGTTGGAAGGCATCATTCATCATTACATACAGATAACCGACGTACAGAAAAACAAAACATTAGTCGACCTCCTTCGTGGTCTACATTTCAACCAGGCTATTTGTGAAATCTTTATTTGTGAAATTTATTTCTGTAACAACCATATTTGTAAAATCTGTAAAACGTGGCATGGCTTTAACACAATTACTGAACGAAGTAGAGTTTCCCACCATTGGCATCCACAACGGCATGACGAAGACGAAAGACGACAACGACCGAATTACTGTGGTCAAAGGCTTATCATCTTTAAACAAATAATGATGGGTACTCGCCTGTACTAATTACGAACTTACTGGTAAGAACATCACTCTTGCTGGATTTACGTCTATTATTATATTTATTATTTTCCAGAAACAGTTTACGAAACACAGATTTAGCAATATTTTATATAAATAGTAATATCGAACACATCTTTGATACACTCTACCTACACTATACTCCATATATTAATCTGTTATACTATATTATTCTATTATTACTTCATATTAAAAAAATATTATTACATTAAGAAATTAATCATTTCTCAATAAAAAAAATTGTAAACGCTCACTCGCAATAAATCTCCCATATTGTCTATTCTCCAAAAATCATATATGTATTTTTATTTATATGTATAACAACAACACTATATATTATTGCTATAAATAACCATTATATACAACACATACAAATAAATATATCCACTTTCGTTAAGGGTTTACATTTTCCTCCTAAGTTGACAATAAAATATATCTTATGTATACGAATAACAAAATATGTCTTATATTATCTCTCATAATCTATTTCTGTCTCCCAAGTACTGGTCTACCTTTGGTCACTTTCTTATACGCCCCGAACACCTACGAAGTCTTTCTTTGCAGGCGCGAGTAATTTAGAGAATTTATAAAGACATGAGTCCACCTCAATATTAAATACCAGCGATTGTAAAGATATACTAAGGACACATAATGGATTTAAAATTTTACATCTCAACATAAGAAGTGCCAATAAAATTTTTGACAAACTAATTGTTGCTCTAACCTATATGGATGCTGATTTCGAGTCGAGATTAATCGCATTAACCGAGTGTTGGATAAAAGATACACCTCCCATGCAATATCTTGATAACTATGATACGTACTTTTCAAGAAATTGTGTAAAGAAATTACAAGCAAAATGACGGGGTAATCCTATTCATTAAAAGTACTCTTAACGCCACCGTAGTAGAGGTTACAATATCGGAAGCAAATTGTTTAAAAATAACTGTGGAAAGTACACTAGTAATAACCGCAATATATAGGTCTCCATTCACACGAAACACCACCAGTTTCACTAATTCACTATCGGATATTCTCGAGATGGACAAAGGTAAGGACTAAATTCTGTTCGGAGACTTAAACATTGATATTTGAAATATAAGAAACATGTAAAACTATACAGATTACCTCTGTTTGCTGAGCGAGAGTGGTTTTACTTCTGAGATTAATAAGCCTACAAGAGGAAAGGCTCGTTTGGATCACATATTTGTAAAGACTAAACTTGAGGCTGTAGGTATTGTATGCGATATGGACACACCGATCATTTCTCGACGATAATAATGCTAAAAAAACACAAACATGCAAAACACGGAATACGCCAGAATCAAATGAAATTTTTAGACTTTCCATAAAATTAGTAAAAGCTACATAAAAAGCAGCGAAGGAAATCCCAGCTTGGATTGGGAAATGCTTCGTACGGCCAAAGTGAGCGTTCAAAAAACGTACATTTCATATTTTTTTACAGAAGCTGTCGTCATCAAACTGGAGTCCTCCGACGAAGAATTAGAGGAGCTGGTAGCCGGCTACTCGCCGACGCCGTACTCGGCGGAGGTGGCGGCCGGCGCGGCGGCGGCCTCGGCGGCCGAGGCGCTCCAGGAGGCCGCGGAGGCGGCCGAGGCGGCGGCGGCGGCGGAGGAGGAGGCGCGCCAGGAGGCGGCCTTCGCGGCGGAGGTGGAGGCGGCCTTCAGAGATTGCTCATCAGAGATTGTCATCTCTGATGAGGAAGTTTAAATTTTCATTTGTATATACGTTTAATTTATGTATACGTTAATTTGTTTATTTTGTATATACTTTAGTTATGTTGAAGATGACATCTTTAATTTTGATCTAGGCGATAGGTTTAATTTGTAAATACGTTACTACAAAAAAAAAAAAAAAAAAAAAATGTCGAGGATTAGGCCTGCGGTTATAACATCGGGAAGAAAACATTGCCTTGGTACTAGAACCAACGCAATGCTATTATTTTCGTTGTTATAATTATGGGGATACCTCGTTAAAACAAAGCGACGTCATAATAGCCTAACCTCTTGGGTTGACGTGGAAAAGGCTTTTTTTCATTTATAATGTAACGAAGGTTCACCATTAGACAAGAACGTCAGAAGATCAACTCAGAAATGTATGTAAACGACCGTCGCGACGTCGCCTTGGCAGCCGCAACCGCAACCCCTGCATTAGCATCGAAACCAGGAAGAACAGGCCCTTTTAAGGGCTACCATATTTTTCACGATTTGGATTATGTTTATGTTTATTACTTTTTGTTATGTTTATGTTTACTACTTATGTTTATTACTTTTTTTCCTAATTTTGACAATCATCCAACTAATGTCTTCCATTAAAGTACGCCAATTTCAGGAAATCAATAACGACTATAGAAAAACTTTTTTTTTTTATATATTTACTAAAATAGGTCATAACGTATGATTTCGGTAAAAAAAACAACAAAAAATTAGTTACTCCGAAACTATTGATTTTTGCATAGAGTATGGCTGCATAATTAGCAAATAATCTCTTCTACAACATCCTCAAAGGTTTCTACCGACGAACCAATAGACATGTATACAGCTTAATCTATGACATTCCCGGTGCTATTGGGTGAACTATTTAAAATTTAAATGACTAAACTTATTTAATAGTACCTACTTTATTTTCTGTGTCTAGGATTTGCTGGATACACTCTACATAAATTAAAAATAATAATAATATAGTGTTGTTAACAGAAAATATTTCTAAAAAGACAAATTGCATTTGATAAGGTCTGTTCTATCAGCGAAGAGTGTGTGATTTTTCGGATGCCTTTTGCATCAGGGCAAGTCCCCAGTGGACTGTAATAATATGTACACTCACCCTCGTTCGTTGTCTACAGCACCCTTTTTTTCAACCAGGTTGGCCTCGGCAGGGGAGCTCCTTCGATTTTCCTGCTGCTGACTGACGACACTTTAAACTCCCACGTCTTCCAGGCAATTAAAGAAGATATTTATGTTTTAACTAGCGTGTATTTTCAGAACTTATTAATTATTATTATTTACGGGCTCATTGCCCTATGATAACTCGCAATTACATTGATCTCGCGTTGACGTCAGTCTATAACACCCGAAAAGGTGCCGGCCCGTCTCAGATCTCTTTTTGCAACTACCTAACATGGCGTCCTTCGCTTTCCTCACACTGTTTACTAAAAAAAAGAATCGTTCCGCCCTTTAACCGCCATCTCTAGGCTTTTAAGTGGCCGAACGATTTCACACCTTCCCTTATTGGTCAAAAGGATCTATAAAAGGAACGCCCCCTTTTAAAGATGGTCTGCCAATATACTAATAGATAGCAGTGCACGTAAATACATTACTAAATTTATACTTATTTCTCTACTTATAACTAACAACTCAAATACGGTGTTATGGTGATTTAGGGGCGCTTTTGTATCATAGATTAAAGTTAATTACCATATCACCCTAATTACATAATATATAATCTAATCACCCCAATTTACTATGTACTTTAATTAAACGCTTAAATGCTTACTAATTTACATATCGGACCTGAAACATTTTATTATGTGTTAGTATACTTACTTAGTAATTTATGTTATCTTATACTAACAATCAAGCTTACATTAATTAACTAAATAATAATAAGGTGTCACGCTCTTTGTTTCTGACAGGCCGTTTGATAACGTTATCCTATATTTTAATAATATTATCATATTTAATTATTATCAGATAACTAAATTAATGATGAGAATTATGGCGCTGCTATAGCGGCAGCACCATTTTCTCTTTTTAAAAAGCTTCATTTGGGTAATATAGTCACGCTCGTATTCTTCCTTTTAGGTTGTAAACAAATAACGGCGAAATAGCGTTGTAACTTGAAGCGGCGGCGTCTATTGTCTCCGTGCAAGCGGGCAAGGGGTAAAGGCTGGGTTTTTTGAAATATTATAGCCCTTTCAGAGAGAGCGAGGTCGTCTTTATTACGAGGGGCACTTCAGAGTTACTTCTTCGAAAAGTTAACCCGTGTGTCAACAATGGTGCAATAGTGCTGTAAAACCGAACCAGCAACGCCTATTGTCTCTGTGCCAGAAATTCAAGGGGTAAGAGCGGAGTTCCGTGAAAAGACGTATTATATCGCCTTTCAGGTGAAGGGGCATTGTGCGCGAATCCAAGATACCAATAAAACGCTTTCATAATCTTTGCAGCCTCGCTGAGCGTGGACTGCCTTATAAATAATTATTTTATAAAGTAACATTTCCTCCCCAGTGACATTGTCACTTCTGTCTATTAATTATTTCTAAGGGTGGTATGTTGACATCTTTTTTAATATTATGACTAAGTTTAAAAGATCCCATGCCCCGCCCTGGCCAGGACTGGCTGGCGGAATAGAACGCCAGGTAATATTTTTTATTACTTAAATTATTTTTAAGTTCCTCGTTGTCTACACCGCCCATAGCCTGACGAAGTTCAGCACAACTACCTTTCATATTGGTTGCATTGTTTGAGTATATTACTCGTGGTTTTCCACGACTGCTAATAAAACGCCTAATAGCCTGTATCATAGAATCCGTGGACAAGAATTCCAAAACTTCAATATGCATCGCTCTCACTGACAAGCAAGTAAATAGTACACCGTATCGGTGTTCTCTTCGCCTAATCTAATCCGACGCAGCTAAAAGGTCTAGTATGGTGTTCTAAAAGCTCCGCCGGAAGGTCTCCTATTAACGCGGTCACCGGCTTGGCCTTTTTTATTTATTTTATTTTATTTTTATAAAATTATCCAAAACAATACAATTGATTTTTGCGAAGCAGATAAGATTGCATTTGTGTGGATTTTATCCCCCCACTAGATTGTATATCTGTTATGGGGTGATAGTATTTAAGACTTCACTTTAATCAACGTGACTTTTCACTTTCTTTCTTTTTTTTTTTTTTTTTCTCATTCATTCCGATCGCTCATTCATACTTATAAATTTTAAGGTTATTATAAATATATAAATGTGTATATAAATAAAGAACTAATATTAAATAAAGAAAAGGAAAATATTTAAATTTATAGATAAGTAAAATAAATAAATATATAAATTAATATATAACTAAATTGACCAATAAATTAAGTAGCCTAAAAAGGTTTCTTACTGTGCACATATACTTGTGAATTTAATTAATTAATATAATATTATCATTTTTTTTTTTAAACATAATCAACCGAAAACATATTTCTTATCAAGTATCAGGTGACAGATATGGACCGAAGTTTGATCCCTCAAATTATCGACCGATATCAGTACCTGATGTTTTAGCAAAGATTTTGGAAAAAATAGTAATTACACAACTCTGTAATCATCTAGAAACCAATCACATGTCACCCGAAAACCAATACGGCTTCAGATCCAAAAATGGGAACACAAGATGCAGTACTAAAAATGTCAGAGCATATCACTAGGTATGTAGACGCCAACAAAAAGTGTATTACTGTACTTCCCGACCCCGCGCAAGATCCTGACACAGTATCCCATGAAATGCTCCTAATGAAACTTGGGAAATATGGTATTACAGGTATCGGACTAAACTGGTTTCGCAGCTGTATTGGATCCCGAAAACAGCGTACCCGGGCAGGCGATTCACCCAGTAATAGTCTCCACAACAATCATGGGGTCCCACAAGGAAGCACTCCTGGACCGACTCCCCTCTCACTCTACACAAATGGGCCTTGTGAAATGGACGTTGACGCAGACATAGGTACTATCCCACGCCGACGATACTGCCCTCCCACTCGAATCGAATAGTTGGGAAAGTGCATACAACAAGGCAGCTGCCGCGATGAAAAGTGTCAAGGGCTGGCCTGACCACAATCTGTCAACGCCGAAACGTGGATAAAACTAAGCTTGTAGCCTTCAGCATAGATGCTCGTTAGCAACCTCCACAAAAATTATAACCTAGTCCTACACGAAAGCGACAGTCTTGATTGTAACTGTGCACAAATTGAGCGTGTGCATTTTGTAAAGTACCTAGGTGTTCATGTCGATAAACATCTCCGGTGGCAAATACATATCGAAAAGGTCGCCGTAAAGGTCCGTAAACAAATATATATCCGCAGGAGTATCAGAAATGTTTCAGATATGAAAACTATGAGATCCATACATTATGCCTTGGCACAGTCACTGATGATACATGGCAATATCGAAACTAAGGCGGCGCGGCCATACTGCACCTAGACCCACCAATAAAAGCCCAAAAAGGTAAATAGATAAATAAATACATGTGTCAAATACGGCCTAGGTCAGGATGTGAGTCACCATTTCTTCGCACTGGCTTCTACCTTTCGTCATGAGCCACTTGAAAATATATTTCTTCAGAGTCAATTTACTAATTGAAGTCTGCACTTTAGCCTTCCCCAAGGAGGAGCAGAAGGAATTATAAAGACGCGGTGCCAGAAACGCGTAATGCCTCTGTGCAAATCTCGTATTCACTCGCTGGTGGGATTGTCTATTTTTATTTCGGGTGTCATATGACTGGTTTAGCGAAGAATGACGATCAGTGCAGCTATGGAAATGCGTAACAATATTTCTCACGTATAACTGTCTCACATCCAAGACGTCGAATGCCCTAAAAAGCTCATCGGACGGATATAAATAATGCTTCCTATTAATGACGCGAACTATCGCCTTTTGGGCCTTAATTAACGGGTCCAGGTGCATCCCGGCCGCACCACCCTAGCCAATCTGTCCGTAGGACATAAGCGACTGAGCCAATGCACAATATACTGATCGTAGGGTTTTCACATCTAGCACACTTCTGAGATTTCTGAATAAATAAATACATTTTCTAATCCTCCCTGAAATACTATTGATATGTACATTCCATCGGAGATAAGGATCGATTTCAATTCCTAGATATTTGATGATATTGACGCGTTCTATTGTATTATGGACAATGTCTTCTTCCAAATTTAATTTAAAGGTGGGCGCTGGTTGCTGTCGAGAATCTATGCTGTAGGTCATGTATTTTGTCTTACCCACGTTCAGGGTTAGCAGGTTGCTATCCAACCAGTTTTTCACTTTTTTCAACCTTTGACAGTATAAGCAACGAAATAACTCCTTTTTAACACTACGGCGCGGATTTATAACGCAAAAACGCTGACGCAATTTCGCCAGCACACTCTCAACACCTGAATGTAAATTTTCGTCATGCCTTTTCTTTATCAATAGTTGGGTAAATCGATCTTTGCCTTCTATAATCATAGGATACATTGTATCATATGGCACGCCGAGCGCCGCGCCGATACGACCCCCCATTCTAATGAAACGTGTCCCATCTATGAATGCATTTAAAACTTTCAGTCTACTTCCTGCCGGTAGTATTTTGTTGTTTTTTAAGCAAAAAATGTCGCGGCCAAAACAGCGCCATTGAGAATCTTTAATTAATTCTTTCTCGGCGGCGGATAAATCGCAACCAGATATATCGCGATTTTGGCATTTTCTCCGGCATAGGTTAGCAAATTTTTGTACATATGTCATCGTTCTAATAAACCGTTGATAATTGGAGAAGCGTTCCATGTCGATAAGTCCTTTTTCCGTTTCATGGATATGAAGTGTCACCGCCGGTCGATATTCTAAACCCGCTCTCTCATCTTCCCGTAGTTCATCTGGAATTTCCGCCGGCCAGAACTCGCGCCCTTGTTGTAGAAAGCTAGGACCTGTGAACCATCTGCTTATTGGAGACATATCAACGGGTGCACGTAATCGCGTCGCATCATCCGCTGGGTTTAATTTGCCACTTAACCATCGACACTCCTCGGCTTGGCTTAATTCGTCAATTATTCCCAAGCGGTTCGATACGAATTGTTGATATTCGTCACTTCTAGACCTTACCCACCATAACACGTTCCTGGAATCTGTCCAAAACACCTGTTCGTGGGTCTCTATGGAGTGATCTTGTCTAATTTTATGACAAAGTTGCGCACCTAACAAGCCCGCCGTAAGTTCCAAGCGAGGTATACTTAAATTCTTTGAAGGCGCAACTCGCGTTCTACTTCCTATCAGAGTCACCATAGGTGTCGTGTCGCCTCTTATTACCCTCAGATAAGCGGAAGGACACATCGCTTCTGCGCTTGAGTCGCAAAAAATGTGTAATTCTCGCCTTTCGCCCTCTATTTTTGAGGTCTGATAGTAGCGAGGAATTTTGACAGCGGCCGCCCTCTGTAAAAATACTAACCACTCTTGCCATGCTTTCTCTATCGAGCTATCTACAGATTGATCCCATTTTATCTTGCTTTTTCATACTAATTGCATTATGATTTTAGCCCGTACAATCAATGTCGCGAGAAATCCCTGCGGGTTGTAAACGCTCATAATACCCTTCAAGATCTCTCTTTTTGTCTGCGTTTTAGTGCCCGCGATTAATGCGCTATCCACCTTATGCATGCGTAAATCGAACGATAGTTCGTCGGTTTCGGAAATCCAATGCAATCCTAACAATGGTTGCATACCTAGTTCACTCCTTTCGATAGGCACATTTTGTTTTGCTATTTTATTCTCGGAAACCTCTGACAACACTCTGCTGTCATTGGTAGCCCAATTAGTTAGATGAAACCCTCCTTGAGTGTGTATATAATTTATTTCCCGAATTAAACGTTGAGCATCTCCCACTGTATCCGCTCCAAATAAAAGGTCATCGCAGTAATGATTTTGCTTAATGGCTTTTGTGGCTTCTGGATACTGGTCTGTGAAACGTTCGGCATTAAGGTTATGCACATAGTGAGAACTGTATGGGGATGACTTTGAGCCGAAAAAGAGAGAGGTCATACGATAAGTTCGTGGTTCAATATCGCGATTCTTACCTCGCCATAAGTAAAGCTGCTTGAAGCTGTCTTCTTCTTGAATTTTAATACGCAAGAAAAAATCTTTTATGTCGGCAGAAAATGCAACGAGGTTTTCTCTAAACTTAAAAAGTATTCCTATGATAGAATTATATAGGTCAGGTCCTGCGACAAGGCAACTATTTAGTGACGTTCCATGGCAAGCAGCGGCTCCGTCGAAAACTACCCTTAACTTTCCCGGTTTGGCGGGATTTTCTACCCCAAAATGCGGCAAATACCATATTCATACCATACCATATCCCGTTAATAATTGTGGAGTGTCCTCGGGATATAATAAGCTGCCAGCAATTAGCACCTATTAATAATTGCGGTTGTACTTCGGTTACCTGGCGTGCAATCGTATTTATATACTTTCGTCCGGTTATCTCGTCGCGGGGTATACTTTTTAACAACGGGAGGTTGATATTATTTATGCTGTATGCTTGCATTTCTTAAGACTTGCTTTCTTCCTCTCCTCTAATTTGAAATGTAACGGTTTTAGCATTTTGTGATGTGGCTGTCATTTCGTTTACACCATGGATTTCCAATGGTTTAGATGGCCCGTCTAAACCAAGTTCGTTAGCCAACGCCTGATCCAATAAAGATACAGTTGAACCCTCGTCTGCAAGACCGTATATGATTTTAGTTCCTTTTGGACCCGTGATAACTACCGGTAAATTTTTAAGAGAATATTATTTCTCTTAATTTTCCTGGTTGTCATTACTCGCCCGAGCGACACTTCTATCTACTTCGTTTGGTTTTTTATTTTCTAAACTAGCGTTCGATAATAGAAAATGATATTTCGCGCGGGGGTTTTTGCGATAAGCTGGACAAGAGCGACTACCATGCGATTTTGATAAACATTTAAAACATCTCTTCATCTCTCTAATCAATGACAGTTTTTTAAAACTCTCGCATTTTGACAAATAATGATCTTTATCGCAGTTAATGCATTTGACCGATTCTGGCGTTTAATCGCGAGCATTAAAAACGTATTCTTTGTTATGGTTTGCATTTCCCTTTACCCTATTTTCGCGGCTGTGGCCCTGATATTTTTTACTATCAGCCCCGGCGATACCGGCATCTTTCGAGATAATCGCTAATGACTCTAACCATTTCGAAAAATAAACAATTACCGGTTCGTCTGACATTTGCCTATTTTTATCGGCCAGCCAAGTGGTTAAAAGTTTCTTCGGTAATTTGACGATTAGAGTGGATAACAGATCGGGATTAAGTAAATGATCGTTTCGCTCTAACGATTGGAGCGTGGCGATTAAGTTTTTAATTTTGCATGCAAATTTCGTCAAATTTCATGATTTATGTCTTCGCTCAGGTTACTCATTCTACGTACTTCACTTATTGTGCGGTTTATAACAGCATTAGGGTTACCAAACAAGGTTTCCAGGGTTTTTACTATTTCTGGTACTTGATTGGGGAATAATAACAGACCTGACACGGCTTCTCTCGCTTTACCCGTAAGTGCTTTTTGGAGACGCAATAAATTTTGAGCGTCTGTCAACTTTCCCACCGTTGTGGACTGTTCAAAAATGGCTTTGAACGCAATAAACGCTATCGGATCCCCTGAATATACTGGTAAATGGTTATCACAAAACGGTCTGGAAGAAACATTAGCAAAAACTTGACAAACCTGATCTAATAACTGTTTATCGCCGCGGTCTCCACTTGAAGAGGCGCCCGGTTTGGCAACCGGATGCGGCGCCGCGACACCCGCGCCGTCTCCAGCTGTCTGTGCTGGCTGCGTGCTCGTGGCTGGAGTTGCCTGCGCGCTCGTAGCGAGCGCGTCAGGCGCAATCCCCTTTCCTCGCGAACGCAACACTAGGTTTTCACTCACTTTTCCGTGTATTTGGCGCACTGATTGTCCGACGTTTTCTTCGGCGATTTCTGTTGCGACTACTCGTTCTGGGCCGGGTGGTATGTCTTGTCTCGATTCTCCGGTGCATTCGCGAAAATTATTTTCCGCCCACGCAGAAGTTCGTTCGGCTACTGATTGCGCTCTGCTGGAGAGCTGGCGATTTTGCCAGCTTTCGGCGGTAGATTCATGAAAAGATTCTGACACAACTTCCAAAATTCTACGTGCGTGATCGCCTTCCGCTTCCAGCACTTGCTCTTGTTCCGCTAAGTCCGCTTGAGTCGCTTGTAATGCTGCTGCCGCGTCCGCTGCTCTTTTTCTTTCCTTGGATGCAAATTCCATGTTCGCTCGGTCTGCTTCCGCCTTGGCAATTTCTTCCTTTGCTGCCGCCGCCGCGATTAATTTAGTTTTTTCTGCCTTAATCTTCGCCGCGGCTCTCGTTACACGTAGAATTTCTTCCGAAGCGTCTCTAACCTCCTGTAGACGCTCGCTCCTTCGGCTTATTGCCGACGATACTGTAGAGTTGGGTCTGGTTGGATGTCTCTTGGATGCTGTAGACATTTTAATTCTTCGCTGATCAACACAGATTCTTCAAATTTTCAATTTTTCTGTCACTTATTGGACTTGTTGATCTCCATCCGGCTCGAATATGACCAATTATGTACTATCAGCGAAGAGTGTGTGATTTTTCGGATGCCTTTTGCATCAGGGCAAGTCCCCAGTGGACTGTAAAAATATGTACACTCACCCTCGTTCGTTGTCTACAGCACCCTTTTTTTCAGCCAGGTTGGCCTCGGCAGGGGAGCTCCTTCGATTTTCCTGCTACTGACTGTCGACACTTTAAACTCCCACGTCTTCCAGGCAATTAAAGACGATATTTATGTTTTAACTAGCGTGTATTATCAGAACTTATTAATTATTATTATTTACGGGCTCATTGCACTATGATAACTCGCGATTACATTGATCTCGCGTTGACGTCGGTCTATAACACCCGAAAAGGTGCCCGCCCGTCTCAGATCTCTTTTTGCAACTAACTAACATGGCGTCCTTCGCTTTCCTCACACTGTTTACTAAAAAAAAGAATCGTTCCGCCCTTTAACCGCCATCTCTAGGCTTTTAAGTGGCCGAACGATTTAACACCTTTCCTTATTGGTCAAAAGGATCTAAAAAAGGAACGCCCCCCTTTAAAGATGGTCTGCCAATATACTAATAGATAGCAGTGCACGTAAATACATTTCTAAATTTATACTTATTTCTCTTCTTATAACTAACAACTCAAATACGGTGATATGGTGATTTAGGGGCGCTTTTGTATCATAGATTAAAGTTAATTACCATATCACCCTAATTACATAATATATAACCTAATCACCCCAATTTACTATGTACTTTAATTAAACGCTTAAATGCTTACTAATTTACATATCGGACCTGCAACATTTTATTATGTGTTAGTATACTTACTTAGTAATTTATGTTATCTTATACTAACAATCAAGCTTACATTAATTAACTAAATAATAATAAGGTGTCAAGCTCTTTGTTTCTGACAGGCCGTTTGATAACGTTATCCTATATTTTAATAATATTATCATATTTAATTATTATCAGATAACTAAATTAATGATGAGAATTATGGCGCTGCTATAGCGGCAGCACCATTTTCTCTTTTTAAAAAGCTTCATTTGGGCAATATAGTCACGCTCGTATTCTTCCTTTTAGGTTGTAAACAAATAACGGCGAAATAGCGTTGTAACTTGAAGCGGCGGCGTCTATTGTCTCCGTGCAAGCGGGCAAGGGGTAAAGGCTGGGTTTTTTGAAATATTATAGCCCTTTCAGAGAGAGCGAGGTCGTCTTTATTACGAGGGGCACTTCAGAGTTACTTCTTCGAAAAGTTAACCCGTGTGTCAACAATGGTGCAATAGTGCTGTAAAACCGAACCAGCAACGCCTATTGTCTCTGTGCCAGAAATGCAAGGGTAAGAGCGGAGTTCCGTGAAAAGACGTATTATATCGCCTTTTAAGTGAAGGGGCATTGTGCGCGAATCCGAGATTCCAATTAAACGCTTTCCAAATCTTTGCAGCCTCGCTGAGCGTGGACTGCGTTGTAAATAATTATTTTTTAAAGTAACAAGGTAAAATGAGTCAAAATTAGATTTGAACGCTTTAGTGGTAGAAAAAAATGCACTTTCGAAAGACGCAGTTAAACTTTTGAATTTGTAAGTAAGTAGGTAACCAAAGTACTAGATTATACATTTGTAGAAATCATGATTATAAATCATTATGTCTATTTGTTGTATCTAAATGCATTTCTGTATTGTATTTGAAAAATATGATTAATGTTTAAGAGTGGAAAATATTTAAATGTATAAAAAAAAATATTGGACATTTTGCATATATAAAAAATAAAGTTCAGCGTGTTTCATTTAGAAAGAATGATATTTCATATTTTGTGTGCCGTCAGTTTCACCGTTTTACGGAATAGAAAGTTGACCTAACTGTTAAAAGTGGTGGCGAGGGTCTTTACATTGTTTGAAAATATTTTTAATACAATAGGAGAGTAAAAAAAGCAAAGACCCATCACATGGGCCACGTGCGTTTAAAGGCGGTTGTCCTTTCTATCCCGGGCAATTACATGCAATAATCGGCGGAGCGCGGGACCGAGTTTGAGAATTAATATCTCCAATTTAAGAAAAAACGACCTCACGCACTTTTCATATGTGATGTAAAATAACATCAGCTATGTATAGTAAAACTTTGAACTTCCTATAGTGGGATTCTCGATGCCTGCCAGACCGAAGTTTGAGTGGCTGCCACCACCATTACAATGCCACCACCATTACAAAAAATGCGGCGAAAATAGGCAGGCTGGAGGAGCACGTGGCTGGCCAGACACAGCGTTTTTTCACGCTGATGTGCCGCGTTCTCAAGGTCTCACGCCTGCTCCAAAACGACAGCGCTCGGGCCTATTTTTTCAGCTGTTTTTCACGCTCTTCTCTGGCCACACTTGCTTGAAAACACGCAAAACACTTGAGCATTGCTCGTTCTGTATTATTCCGTATTGTAGCTGATTGTTGTGTTACGCTGATGGTAGTGAACGATTAATTTTGGAAGTATAGCAGTACCCCTGTCTTTACGATGTGAAAAATCAAGATTACAACAACAGAGAACTGAAAAGGAATGCCTGGAAAACAATAACAATGATAGTGGTCGGAGAACAGTGGGAACTAAGAGATAGATGCAAATAATAAATATTTAAGAATACATTCAATACATTCAAGTTTATTAGGTTTTCATACATTCATTAAAATACATAATTAAAATATCATTATTATCAATAACATACATTCATTAAACTACACAGATTACATACATTCATTATTATACATTGACATGTTCAAGTTTATTAGGACTAACTAGACTGTTTACCTACTTGTATTTAAATTACATTTGTATACAAACTATACCTACCTTGTATACAAGTCACCCGTGAAGCGGAGTTTTCCAAACTTAAAATAGTTCATGGTTTAGTAGGATCGAAGAGAAAAAGTTGTAAAAAAATAAGTGAAGTGGCACACCTGGATATCTGGATTGAAGGGCATCAGCGTATTGCAAAACTTCACTACCACCTACACCAAATTCATTATAAGCAGGTGGAATACTAGCAGACTTTCCTTGGTATGGTTCAAACTAATCTATATAGCCATATTTAGAAGCACCAACCCAGAATTTGTATCCTCAACGAATGGGTTTGCGTCTTATAAACTGTTTACAGGAATAACCACCATAATAGGGTATCATTGCTTCATAAAACCTACGTGTTTCTTCCATTGGTGAATATTTCATGAAGTTATGGCTCAACAGATCAAATATCCTGTTTAGTCTGAAAGTTAACATCAAAGCAGTGGATTTTACTACTGGCCTTTATAAAGGTCACTGATTTCTCAGATCGAATACAGACACATAAATAAAAGTAAAGCATAAAACTGTATTTGAGTGTGTTAGAGTAACAATTGATTCTAAGATATAACTGAACAGTTTTTTGGGATGCACGCGGTATAATCCACATTGATTACCTTTAAAAGGGTAAAACAATCAATGGCGAATATAATGCCAACTTATTGGGTCGATTTAATGAGGACTTAAAAACAACAATCGCATTTGGCCGAGAAAAAAGCTCTTTTCCACCAGGACAATGCAAGGGTGCACACATGTGCAGTTTCCATGGCAAAAATCCATGAATTGGGCTATGAATTGCTCCCTCATCCGCCCTATTCTCCGGGTTTAGCCCCGAGTGCTGAAGAAATGGCTCGGCGGAAAGAGATTTGACTCTAACGATGAAATTATCTTACAAACAAATACCTATTTTGATGACCTTGCCAAATCTTATTTTTTGGAAGGGATAAAAAAATTGAAGAAACGTTGCACAAAGTATATAGAACTTAAAGGAGACTATGTTGAAAAATTAAACATTTTTTTATAAAAAATGGTATTTCAAAATTGTATTTCATTCAAAAAGTAACGGACTTATTGACCCGCCATCATACTATTATTACACTTCTGAGGAGCGAGCGGTGGATTCTGGACTAACGACCGGCCGTTATAGTTTTATCGCAGCTGTCTTGCCACATGACAGCGAAAAAGCACAAATAACTCCCCCATTGATCGTTTTTTTTCCTGTAACCCTTCATAATTATATATGACGTTCCAGAAAAGTGCATAGATGTCCTAGAATGAAAACATGAAATGGCAGAGTGTGTCGAAAAGTTCCAGAATATTCTAGAAGGCTCCAGAAGGTTCCAATATGGGGTAGCATAGAGGCGGGGAGGGAAGAGGGACGGATGAGTGGACAGGGGGAAGGGGGGATGGAACGGAAACTGAGTAATGCATTTACTAAGTGACATTCAGGTAGTCTACTATATAAAAGGCATCTCCAGGACGTACAAGTTAAATCATACATTAATCAACAGCAACGCTTATTAGGGTCGTCTTATTTGTATCTCTCGCATCACTTTATCTTGCAATATATTTAATATCAATATTCACCAATCTGTGTAAGTTTTTAAAGTGCAAATAAATAAATGAATTACTAATATGAAAAGACACATTTTATTATTGCTTAGATTAAAAGACTTAATTATTTGGTTTTGTCTATTTTTCAAAAGGGATAAAACGTATTTTTGTAGATGAAAAGACGTAAATTGCATATTCGTCATGGTGAATATTTTTCATCATAACTTATACTACCTTGGAAGAATGTAAGTGAACCCGTATGCTTTTTCTATTTAGTACTCATTTTGTGAAGAGGAGGTGCGGGGGTGTGGATACGAAAATATTTCACCAATTTCAAGTCATATAAAATACTACGCCGAATTTGTTTCATCTAATATTACGGTCTATTTTTTTCTCATATTCAAGAGAGCGAGCTGCTTAATTTACAAGTATTTGATAAAGACAGCATTCTACAACATTATAGCAGATTTGATGTTGATTTGCTGACCAGGGCCTAAAAGTGCCAAAAGATGCGGTGGTCATTTTAAACATCCAATATAGGCTGGTTAGCGAACTAGTATTTCCTATCCTTTGCTGTGCTTCTTTGTAACCTGGAACTCTGTTCTCCGGGCCGCTTTTATTTGCCCCACCCTTTACATAAGACTTGGTGCTGCAGGTCATTACTTTATTACAGTTGCGAATGATCAAGTTATACTACAATTTTACCAAAAAAATACTTACAAACAGTTTTAGTGACAAGTTTCACTCCAGAATCATATTCTGCTCCGCAGATTTCCACCTCCACGAACGGACTAGCCGTGCCTCTTCCTGATTTTGATAAGTGACGCGCTGCAATTATTCTCAAAAGAACCGTCATTCCCGATACGCCAGTTAACGTTGTTTTATCGGATGGATTGTAGGTGTCGCTGAACAAAAAATCAGGCTTCAAAACGTAGCCACATTTCCCGTTTTCTTTAAATTTCCCAACATTTATTTGCATCGGCTTGTCTGGAGTTTGATAATTGAGTGCGACCATCTGTGCTCCAGAATTCCACATGGCGATAGGATTGTAATTGGATGAATCAATCCTTTGACCTTTCGGGTAAATTCGGCTGAATTGAATACGGTGATACTTCAGGAAGAACGCATTATCTTGCTGGATTATGAATTTCTCTGCTTTTGTCTCGGTGAAAGATGACATTTCAGTATAAACGAAACCTTTGGTGCGGTAGCGCTCGATGTTGAATGTGACCGAGCGAAAATAGACGATGAGGTCGGACATTTCTTTGGCGATTCTCCAGGTTCTCTCCATTTCGCGGTGCTGCAAGGAGCGAGCGCTCGCACTGTGGGCCGCCTCTCTCACGGCATCCAGCCATTCGAGAGCGTGCTCGCGGGTCGCAGCTGCCATATCGAAGGGCGAGCACATTGACGGATTTTGGATGCGCACCACCCAACGCGCCGCACCTCCTTTGCTGCCCACAACCAACTCCACCACAGCACCGACTACATCCACACTTCCTTTTTGCAGTGATCCAAGAGGAGTTCCATCACGATCGCTCGATCCATTCTGGAAAAATAATATTATTTATTTTATTTTTATTTTTATTACTGGTTTTGTCTATACAGACCACCATTTCAAAACGGCTCAAAATATATATGAGGTTAATCCATAACTAATAAAAGTATTAATACATAACTAAATAATACAATCTATTTGTACTTTTTATCTCGCGGATAAGGCGTTGGCCTCTTACAGGCTAGTGGCGGAGCTTGATGGTGGACTGTTTTTGTCCTAAGTCTTCTGCACTCACCTCACAGGAGACAGATTGATCAAAACTTCCCGAGGTAACGGGTTCACCCATTGTAGTCGACAGCTCCAGTTCTACTCATTACTATATAGGTGGAGAATGGTTTCATACAGTTTGAGCCATAAGATCGGTTCGGCCCGGATCGGCTCAACTCACGATTCAGCACCTGTTCAGAAACCTCCACGTGCGGAAGGCTACCCCGGATAAGACTCTCGCGTCTGAGGTCTCACGACTGGTGGACCGGTTTTGCATCCCGGGGCCATCCGGTTTTGCATCTTGGTGGGATTGCATCCCGGCGCCACTGGGCGGCTTGCGCATTGTTCGGCGACGCCAATCGGTTGTGCACCCTAACTTATTGTTGAAGGAGTAGTAGAAGACTTTGTTCCGCGATAGATTCAAACTGAATCACAGCTGAATTACGGCAGGTAGAGACTGCCTAAGCGATTTCGGTCCCATCGAAGGTAATATTAAAATCTAAAATATACTAATAAGATCGAACTAAATAGCTGTTTCAGTAAAGGAATAAAAACCAATTTTTGCTAATAGTTCCTAAAAGTATGTCTATATAAACTTACTAAATATCACTTCATTAATTAGTTTAGGCATGGCCTTCGGTTTAAATTTTAATTAGAGGGCAATAAGAATTTATTTATTAAAGTTACAATTATGTTACCTACTCTATTTTTAAAAAGATAAAGATTTCAAATGTGAACTTAATAATATCGATTCAATATAAATAATGAATAACTATTCTGACTAATTACGATTTTTGGCTAATTTTTAAGTATAGGTTTTGTTAGTGTACATTGTGTATTTTTTTTATGACTTTTTGCTACAAAAGTCGTATTTGTTATAACTGCGTAAAAATTAAAGAGTAGCCCAATAATAATTTAATTTTGGTGTTGTAATAATTGGTAAAATAAATATTATTTTCAAATTATTCTAAAGTTTTCTATTTGTTATAGTAGCTACCATGCTAGTCGTATTTCCTAGAATTAAATGGCGATTATTTATATAAAAGTGGCGATTATTTACAAAAATATTGTTACTTTTTAACTACAATTAAAACACAATTATCTTTATTTAAAAATTCTAAGTGCAAGATTTATTTAAGTAGTTACTATGTATCATTTATTTATTACAGCATATTTTCAAGGAACAAACAAGATAGAAAGTATGTTTTTGTATCTTTATGACTTATATGTAAATAGTAAATTTTAATTACACATTTGGATGACTAAAAAATAGATGTTATCTCTTTTAATAATGGGTATTTTGTAGGTAGGGGTATTGTCTGTGACTTTGTATGTGTCTTTTTCGAACTGAGTTATGAATTATTTAGGTCAAGATTAAAACAAAATTTATTCCTTGGTTATAAAGACCCAGGTGGACATTATTTTATCATGAAGCGTTAAGCAACTTTACCTTGATTATAGGAAATTATTTCTATTGTTTGGGTCTTTTTTCCATACACAAGAAGTTTAAAAATATCTATGTAGGGCACTTTTCCTACCTGCGGGTTAGGGTCGATTGGCGGGTGGTCATTTTTCCTGTTAGCGATTTTGTTTAAAATATTACTAAGCAACACTAACTTCTTAAATAGCAAATAAAACGAAAATGAATTTATAGCGGATAATAAAGGCTAAAATCAGCCTTAAAATTAGGTAAGAATCATGCCAATAAAATAAATAGACGATTTTATATAAATTTGAAAACAAAAATAAAAACTTCAATCTGCCCTCCTTTAAAGTTGGCTATATGTTGCTTGGAAACTTTTACCTTTAAACCGTCGATATATAAATGCCAAACAACAAATATTAGATAAAAAAATCAGAAAAAAAAAGTTTTTTCGGAAGGATAAAATTAGCTAACTAAATAATTATGTTTTCTTAAGATCGGGAGAAAGAGACTAAAAGACAAAATATATTAAATCAAAAACATGTATAGTTTACTAAGTACAAAAACAGTTTAAGGATAAGGTCCTTAATGTATTATTTAAAGAAATTATCATTTTTTTTGTCGCTTGGTCGCCAGAAACTGTAAATAATCAACAAAATACAAAATTTTTAAGGGACAAAAAAAAAGTCACAGAAGCTTGAGAATGGGACTAATCGACGCAGGTTTTTTTCTGATTCCGGTATATATATAACTCAATATCGCCTAAATTGTCGTTTAGTAACTTTTTCCTTTCCACCGTCAATATTCGTTTCTGATATATATAATATATGGTATATTAAAACACTTGCATATTCAAAAGCAGCGTTGTGTCAAAATTTCTAGGCAATCGGTGAAAAACTTTCGAAGATTTAAAATTTTGAACACATGATCGTCTTCACGTTCTTCTTCGTCACACGTTCTTCTTCGTCAATTTCTCTAATATTGATTGATTAAATGCAACGCTTGAAGGTTATCAGATAATAACATTTTAATGTTTTAACCCTGAGGTTATACGTGGTTCAGTCATGGAAAATACATACTTAAATCAGAACTTTGCAAACGCAACAATTTATTATAATAAACGATAAGGTTAAAGATTATCTCTTACACTTCAAGGTTACACGTGATATGCATTTCATGATCATATAAACTACATATATAGAGCAGAATTTCGCAAATACAACAATTTATTATAAATAACAATAAGTTTATGCGACTTTAAGGTACAGGAACATCTTAAAGTACATGCGACTTTAAACTCTAAATGCGTCGTCAGTGGATATTTTAAAATGAAAATGATATAATTGCGTATTCTACCCAAACAACTAAGTTGTAATTCATGTACAAGTGATTTTATATAGACCTTTATTTTTGTTTACTAAAATTACCGTAAGAGAAAAAATAAACATCTAGCCCGTTGAGTATGAGTCAACCAAATCTGGTCGCGAAACAATTATCCGTTGAGTACGAGTCGACCAAATCTGGTCGCGCGTTTTTTTCACTTCTTTGACGTTCTCATATTTATTCATAATTATCTAATTGTTTTACAAAATGATATTTCAATATTCTATATTCGAAATTTCAATGCAATCATTGTGCAGTTGTTCTTTTTATGATTGGTGTAGTAGTTTCGTAGTTATAGTACTTTAAGGTCGATGTCGCCGAAAATCCTGCAAAAGAGACAGATGCATCCATGAAAATACCCATTTACTCCAAGGGTTAATACATATTCAGTTATAATACATGCCCCACTGACTTTATAATAAGCGTGATTTAAAAGTATAAAAATGTTTAGAGGTGCAGATTAGTACTGAAATGCATGATTTGAGTTTATTTTATTTTTGTTAAAAACATACAGCATAAAAAATAACATATAAGCATAATATATAACAGTAGTAAAGCCAATGATGTTTTAAATTATTTGCTATATAAGGATTACAAAATATGCTAAACAATACAATACAAAGAAAACCAAAAAGAATTTAAAACAGTTAAAATCGCTATGTGCGAGTGTATGGGTGTAAGTGTGTGTTTGTGTGATGGAGAGCGTGTATGTGTGCGTGTTGTGTGTGTGTTTGTATGTGTGTGTGCGTGTATGTATGTGTGTGTGTGTATATCTGTATTGCGAATGTGCTTGTGAGTGTTTGTATGTGCATGCTAATTCAATCCGATCTGATAAACAGCTTTTCACGTACCTCCTTAATGAAGGATCGACTATTTTGGTGGTTAAATATGTCAATATCGTTAAAGCATACATTGTATGCATGCATAACGCGCGGCAATAACGAATTGGAACCATAGTTAGTGTTGTACCTTGGTACAGCTCAACTCAACTTTACTAACTCAACTTAGAAGTTATTGACAATGTAAGTGCTTACATTTTATGGAAACATAAACACGGTGAGTATAGTAAGAGTGAGTTAAAAAAATATAAAATGTAAAGAGCATACCTGCTTAAATAATTAATTCATGTTTAAACTAGTAATTATAAAAACTATTTTGAAAAATTAATTTATAATACAAGCAAGTTTTTCTGGAAAAAAAATATTTTCATAGATTATTGGTAAAATTATACCATACTACACCTCGGGATCTGAAATTAGTTTGTTCACTTCAGAATGATCTAAGGTATATTCATCAAGTTCTGAAGTAAAACGAAGAGTATGAAGTACATTTTCTGGCATGATGTAGGTGGTTTTTTTTATAATCTTAGGATTTATAATACGAGATTTTTTTACATCTTCTGAAACTTGTACAATAGGAAGCGCTGCAAAATGCTTCACCATACTTCCTCCATCAATTAAAATTTTGTGAACTAAAGATGACATATATAGTACGTTGGGTACAGCAAAGAAAAAACACTCCATCTCAGCTCCTAATGGTCCGATTTTGATTTTCTTTTTTTTTTGTTTGAAAGCTTTTGTAACAAGGAATTTTTTTTGTTACTACTCATTTATCTCTATATCTTTGGGGCTCTGCACAATTTTTAAAAAGAAACATTTTTAAATTTTTAGGTTTTATTTTAAGCTATTGCATAGCTTTTATCGCGGGCCTGGCCAGCGCGGCGACCGAATGAAGAAATTTCTTAACGAAAATTAATGATTTTAGACTGATAATTACGTCTAAACGAGTACTGCTTACGATTCGAAAAAAATATATGTTAAACAAGAACATTTTCCTAATATTCTTAGCTTTGAATATTTTAGATTTTGTTTATATTACATAGTGTAATTAATTTGTGAAATTAGGTCTAACTGAACACAAAAACGACTACTACGCAAATACTATCTGGCGTATTTTTATGAAACCTGCACCATTTTGAAGATAATTTAATTATCTATCTTTTTATCTACGTTTTTTCGAATAATCTGTTTTTTTTGCTTTATCGAATAAAAAATTCGTGCGCGGCGCTCTATCGGAATCGTTTAATTTATTCCGAATCATTTGCTTTCGTAGCCGCATATGATTCGGAATAATTTCAATGTTTTCCGATAGAGCGCAGTTATCTGATATCAGAAAAAATAAAATAAAGAAATAATTATAATGCATAGATTGTTAAAAATGCCATGCAATAGCTTTACCGCGGCAGTCCCCGAGTGCCACACGTATTTTTTTTACATTTGGTGATTTGTTGCATTCTTTTAGATTTGTTTGCGTTCTAATATAAAAGTTTATATTGAAACACCTCCGTTTCTTCAGATTTAAAAATGGATTTATTTTTCGCGTGAAAATGTAATCAACAAAATTCACACTAACGATCCTTTTATTGGGTCCTTGTCCATGTAATTGCTGTTTTTCACACTGGCCAATTTAAACTTGGATTTGAGTTGGATTTTCAAATTCAAATAATTTTCAATTCAAGGCCATGTTATTCTGTTTATTTGTCTTTCCGTCGGGAGTTAACGGGCCCTTGCTGAGTTGGCCACGAAGACCCACTCTGTTCAGGGTTGGTCACACTCTTGGGTCAACACCTATCCGACGGCCTCCACGCATGAAGTGCGAGCCTGGGTAGGACTCTGGCCTTATGGTCAGTTTCCCCTGGGAATCAACCTTCTGGCGCTCCTAGACGGTCTGCGCACCGTGCGGCATAAGCCAATCGACTGTGCACTCTGAATAACAGTCGGGGGAGTCTGGAAGCTGTACTGTTTCCTATAGAGCGGGGGTGGTTGCGGACCTTACGTCGACTGCTCTTGAAACGACCATCGGCCATCCGATCCTGGGTGAACAGCCGGGCAAAGGACGCTGTGGTCCGCGATAGATTCGGAAAACACCGTTTCACCGCTTCGTATGGGAGAGGACCGCGCAAGCGACCTCGAACTCGTAACCAATCGAGAGACCGGAGTAATCTGGTCACAATTGGAAGTAAGGGCGTGAGTATCGGCCCGCCAGGTAACATTCCTGGCTATCTCGCGGTTAAGGTGTTGGCCTCTTACGGGCTTGTGGCGTAGCTAGACGGTGGACTGTTTTGTCCCCAAGTCTTCTACGTTCACTTCCAGGGAGATAGAACGACTAATCGTTAAAACTTCCTGAGGTGACGGGCTCGCCCGCTGTAGTCGACGACCCAAGTTGTCTTTCCGTCGTTTATTTTTGCTCAAATATTTTTATTTGTGCATCCATGGTAAAAGTGAAAATTTGCATATGTTCGAATATGAGATCCTGTGCCGTTGTTTTCTATTACAGTTTCTTGCAGTCTGGCTATATACAAGTACCGTAAATATGTACCGTTAAGAACTGCGAAACAATGATGGAGAAACTCGTGATTAAATAGCCTGGTCAATCGCTCATCGCTACTGTTTCTGCATGACAACATATAACCACAGATTTCACTGCAAACAGTCGCAAATTGCAGGAGTTGCTGCTGGACACTCTTGCGCACCCACCGCACTTGCCAGACCTTGCTCCATTAGAGTTTATTATTTTCAGAAATTAAGTAACTTTTAACAAGGGAAAAAATCAACTTTGAAGAGTCGGTAAAAACGCCTTCAAAGCATTACTATCCACGGGAGTTTTACAGCAGAGAAATTAAGCAACTCCCATTAAAATGACAAATCTGCACAGAAAATAGGGGTCAATATTTCTATTAATTAAATATATATTTTTTATACAAAGGTTTTGGCCTTAAATTTCCTTTATAGAACAACAACTTCATAGGTAAGGACCCAATATTTTTTAATAAAATTTGGGTGGATTTATCGATTATTCTCCCGGCGGCTGAGCACCAACCGGGCGCGTCTCCAGGTGGCGGATAGGAGAACGCCCGAAGAGGGATCCCGGCTCGAGGGATGATACCCGAGGCCGGGTGCTCTTCGGGTAGTGGTGGCTAATACACTGTGTGTGGAAGGCCCCACCGCGGACCAACTCTCCAAGCCGAGGTGTAAGCTACCGTGCTAATGGCTGCATGGCGCAGGGAGTGTTGCGTCTCTTACGGTGCCTCCCGGATACCGGGCGTCCTCCGGGTAGTATAAGCCAAGCCCCGGTCATACGCGGCTCTGTCCGAATGATATCGCTCTACCGCGGCACTCGTGGGAACTTATATGGACCTAACAAATAATTCTAATTCAAATACAAACGTAATTGAAGCTCTCCAGGGGGTGGCTTTGTCTCAAAGCGAACCACAGGAGGCACCCAACGCGGGGGCGGGCCCATCAAAAAGCCCACCCAAAACCCGCATTAGATATAACGGCGCCGCAAGGCGTCGTTACAAAAAATGATGAGAGAGGGGCTAACTGCTAACCCCCGAGCCTCCAGTGCTAACTCTAAACCGGAGGACGGGACTGCAGAGGCCCCTGGGGCTCCTAAACGCCCCAGACAAGGGCCAAACACCCCAAGCCCCTCCCATCAGGCGACAGGGAAAAGACCGAAAGTCTCCGACCAAGGTTCTTACGCCCAGGCCACAAAAGGACTCCTCAGGCTAGCCCTCATAATAAGGGGCTACCCTGACAAAAAACTTGAAGCCGGCGACATAGAAGCCATCCGGGACAAGATTGTTGACGCCATCATGGAAATTCCTGTTGGCACTAAAACACCATCCTTTACCGGCAGCTGGGAGAGGGACGGTGCAATCGTCTTCTCGTGCGCAGATGAGGAGACGGGGAACTGGCTCAGAAGCCTTTCCACGGACTTACTCGTCCAAGGGGAATCCGTGTGTGTGCTGCCGGTCGATGAGCTGCCCAAACGCCATCGAGTGGTGGTCCACGTGGAGGAGCCCAAGTACACTGTCGAGAAAGTACTTCTACTCCTCGACAAGCAAAACCCAGGTCTGAAGACCGATGGGTGGGCCGTCGCCAGGGGGAGCACGAAGAAGGATGCCTCGAGCGTCCACTTCGCCTGTCTGGTGAGCGACTCCTCATTGGCCACTCTCAGGGCCTGCAACTTCCGACCCTACTGTGGGCTAGCACGGGCATCCGTAAGGTTGGTCGATAATAAGCCTAGGAAGGAGTCGGACGCAGTGGAGGGAACGGAGGGAGGTACATCAAAATGAACCACCTAAAAGTCCCCATAATCCAGATCAACTTGCACCACAGAAAAAGCGCCTCGGCGATATTAACCAGGAGCATGGCTGTGGCGCAGACAAGTATAGCACTAATCCAAGAACCTTGGATTGTTAGGGATACTATAAGTGTATTAGGAGGTTGCGGAACCATTCATAAGGCCCAACCGACTCGGAAACTCAGGACCTGCGTGGTCACTAAGGGCGTCACAGCCACTTTTCTGCCACAACTCAGCGGCGATGACCTAACGGTCGTTTTAACAAAAATCAACTTGACAGGAGACAGGACGGTGGATCTACTCATTGGGTCAGAATACATGCCCTATGACTCCACTGACCTGCCACCGCAAGAAGATATAACCAACCTAGTGACATATGCGAAACAACGCGGGCTCCAACTCCTTCTGGGTTGCGATGCGAACTCCCACCACGTGTGCTGGGGTAGTTCCAACATAAACCCGAGGGGGGTAAGCCTGCATGACTTTATCCTAGGCAATGAACTCACCATCCTCAACAGAGGAACAGAACCTACCTTCATAGACTCAAGAAGACAGGAGGTATTGGACATCACGATCTGCACAAAAGAAGTGGCCGACCTGGTTCAAGACTGGAGGGTCTCAGATGAACCCTCAGGCTCGGACCATAGGCAGATCCATCTAACGCTTCGGCACTCATTGGAAATTCAGTGGGCTCGCAACCCTAGAAATACCAACTGGGAAGGATTCGATAGGGACCTGGCTATCAAGCTCACCACGGTTCCGAATCGATTTCACACCAAAGAGCAACTAGAAATAGCTGCACAATCACTGTCTAATGCCGTTATAGACGCCTACGAGCAGAATTGTCCTTTGAAACAAAAAAACCTCTCAAAAAAGGTCCCATGGTGGAACCCAGAGCTGACCAAGCTCAGGCTTACGCTGAGAAGTTGTTTCAATAGGGCAAGAAGTCACAACACTAACTCGCAACATCTTTGGGAGGAATACAAAAACGCCCGAAACGAATACAACAAGGCCATTGTTAAAGCCAAACGAAGAAGCTGGAGGGACTTCTGTGAGAGCGTGGAAACAGCTTCCGAAGCTTCCAGGCTCAACAAGATCCTCAGCTCTAACAACCGCCCCCAGCTGGGATGCCTTAAACGACCAGAGGGGGGGCACACAAGCGACACCAAGGAAACCTTGAAGCTCCTAATGGAAACACACTTTCCGGGCTTCCAGGAATCCTCACACCCAATTGCCGCAGGGGAGAACTCCAAGAGGCTCCACAAGCCCAGGGAGTGGGCCCTTGCAGCCAAGATAGTTAATCCAAAAGCAGTAGAATGGGCCGTGAGCTCCTTCGCCCCGTACAAATCACCTGGACCGGATGGAATATACCCAGTCCTACTACAAAAAGGGCTAAGCCAGCTGCTGGGCCCTCTAACAAAGGTACTCAGAGTGAGCATAGCCCTCAGACACGTCCCTCATGCCTGGAGCAGCGCAAGAGTCACGTTCATTCCAAAGGCAGGCAGGAACGGCCACATCTTTGCCAAAGACTACAGACCCATTAGCCTCACCTCCTTTCTCCTGAAATCACTGGAGAGACTAGTTGACGGCTACCTGAAAACCAACCACCTAGCTCTTCAACCGCTTGCTGATGCTCAGTATGCCTATAGGGAGGGCAGATCTACGGACACTGCCCTACATCACCTGGTGAGCACAATAGAGACACAGTTAGCGGCGAAAGGTTACGCTCTGGGAGTATTCCTGGACATCGAAGGAGCATTTGACACCACATCATATGCAACTATAAAAAACGCTATGCACAGACGAGGAATACCAGAGACCATCATTGACTGGACATTGAGTATGCTATCAAATAGGAATCTGACCGTCTATCAAGGCGACACCTCCATCACGGGAATCCCTGCCAAGGGCTGTCCACAGGGTGGAGTCATCTCCCCCCTCTTGTGGAGCATCGTTGTAGACGAACTCCTAACAGATCTACAAAACCAAGGCTTCTCTGTCTACGGCTACGCTGATGACGTGGCCATAGTAGTAAGAGGAAACTTCCTATCAATACTTAAGGAGCTCATGGACAAAGCACTTAAGACCACCCAAGACTGGTGCCAGGCCAGAGGTCTGTCCGCTAATCCAAGCAAGACCAAGGCCATGATTTTCACCAGAAAATACAAACCCGAACCCGTTGAGTGTCTCAATCTCTGGGATAAGGAGATAGAATACGCTACAGTAGTCAAATACCTTGGAGTCTATATAGACCCAAAGCTCAATTGGAAGCACCACCTCGAGCGCAAGAGAACAACCTTCTATGCCTCTTTGTGGACGTGCAAAAGAGTCATGGGAAAAACCTGGGGGTTCAAACCCAGGGTCGCCTTATGGCTCTACAGGGCAGTACTGCTGCCCAGACTAACCTATGCTGCAATATTCTGGTGGTCCAGGGTGAAAAAGCTTGAGACACTAAAAATGCTTAAAAGCCTTCAAGGTTTAATCCTTCAAGTTAAAATCAGCATCCCCCTTGGACAATACGCTACGGTTTTCCAAGCCGAGGTACTTGCCATATTGGAATGCATAAAACTACAAAGTCGACTTGAGGTAAAAAACAGACAAATCCTCATCTGCTCTGACAGCAGAGCAGCACTGGACGCTCTGGCTAAAGCCACCACAGAATCTTCTGTGGTCTGGGACTGCATGCAGGAGCTCAACAAATTGGGAAAATCCAACAAAATCACCCTAATATGGATACCGGGTCACCAAGGCATACCCGGAAACGAAGAGGCCGACAGACTGGCAAAACTGGGCACACTGGATTGCCCAGTGGAGCCAGCTGTAGGGGTCCCCTTCGCTACAGGTAAGAAAATCATCAGGGACTGCTTGGAGCAGGAACATCGGGCTTCCTGGAAACAGATTCAGGAATGTCGCCAGGCAAAAGCCATGATGGAGCAACCACTACAGAAGAAAACCAAGGCCCTACTTGACATGAGCAAGAAGAACCTTAGAACCACTATCGGTCTCCTCACCGGACACACGACCCTTAGAGCTCATCTATTCAACCTTGGTTTGACTGAGAGCAAGGATTGCCGAATATGCGGCGAGGAACCCGAAGACAGCATACACATTGTTGGTCGCTGTCCAGGGCTCGCCGCCAAAAGACACAGTTTACTGGGACGAGCCTTTCTCGAACCCAGCGATCTGCCCAACTTGAAGGTCAGTGACCTGCTTGGACTGGTAAGAAGTACCGGGCTACTAGCTGACCACTGACCTAATCACACAGTGGGTAGTTACAAAAGACCTTACAGATCTAGGTGACATCAAGGGCTGGAAACAAGCCCCCCACTCCATCTACTACTACTACTACTATCGATTATTCTTCTTGTATTGCTCATAATAATAGAAGAATAATAAACAAACTTGAATCTCATAAAGCTTTAAAGCTTTATCTAATTATTCGTATAACATTTATTTATTTATTTATTTATTTATTTAAGAATTAATTACTATAAAACATTGATTAGGTTACAAAAATAACAGGAACCGAATGACAAAACCTTAACCTTTTGCTTATTTGTTTCTGTCATCCAACTGGGACTAGCCCGTTCTAGGGTGGATAGGACTCTAATATTACAATCAACTTTGCTTGATTGCTTACAAATGTACAAGTTTTAGAAAAAAAATGTACAAGTTTTAGTAAAAAAAAAAAAGTTAATATCGAAGTATTTGTAATGTCTTATAATATATTAAAAAAATTACAATCGAAGTATTTGTAATATATCTTATAATTTATTTTGTTTAAGCGTGTTTTGGCGCTTAAAGCGCTCAAGAAGCTAAGGTAAATATTTTTTTATTGGCTAGGTTGGTTTTAAAGTGTTATGACTATGGGATGGCTGTTTGGATGATCGAAGCTGTCACCTATATGGGTCTGGCGCGTATTTTGTAATTGAGTATTTGAGCACATGGTAAGACTAAAAAATACCCACATAATATTATTACATATATGTACACCAATTAGTTGCATATCTACATACTTAATGTATTAACTAGAGCTGTCAACTTAAACGGGCGAACCCATCACCTCAGGAAGTTTTAACGATTGGTCGATCTCCCGTGAAGTGAACGATGAAGACTTAGGACAAAACGTAAGAGGCCAACGCCTTATCCGCGAGATAACCAGGTGTGTTACCCAGCGGGCTTACACGCCCTTACTTCCAGTTGCGACCAGCTTACTCCGGACTCTCAACTGGTTACGAGTTCGAGGTCGCTTGCGCGGTCCTCTCCCATACGAGGCGGTGAAACGGTGAAAACTGAATCTATCGCGGACCACGGCATCCTTTGCCCGGCTGTTCACCCAGGATCAGGTAGTCGTGGGTCGTTTCAAGAGCAGTGGCCGTAAGGTCAGCAACCACCCCCGCTCTATAGGAAACAGTACTACTTCCAGACTACCCCAACTGTTAGTCAGAATGCACAGTCGATTGGCTTACGCTGCAAGGTGCGCAAACTGTCGAGGAGCGCCAGAAGATTGACTCCTGGGGGAAACTAGCCCCAAGGCCAGAGTCCTACCCGGGCTCGCACTTCATGCGTAAAAGCCGCCGGATGGGTGTTGACCCGTGAGTGTGACCAACCCTGAACAAATGGGTCTTTGAGGCGCTTGATAGAGGTTATATAGGGCATGTCACGCTTTTAGTTTTAATTTTTCAGCTGAATATTATTGATCGCAGCTTCTTTATATCGCACCTTTAGAAAATAAAAAAACTAAATTCAAAATTTTCAATTCTTCCATCCGTCAAGGTATAACTGCAGTATAGGAACCTCTCCTGGATTTTTGATTTTTAAACGTCACCGGACTATATTCGCCACGCAGATTCCGAATCTGCAATAATCTTTTGTCGCTCTCAATAAATAAGCGAGATATAGGCATTTAAAATTTGCATACTAAACGTCAAAAAGACGGCCATATTGCTTCAGAAGTAGTGTCGGAATATACTTAGTCGATATACCGCGAGTTCTCTAATATCGATAACAATTCGCGATTTTAGAAAAATGATGGCATGGTCGTGAAAAAACATGTGCGATATTAAAAAATAATAGTCTATTTTCGAGGGTTTTTTCAATGACTTTGCGTTTTGATAACAAAAGGTATCCTGAAACAATAGAAAATTCCTAAATATCTGAATATCCCCGCAAGCAAAAATTTTTTTTCAAATTTCGCGCGAAATTCGAAAAAAAATTTTTGCCTGCGGCGCTATTGAAGTTAACATGACAATAGAAAATTCCTAAATATCTGAATATCCCCGCAAGCAAAAATTTTTTTTCGAATTTCGCGCGAAATTCGAAAAAAAATTTTTGCCTGCGGCGCTATTGAAGTTAACATGACAATGTGTTAGCGATATTTCGTTTTTTTCCAAGGTTTTTACTAAATGACTTTGGTGATAATGACAAAAGGTAACCTTAAACAAACGAAATGTCTTCAATATCAAATTAACACCGCAGACAAAAGAAATTCGAAAAAAAATTTTTGCCTGCGGCGCTATTGATATTAACATAAGAATGACAAAAGGTAAACTGAAACAAACTAAATTTCTTCAATATCAAATTAACACCATGTGTTAGCGATCATCTAAAACAATTGGACAATTTTCGTAGATTTTACGAAAATTTGAAATTTGGTGTATTGATGACTAAAGGTAACCTGAAACAAACGACATTTCAGGATATCTTCTGTCATCAATACGCAAAGTCATTGAAAAGACATCGAAAATAGTGCCCTTTTTTAATTTTCGCGAAAATATGTATTTTTCCAATCGTTTTTGTTCAACATATTTCAATTAATCTTAAAACTCTCCAAATTGTCATAATTTCTGTAATATCGCTAATTGTTATCGATATTACGATATACTCGAAAGTGTCAACACGGTAAGTACAAACAAAATGGCCGCAACTTTGTTGACATTGGGATAACAAATTTGAACGCCTATATCTCGCTTATTTATTGAGATCGAATAAAAATTATGGAAGATTCGGAATCAGCGTGGTGAATATAGCGGGGTGAATTTTATTTTGGGCCATTTTAGGCTATTTGTTTACATATAAAATTTAAAGTTTGAATGCCTATATCTCGCTTATTTATAGCGACCGACACAATTTTCTTCCAGATTTAGCATTAAAATGCTACAATCTATTAGTGTATATTTTTTTTTTTTTTTTTGGTGAGAGGTTCCTATACTGCAGTTATTCCTGGTTTTTATAATTATTTATTTTATTTATAACATCTATTTGATCAATTCTAAAAAGAAATGCATGCATGCATGCATACATGCATGCATAAAAAAAAGTGTTAAAAATTTTGGCTTTACCCATATATATATATATATATATATATATATATATATATATATATATATATATATATATATATATATATATATATATATATATATATATATATATATATATATATATATATATATATATATATATATATATATATATATATATATATATATATATATATATATATATATATATATATATATATATATATATATATATATATATATATATATATATATATATATATATATATATATAAATTCCGCTAATATTTCTAAACACCCGGTATTGTGTACATAAACATGATAAGACTAAACAAAAATGCTTCGAGATGTTTGTTATCTAAACATATAAAAGCTCATAAGGACCAGAAATAAGGCAGTGAGCCACAGGCCCAATCAAGATTACTGGCTCATCTTTGACGGGCCGATGGTTGAACTGTTTGGACCGTTTGGTTGAACTGTGTGTTTGCATCATGAAGGTCGCTATCCTGGCCGCCGCGTTGTTCGGTAAGTCACTCATTTTATTTGACAATGTAGAGATAATAACCTGGCCATTTCTTACGAATAAAGCGTTTTATTATTACGCCAAATCAATGTATCCTGGCTCGACCTAGAGAATGCCTTTGGGTCAGTTCGGCACAGTCTCCTCCACTTTGCGCTCCGCTGGTACAACTTCCCACCTGTGGTGCGTGACATTGTAGCCTCCTACTACAACTGTCTGACTTTCCATGTTAAAACGCAAGAATGGACTACCCGCTCTATATCATATTCAATTGGACTGTTTCAGGGCTGTTGCCTCTCTCCGACGATATTCAATATCGTTTTCAATATACTGCTGGAAAGCCTGACCCAGTTCGACAAGAAGTGGGGTTACCGTTTTAAAACAGACGGCCAATACACATCGTCGTGCCTCGCTTTTGCCGACGACCTAACTTTTATCACCAGGAGCCCCAAGCAGCTTTCCCTGCTATTACAGAAAGTGGAGCTGTTCTGCGACTGGTCAGGCTGTATAAAAGTGAAGCCCTCCAAATGTTTTTTCCTTGGACTCGCCCGCATAGACACAAAATTTACGTCCTATGACCCAAAATTGGTCTATAAGGGCTCTATTATCTCCCTTATAGACCCAAATAATCACTTCAAATTTCTTGGCAGGAAAATCACCTGCCAGGAAAAAGACCTCTATGGCGATCATGTCATAGAACATTTCAGTAGTTGCCTGGAAAAAATAGATGCATTGCTAATTTCTGGCCCTCGTAAGGCTTGGATCTATGACAACTATCTAACTTCACATTTGTCATGGCCCTTTCTTATTTACGATTTCACCAAAACCCAACTGTCTCGTCTGGATGCACTGGTGACAGCTAGTTTAAAATCCTGGTTGTCCTTAGCCAAACCAGCTGACCCCTCGACTCTCTTCAGGTCCAAACACAATTTTGGGCTAGCTCTAAAACTGCCCTCTCTGCTCTACACCAGCTCCAGAATAAACAAAAATTCGATTCTAAGCAATTCCAAGGATCCGGTAATAGCGAAGCACGTAGTAAGTGGCCGTAGTGAGTCAAATGATGTACAAGCCCGCGTTGACTTCCACAAAAAGTTCCTTACTGGAATCAGCCAGAATGGCACTGGTCTGGGGTATAGCAGTACAACCATGAGCGATGTGGACTTGAAGAAGTCTCTCTTGCGGGAAGATTATAGTAGTATGGCTCACGCTATTGGCCTTCAATGCCAGAATGATTGGACAACAATTGGAGACTTTTGCATTCCTCCTCCAATGCACTGGAAAGTAATGTTGTATGACTGGACGCCAGAGATGCTGAAATTTTATTTAAATGCCTTTCAGCATACACTTCCAGACCCCAGTAACCTCGCTCGTTGGAGCTATGCCGAGGATAGGTCATGTCCCCTTTGTAGCAACACCCCTTGCACAGCTAGACATATTCTAGCTGGCTGCAAGGTGGCCTTGGATCAAGGACGGTACACTTACCGATACGACAAAGTCCTTGCTGTTATTCGCGAGGTACTTAGCCTCTCAGTGGCTTGTGCCAACAAGGGTTTGACAGTATCCTCCAAACCCCCAATACAGTTTGTGCGGGTTGGCTCTAAACGCAAAAAACATCTCACTGCAAAACCTTTCTCAATAATCGAGAAAGCTTCAGATTGGATTATGGAGGACGATTCGGTCTCTAAGCAGTATAAATTCCCTGAAAGTCTCAGATGCACAGCCCTGCTGCGTCCAGATATAACTCTTTACTCTCTATCTCGGAAGATGGTCCTTATCGTAGAAATAATCAACTCCTTTGTAGAAAAATTATCTAAAACCGCGATTTCTGCATTTCAAATTCTATAGCTTCGAAGGGGGAGTGAATGGGTGGTAAGGTGAACGCTCACATGTGGCAAGACAGCTATCCTAAACCTACCACCGCCGGTCGTTAGTCCGGAATCCACCCTTCACCTCCCAGAAGTGTAATAATTATATATGATGGGCCCGATTTTTGGTCGGTGAATTCCATGGCAGCTCCGTTTGTATTTTATTTATTTATAATAATTTACAAAATGTAAATTGGGCCTTTGAGGGTACGCTTTTCTATGCATGCCTATACTTTGTTAACAGTAGAGCGGTGTCGACTACAACGGGCGAACCCGTCACCTCAGGCTGGTATAACGATATGCCGATATGGTATAATCATTCTTTCAGCCGAGAGCGTAGAAGACTTGGAGACAAGACAATCTACTGTCTAGCTCACCAGCAACCCGTTAGAGTCCGACGCCTTACGATGAGGCACCGGGAAGGTAACCAGCGGAAAGCCTCGCCCCCTAACTACCAGTTTTGGTAGGATATCTCCATCTGGAATTAACCTTCAGGATACCTCCGTATTCCCGACTGGTTACAAGTCCGAAGTCGCTTACGCGGCCTCTACCTGTTGTATTACAGCGGTAATTCAATTAGAATTTATCGCGGGCCTGGGCGTTATTTGTCCATAGTGCCACAAGGGATGGAGTGACCGAAGTTAAATGCTAAAATTAAATGCTAAAAATTTAATTAATTAAAACATAACTACCGTGATAGTTGTCATAGCTGTAATATTATATTCAATATTACCTACATACAAATAATCAAAATATACTAATGTGATTTTGGAGTCAGGGAGAATAATATATTAAAATAGAAATGCAAATTCTATGTAGAATAATCAAAAAATATATATTTTATTGTCAATCCAGCAATATGCCTTCGTATATTTTTTTTTAAAATGAATAGATGTATAATAAATTATATGAAAATTAGAATGTCAGCTATCATAATACTATTATGTTTAAAACTTTACGCATTTCATTAATCATCAACATGGAAAATAAACTCAGAATTTTCAAACTCCCTTATAACATAAATTGGGTTTCTTACCAAATTATGTATAATTATCTTTTTAAATTGGTCCTCTCCCAGGCTTTTCATTTGCTCTGGAATCTTATTATAGAAGGACAAATTTTGGTGAATAAAACTGTATCGCACTTTGCTAAGTCACTGTCGGTTTATGTGGAGATTGGATTTATTCCTCGTATCTTGATGATGAAAATCACTATTCACCGGAGCTTCTGTTAGGTGTCTACGAGCGTACATAATATTTTGGTAGATGTAAGAAGAAAATAGTCATTATTCGTGATTTTACAAATAGCGGCTTACAAGAACTTCTTGGTGAGACTCTATATAAACTGCGTACCGCTCTTTTCTGGACAGAAAAATTCTTTTTGAGTTTGGTGCTATTCCCCAAAACAGTAGGCCATACGTTGTTACGGAGTGGAAATATGCAAAATAAACGCTTCAATATGAAAAATAAATGCAAAATTTAGCTGCTTCAAAACCGCATAAACTTCTTATCTTTCTAATGGCGAATATGGCACTGCACATTTTTTTACTGAGATCATTTAAGTGATAAGACCATTGTAATTTTTGATCAATTTCTAATCCGAGAAATTTCATGGAGGAGACATTTTCTAGTTGGTCAGACCCAAAGTATACGTCTATTTCATTATAATCAGACGGCCGCAAAGAGAAGCATATTGATTTTGATTTATTTACGATTTATTAACTTGGAACCAATACTAACCCTGTCTATTGTTTCTTTTATTCTTTGTGCCAAAGTGTCTTTATTTTTATCGCTAAAAAAAAGGGAAGTATCATCGGCGAATAAAATGATTTCATCATCCGCGGATTTCAAGCACTCTGGGATGTCATTAATATAGACGAGGAAGAGAAAAGGTCCAAGTATCGATCCTTGAGAAACACCTTTGCGGATATTCTGTGGCGCGCTCTTGCTATTTTCGACTTGCGTAATCTGAGTGCATTCTTGCAAATAAGATTCCATGTGTTGCAGTTCCTTATTCCTAATGCAGTAGTATTCCAATTTTTCAAGTAGAATTGAGTGGTCTACGCAATCAAAAGCCTTAGAGAGATCACAGAAAATGCCTACGGTTTTTTTCATATTGTCTAGCCCAAGTAGTGTTTTTTTAATTAGACTGGCGATTGCATCTTGCGTAGAGATTTTTTTGAAATTCAAATTGTTTTTTAGACAGGATTTGGTTTCCAGCAAAAAAATTAACAAGTCGGATAAGAAGCAATTTTTCAAAAATTTTGCTGATAACTGGTAAAAGAGATATGGGTCGATAATTATCTCTGTTTTCAGGGCAACCTTTTTTAAATATCGGCACTACTTTGGCCATCTTCATTTCGGTGGGAAAGAATCCATGTTCCATGCATCGATTAAATATAAAAGATAGATTCCACACCCTTTCTAGTGGAGAAATTCATAGAATCGTTCAAAAAAAATATAGCCTCTATCTATATAAATCTAATCCTAAAGATGCCACTTTGTTTCGTACATAAGGCCCACGTTCCCTGATAAATTTCGTGAATAAAGGATCTACCATTATCGGGCTAATCGCCACTTGAAACTGAATTTCAATGCCGAAATATTGGTCGCAAATCGTCACTATAATTATTGCGCTGATTTATATTTAATCACCCACTTAATAACAATAAGCCAAATATACATGTACGGTACGGCGAGTATATACGGTATTTAGATTTTTGAAGTCCGAAACATACAGTCTTATAACTCCTCCCCTAACTAAAAATGGAAAAATGACTAACTGAAACTATTAAATATAGGTTTTTAGATTGCTCAATGTAGTACTGCGATTTGCCAGCTACAATTTTACTGAGAAACGCAGCGTATATATAGAACTTATAGTTCCGAAAATTGATTAATATTCTCTTTTGTTCAATATGGCGGCGTTCGTGCTAATGATGGAGCTCTAAATATTTCGGTAAAAACACAACAACCAACGTGCAGCTGCAGCGCCCAGTGTCACACTAATAAAGATACATATTTTATCTCTAACTTGGTGGCGCTTTGCGTTTGCAATAAGCATGCTACGTGTTCTACGTTCTTTGTTATTGTACATTATCCTTACCTTATTACCATTATATCCTTAGCGCCTGCCCTCCATAAGATAAGAAGAATAAAAACACTACATAAATATTGTTATTATTATTATCACAGTTGCTTTGTTGGCCGATTAATTATAATTATTATTATCAATAAATCAGCCGTAGAACAGTAGTTCGGGTATTTGTCCACCATGAACGCTTGTACCATTGGTACTATCAGTAGAGCACCGGAAGTGGAAAGTAACTGCATCCACTTGGACCACTGAACTTCCACTCTGACCGAAGTAGCTGAGTTCTGAACCTGAGAAAAAAAAACTCTTAAAAATCTGGAGCATACATCATACAAGATTGAAATTGTATGTTCTTTCCTAAAATGCTCAAACTTCTACGCCGTAATCCATCGAAAGAAAACCTATTAAATGTGGGTTGATTTTCTTTCGTTTTAGATTTATATGGTTTTGTAATGTAATTTGCCAAAAATGTCTTGTTATCTACAGCGATAATTTACTAAACTAATATGAATGTTAAGATGATAGTCTGCTCTATGTTACGGTGCTAAAACATTTTTATCAATTGTTTGAATTGTGTCAATATAAATAGTTAAAAATAAAATAAAAAATCAAAAAATATTTCATTCTTTTTGCTGTAGAGTAAACTGTAGAGTTTACGAATGCTGCCAGCTGAAAAAGACAAAGAGATTCCGTAGATACGCCGGAATATTGCTAACATAATATTTGCACGGATACAATAGCTACTCATAGCAAAAGAAACATTTTCAAGATTGCTTGGTCCGACCGTATCCGGCTTATGACAATTTCTGAATATGATGCCATGATCCGATTTTTGAATCACAAATATCTCGCCTTACAGCGCGGTTCGCGGGTCGGACTATATTATTAATGCGGACTTCAAACGTAGCATTATCGATTATATAGGGTATTATAAAGATTGCTCAATGCCGTACTACGTTTTGGCAATCCTGCGCTGGCGAAAAGCAGGTGGCGCTGATAGCACTATCCGGCGAAACTAATAGCAATTTATTTGAATGTAATAACATCTAAAATGAATGTTTTTTTTAATGAAGGACTGATTGATTATAAAAACCCATTATTTAACAATGATAACCATAATACCATACAATTATTAGTGCTATTTATCGCCTTTTTATATAGGTTGATTACGTCACAGAAATAATATAGAGAGATTAGAATGCCCTCGATTGGACTATTTGAACACCAAAGCGCCTAATTATTATTTATTTATTTATTTATTTAGTATAATAGGTACGCAAACAATACTCTAATAATACATGGTAATCGCTAATATTTTTACATTAGTACTAATTAGAGTATAATATTGTATGCGTACTCCGCATGCCTAATCAATATTAGCGTATGCGCCGTTTATCTCAGGATTTACAAAAGCATCAGTGCAAAAAGTAATATCCTTAAAAATTTTCAAAACAAAAATTAAAAATTTTGGAACTAAGTTTACAGTAAATTCTGAAAAACAATTAAATGGGAAAAATATAATAATTTGATATCATATATTGTCTGGAATAAAATAATAAAAACATACGGTAACTTATCAATTTGTCTCATATTACGCTATTTATAATGGACTTAACTGCTAATGGTCTCAGGTTAAAGAAACTTTAGTCTGGTCACAGATTTGAGTTCGCTTGCGCGGCCTCTACTCAACGTTAGCGGTAACGGACCGAGTCGCTCTTTGCCCGTCAAAGTCACTCGGAATTGCGGGGCCAACAGTTCGTTTCAAGAATAGATGACGCCAGGTCGATAACCACCCTCGCTGCTTAGGAAACATACGTTTCCTAAGCAGACCCTCCTCCCGCCCCGGTTATTCGCCGGATAAGCAGCTTGGCCGGCCAGTGCACCGACCGCCCGAGTTGTTCGTCCGAATCCGTACGTCTGATTCAAACCACCTCCGACTGCATGTGACAGCCGCAGGTAGAGCTCGCAGCGGCCCTGACACCTTAAGTCTCTCTTAGAGAAGGCTTTTGGATGGGAGTTGAACCGTGAGTTGAGCAACACAAAAATTGTCCATGATCACCCAAGCTGCGTGAAACCATTAGGCAGCGGCATTGAGCAATCTAATATTCTATATAATGCTAAAAGCGAACATAAGTAATAATGAATATCGAACCTTCGCCTGTGGCGGAAACCGTGTAACTCATCCCCGGATCAATTTGTATAGGCTCAGTGAATTGAACGCGAAACGTCTTAGTAGAGCCGTCGGTGAAGTAACTCTGCCACTTATAGGCCAGTCGGCCTTCCTCCTGTCTCACTTCTATCTGCGCTGAGTAGTTGCAGGGGTTGGCCGATGACCCATACAGACCCAGGCCGATGAGGAATATCCTCTTGCTGACGGAGAATTCGACAGCATCCCGCCTGCCCCTATAGCGCCACTGTTTTTTGTGGCGTGCACACGCGCGGAAACGGTAGCAAACCTGCGTACAAAACATAACATTTCATTTCATGAAGGTATTTATCCAAACTTACAACCACTGCGTCAGCGTTTCCTTGGCCCAGTTATTTTTGCCTTGACCCAGTTGTTTGTATGCTTCCCCTTCGTGACCCACTATTTTTTTTCTATCTGATGTTTAAATAGGCAAAATAAAACACATATGAGTATCCACATAGAATACCTAATATAATTGAAGCGTTAACTTTAACAATTACGTAATAATTACAGTGTAATTATATTAGTTGACTACTATTAGGGAGTATGAAGCTGTTTATTTTTAACTAGGACCTCCAATTTTGCAGGAAAAGATATAAACTTCATTCTTAGGTCTGGTTAAAACTCCAATCGGTTTCTGTTGCACATTTATTTTTCAGAAACACATGTGTCGAAAACCTTGCTTCACACTTATCAGTCGTGAAAAAAGGCATAAGAAATTGTATCGCTTGTTCTGCTAAAGCTGGGTACGCTTGACGACAAGATATCCAAAAATCTATCAATGATATTCTCACAAATATGTTTTTGAGTGCTGTATTACATGGCAGTTCAATTAAGGAGTAGCCATTTGAGTTCGATAAATCTGTCTCGGATTCTATTGTGACCGAAAATGTTTGTTGGGCTAGTTTGTTGAAGATGTTTGTTGAGCAGTCTTTGTTGGTTGCGCTGTTTTTTGTCGTGGCGATGCTTGCTGGATCCACTACACAATGAAACCTCTCTCCGTCATTTTTCACGAGATTTTGATAAATAAATACTTCAATTAATATATACTTGCTATGCAAACTAATAAAATATAATAATAACCTTTTCAATGAGTCCAGTTCTCAAGTTAGTTGCAAACGGTAAATGTGGCTTCTCCGAGGCCACGAGATACAAGAATACCCGCATACAATCTTCTGGTTCAAGAAGATGGTCCCTTGTCATGGCTTCGGCCAGTTCCTTGTTGCTCATGCATGTGTACCGTATTAGTCTCGGGCAAACCCCTAGAACTTTTCTCTTATTCCTTGCGGTGGGTTTTAAGTCTTTTCGCAGGCATTCCGCTCGAGCCCAGGCGGAACACGCCGAATGGAGCTCAAATTCTTTGCAGGTCAGAGTTTCCCGCAATAGGATTAGTCTCAGAGTTGCCAGGTCGATTTGAGTGAAGTCTTCCGAGCGTAGAGCCAGATGTGTCTGTCAACATAAATGCTCCTTTGTATTATGAAATGATTATAACTAAGAACGGTTTGCTACACGAGATAACGCTAGAACAAAATTAAGAAAATAGCATTCCAAAATCTACATACTCAAGAATATCTTGCTTATTTTAATAAAAAAATATTCACATTCATTTGACACGTTGTTATAATTTATTTACATAGCACCCAAGTTTATTAATGCATTTCAATTAAATTTAAAGACGACCACCAATTAAAAAAAGAAAATAAACAAATTTTTTAACTACTGTTGGAATTTGGAAGATATGAGATTGAGGTGCTCATCGCCGTCATATTTAACCTGACAACTAAATCTTCTCTTTTTATTTGTTGCTACTAGGATTATTATTATTTTTTTCTGTATTATTTAATATCTAGCAAACTGACTATTTAATCACTACTTCCTTTTACTGACTTTTTAAAAAATATATTACCTTTAGGCTATATTTCTCTATTTACTGACTATAATTGCATTTTTAATTTTATTGTATTTCATTATAATTTTCATATTTATTTAATATAATAATAATATTTAATAATAATTTATTTAATTTAATTATTTCTTTTTTTCAGTTATAATACGTCGATAAGTGTGCGCACAATACGAAACTTACAAGTAATCTAGTCGAGTCTACCTTGGTATGAGCTTCGGTCTAGTTAGGCAGACTTTGTAAGTTAACATTTTGAACATTACTTTCGGAAATTAATTTATTCTTATTCTATTTAATTTCATTAGGCCACTCTAACTAGGCAAGTCTGTTCTCCTTCTCCCGTTGCTACTGTAGGCACTGTGCGTATTGGAGACCTAATTCAATGAAACTATTGTTAAAAATATTTCTTCGCTCAGAGATAATGAATTTAATGTTATGTATTATTATTCTAGCGCTGTGTGTTTTCCTTAATAAATAAATAGACTTTTTGGAGCATCAAATCTAGCAACAATCAGCAATAAAATATGACTAAAGAGATATGTTTACCTGTGCATCAATAACTTCACAGCACTGGTTAGCTAAGTCTTCAAATCCGTAGTGAAGCGCTGATACTAGCACAACGCAGGCGTTGGTCACGCATAGATTCCGCTCCAGGAAGCGCACGGCACATTTGGACACGTTAAACACTTCATATTTCTCGGATGCATAGAGACACTCTAGTACCGTCTCAGCATTCAGATCGATCTGATCGCAGTACAGATACCTGGAAAAGCAGTTATTAGCATTGCAAGACACTACGCTAACAAGACTCTCTTCTATTAACGCGAAAAATTAGGCTGTCTACATTTGAGAAGCTGGCATTCAAAATCCGATATATACTCTACACGAAGTAAGGTTTTTACAAGGTAGACAAAAACCGTCGCAGCGGTGGATATATTCCTTTATACCTTTAGAGATAGTTTTAAGATTTTAAGAGGGATAATGATTCGTATTTACTTTTGTCGACATATTCTAAACTTATTATGTAATTATAAAGTAAAATATAGTACAAATAAAGTTGTTTGGAAAACAAAAAGGACTGGAGGTGGTTAGAGAAATTCAAAACAAGAGTTTTCGTAAGGGGAAAACAGGTTTTAAATACCAGGTCCTCATTTTATAATCATCCAAGCATCTCTGAAAGTATTGTACTAAGCTCGAGGAGCATAATCCCCATCGACCTGCCTGCCATAAACTTACTAACGTAAATAACTCTATAATGTATGAAGCATAATGGTGTCAGACCATTGCCGACATGTCAATCATCGTTGCTGAGTTTGTATTTCTGGTACTAGGATCCAGGCATTGCATGTCTGGACTGCCAAAACGCAAAAAGCTGTCAGTTGTCGTGCTAGAATTTAGTTGTGTCCTTTTCGATTGTGTGAGGCGTCATTATCGACCATAGTAATATACCGTCTGGATTTTTCGGTATATTTCGACTTATAAGAAGCACTCATGATACAATAGTCTTTTCTGGACTGGCTCTGCAGTTGCATCATTACAGACGTTTCTACATTACAATGCTTCGAGTCAAGTTCAATGCTGTTACGTCACGTCTAATGGCGTCATAGCGATTCACGAGTGCAATACAATTAATCTAGCAATTTCCGTTTCACCATTATGACTTGTAAAATTAGTTTTCTTCTTGTAGATATGGATTGGGTAGCGAATGTTTTCGTGTAGTTTGGGCCATAAGATCCATTTTGTTTCCTATTCCACGATTCATTTCCTATTCAGAAGCCTCCTCGTGTGAAAGGCTATTACCTACCCCGGGTAAGACTCTCGCGTCTTAGGCCTCGCACGTCTGGTGGATCGGTTTCTCCTGGTGGGATTGCCTCCTGGAGCTAGGAGACTATGAAATATACTGTCTCCTAAGCAGCGGAGGTGGATAATGACCCGTTGTCATGCCATTCTTGAAACCTATTGGCCACCCGATCCCTTGTGCTAGGCCGGATTTAGAGGTCTGACGCCTTGGGGCAACAAAGGAGTGGAGGCCCCCTTGTTGCCTCAAGTGGAGGACCCCGCGTTGAGGAAGAAAGATAACCGTTTAAGCCAAATTTTAAAATTCCATTGTTTCTGATTGGAGTGAACAAATATAGATGAATCGTTTTTTTTATATTTAAGAATAATATAACCATGTTTACACAAAGTACTGTAAGTAAAGGTAAAACAGCGAAAAAAAAATAACAAAGTAAAAGTTGTTTACTAGTTTACCCGTCGGAATTTGAAAGATTTTTTTCCTAAATCTCTATTGTGGGGGCCTTCTTTGTGGAGGCCCCGGTGCCGTAGCCCCGGATGTCCTCGCCTATTTCCGGTCCTGCCCGTGTGGTATGACGGGTAAAGGACGCCCAGGTCTGCGATTAATTGTTATTGAATTACCGCTGAAATACAACAGGTAGAGGTCGCGTAAGCAGCATTGGTTACGTAGCCAGTCGGGAGAAGGGAGGTATCCTAAAGTTTAATTCCAGACGGAGATATCCTACCTAAACTGCTAGCCAGGGGTCGAGGTGACCCCACTGAGTTACCTTCCTAGTGCCTCGCTGTAACTCGTTGGCCTCTGACGGGTGTGTGGTTTTTGCTGGATGGTAGATTTGTATCGTCGACAAAGTCTTCTACGCTCACCTCACGGGAGATACAACGATCATTATCGTTATTACATTCTGGGGTGACGCGTTCGCCCGTTGTAGTCGACAAGCACAAATGTAGATATGGTAATGAAGGAGGTTTAAAGGCTGCATTACCTTTCACTTTTATGAGCTTCTTGCAGCTCTATTGGGAATATTTTGCGATCCAATCGCTTTTAGGGAGTAAAAAACAGGAGTCGTTTAAGCATATTCTCGCTAACGCTTTCTAAACATAAAGACCGCTCTCTTGGTACCGTTACTTTTTTCTTTTTGTTCTCAATTATCCTCGCGTAAGTTTCAATGGCGTGATAGTCCGGGATCCCGCAGTATGGTTACTTACCTCATCGAGTTGCAGAATAATATCGCTTTAAACGAAAAGTAGACCTCAAATAGGTGAGAAAAAAATTGGTCTGCCGGGGCTCATCTTGAGGGGTTTTCCGCAGCGAAGAGGTAAATGGTTCACCGCGAACCATAATTTTACCTCACGTGGTAACCGAACGAAATATTTTCGTTGGCTTTAGAGTCCATTAATAGAGTCTAAAAAACCACTTCTGCCGACCTTCCTGTTTGACGATTCGGCAGTCCAACCATTTTTAGAAAACAATTAATCTTATTTTTACCTCACTTAGTTACAGGATCAAACCAAGTTCTCGCAGTAGCTAAAATTATGCTCTTTGTATATTAATTGGTCTTCCAGCTCGCAGCCTTTTAGTTTTCGCAGTCTAACCAATTCTGTTTATTTGTTTTTAGTTATCGAAATCCTTGAAGTCCGTGGCTGAGGTAATTAAATGAATCATTAATCTTCTGAAAACACTAAGAAAATGCGAATGGTTCAAATAATATTAAATTTGTAAATAAAACTTATTATAATTAAAAATGTTTGAGAAAACTAGGTAAAACGCGAAACGTCGTAGTATCCATCATAGTAAAATTAAAACGCCATCGTCGACATAAATACCTATAACAGCGCCCAACTACCCAGGGCCGGCACAACACATACACAGATGGTTAGCGCATAGCAGAAATGCTATTCTTTATAATTAATGTATAATAATGTTGTATATTATAACATAATGTATGTGATACAAGTGTAACATTTCATTCTATAAAAGCTCAGCTAAGGCTGAGAGAATAAATGGCTTAAAAAAGTTATAGTGTTGAAACTGCAAAATATTGTTTTCAATAATTACACATTTTAAAGTAAAATACCGTATTGGCTTTGTTTTATTTAAACAATATAGTCGTTTATAATATTTATATACAAGGTATATAAACGACATATTTAGCAAAGATCACATACAATAGAAACCTACATATAATAATAATCAACTATTAATATGAAACAATTTCAATATTTATTTTTAAAATAACTGCATAGTACCGAGTAAGTACTTTTATATTATCCTGAAGCTAAAGCGGTAAATAAGTTTATGGACGAATAAGAAATAGTTAATAAGTACATAAGATGGACATAGACGATCAGTGTGCGGGTGTCAGGTAAGATTTGGCGCCTGGGCCGTCGGCATTATTTTGTTTTACATTCGTGTTGTCTAAACATGTTTATGGATGAAAGAGACACATTTAACAAGCATGCAGAGATAGACACTCAGATGGCAGGTAAGATTTTTCGCCTGTATAGTTGTCATTACTTCGTTTAGCCATTGATTATACAGTGTAATAATGAATGGTTTTACGTTGGGGTGTTCTGAGTTTTTTCTGTTTTCATGTGATTTCGTGTTTACTTTCTGACTGTGATGCTGGCTTGATTGATTTTTGCTTTACGATTGTTTTTATATTTGAATTGTTGATTGAAGAAACGACTTCAGCTTTAAAGATATAGCTTCTTCTGAAAGTGCTATCTGCTATCGGAGGTCGGCGGTCATTATGGCCACTTGGGCCTGCGATGTTGCGGCGCGGAACAATTCGAGCATTCCATGTCGGAATGTTAATGGCCAACCCCCCAAAGATTCTTCGCACTTTTTGACCATCTAAGATTTGCCGGGGATTGAGAGCCATGGTTTTTTTTGTACTCAGCGATAATGATTTTCCTGGGAAGGTGTTATGCAGTGGTTTTCCCTTTGCTTTCCGCATTGCTGTTTGTTACCGAGGTAACGATTGTGACCCTCGACTGTACTGGTCTCCTTGACCTCCACTCTTGGGTCTACTGCATGTGCAGCTGGCCACTGCAGGGATGGATGTGCTTATTTACTGGCGGCAATATTCACCATGACACACGGTACTTATTGAACTTGTGTAGCATTTTCTAGGTAAGTCCTTTCCACCAGACTTCCCACTACGTTCTCGTAATCTTGCCACTGTATGGTCGGGAGCTGTTTATTCAGTATATTCACAGCCAACCATCATATCGGATGGCTGTTCACTAGCTGCCACCTATGACCTGGCAATAACCTGACCTGGTTACAAAGGGCAACTTCTGCTTCGGTCAGAGCCATATTTTAAATATCACTGATCGTCGTCTTGTTGTAGGATTGAAGCTTATCGCCGTAGTGTAACGTTTGAAAGCTCTAACTTAACTAAATTATAACAAACGATGATTTTTGCATCTCTAAATCCTTTTAAGCGAAATGGGATTTTACCTGCGGCCATTACGAAATGTATATTTACCGGCATATTGTCGGTCAGGTATATTGCTAGGTACTCTTTTGAGAAGTTTAGAGAATAGTTAAGAAACACATTAAAGTTTCTGCAGCACAATTTTATGACCCAACTATTTAAAACTTCAATTTTATGACCCAACTAAGGGTCAAAAATTGAAAATTTTTCAAAAATAAAAAGTTAACAATAGTATATTTTTAATGTATACACCTTTTTAGTAAATTACCTTAATGTATCATTATACTACCCAACACACATGCTAGCACAAAAGCCATATAAGAAGTGCCGAATATAGCTTTGATAAAAAGTCATGTAAAGGCATGCAGATTAATTATCAGCTATGTAAAGGTGTCATTTAAAGCAATTTGGCTTTAGTTGTATAATTTTGTCATATAAAGGTTTACTCAGATTTTCTTATACAACGAGCGAGTAATGGCTTTTTACTCCAACAAAGACTGTATATTGGTTGCAAGACCCACCCTTATACAGCTTTTAGTCATATTGAAGTGCAGTAATCGATTTACAAAGAGTTAAAGCTGTAAATTTGTCACTAGGACCTCACTTACGCGGCTTATATTTTTATAAAGAATATAAAGATGCCATATAAGCAACGCGGCCATATTTTTTCGAATCTTTTGTATTATAATATATATAGCTTGACCACCGACCTCCACGGAAGTAATTTGTCAATTTTCTTCCGGTTACCTATGTTTTTTAGTCTCTCTTTTGTTTATTCGTTAGGTATACCGACATAAGCCTCTTTTATAATTCAAATTAAAGTCAGTGACGTCACGAGTCCTAAAATCTACCGCAAATCGTGCTACCGTTAAACGAAATTCGCATATTGCCCTCACTCCGCCGCCTAAAACTATTTTGTATTTTTTTTAAATTTTTGTTTAACTTAAAAGTTTGAAGTACTTGACTGTTAAATAAAAGTTTGACAAGCATTTGAGAGCGCTGCGCCATTTATTGGTAGGTAAAATATTCCACATAAACTAAATAAGCAATATGTTACCTACCGCTATATGGCTCATCGTGATTAGTGCTTTTTATACTATTTTACAATAAAAAAAATACTGAAATTTAAAATATATATTATTATCCTTAGTTTTCCTACAATTTTTTATTAAAACTATTATACTAGCTCGTACTGATCCACCCCCTTCAAGGATACCGGTTAATTAAAACTCACCCTGCATACAAAACAGTATTTTGTATATACATAGTGTAAAATATGTAGTGGTAATATTTAAATATATTTTACATACGTACGATGCAGCCCTGGCGCGCTGGAAACGAGGTGTTAGAGTATTGTATAGCGAAAGGACACCGTGCGCTTGTATTAGTGCAAAATCAGCGCGTATTGTGTAGTGATATATTATTATATAGATGAGGCTTTGCGCTCAAAATAGACCACTTCAAAATAACTACTGAAAGTCAGCCAGTAGCAGTTTGGTCGCAGTCCGCTGGCACACAGCTGAACGTTTCCGATGTAAGAGCTGCCGCGAAGAATATTGGCGCGCTATTCTCTCGCATACTGTTCAATTTATTGCTCTCTCTGTCACATGATCTACGAGCAAAGGATACGTGGAGCCAACTTATTTGTATCTGAGGGGGAGCTAATGGGCGCCGTTGGAGTTGGCCACGAAAACCTATTTTTTCAGGTCAGGTCGGTCACACTTGAGGGTCAACACCCATCCGGCGGCCTCCACGCAGAAAGGAGAGCCAGGGTAGGACGCTGGCCTGAGGGCCACTCTCCTTTAGGAGTCAACCTTCGGGCTCTTCTGGACGGTTTGCGCACCGTGCGGCGTCAGCCAATCGATTGTGCACTCCGACTAACAGTAACGACTCTGGGAACAGTATTTTTTCCTATAGAGCGGGGGTGGTTGTTAACCTTATGGCAACTGCTCTTGAAACGACCATTCGGCCACCCGAACCCAGCTGAATAAGCCGGGCAAAGGATGCAGTGGTCCGCGATAGGATAGGATAGTCACCGTATCACCGCTTCATAAGGAAGAGGACCGTGCAAGAGACCTCGATCCTGCAACCTGTCTGTAGGTAGGAAGTATCCTAAAGATTAATTCCAGACGGAGATATTCTTCCAAACTGGTAGTCAGGGGGCGAGGTCGCCCGCTGTGTGCCTTTCCCGGTGCCTCGCCGTAAGGCGTTGGCCTTTGTACATCATTCGTACATCCCTACCGGTACATATTATACGCGTATTTGGACGTTCCCGTGATATTAGCTTAAAACATAAAAAAGCGGAGCTATTCGATACCTGTAAAGGCTCCAATACACGGAAGGACCTTGGCGCATGAACTGAGTGCAATTTCTACGAGTCTTAAACTCCTGATCCGTGAGTACGAAGTGATAAATCAGTTTTATATCATCCATTTTCGGCCATTTGAACTGTCATATTTCGTAAAAAGAACTCGCCTATCAGTGGACAGCAACAGTAGCACCGCCCACCCGCTCTGCGCAGACCCCGGCTGCTACGAGGCAGCCGATACACTGCGCAGATTCGTCACCGCGCGCAGCCGGCGAATAAATAACCGCGCCAGATTAGGGACGGGAATGTGTATATGAAATTTATTTTACGCTACATTATACTACGAACTGTATTAACGGCGTTATTTTATTTTATTATCACATAAAACGGCGCTGCCACACTGCCGTGATAACTCAACGAAAGTTATTTTCTACTTTCTCTAAAATGCCCTCGCAGAGTAAAATAAAAAACAGCAACCAATTCATGCAGCAACGACGTGATTCTGACAATGAGTTTCAGAATTTAAATAAGCGTCTAGACAACATCACTGCAATTTTGGAAAATCTCACCGTACAGATGTCAACGCTTGCAAACACAGGTCGAAACGATTTCATTAACTTGAGTACTAAAATTGAACAACTAGATCGCACAAATAGAAGAATGAACATCATAATATTTGGACTCCAACCCAGATCAAACAATGAACAGTATGGCGATTTGCTAGAGCTAATCATGGACATGTTTAAAAACATACTAAATCTGAACATTGATAATTATCATATTGCATTTACTTGCCGTTTGGGTAAAAATGCTCGAAATTATGAAAGACCAATACTAATTCAGTTTGTGCATTATGGAATGAAACTGACGGTACTACAGAGCGCAAAAAAGTTAGTCAATACAAAAATACGCATGTCTGATGACTTCACTTCCAGCCAACGGTCGGAAAGAAGTGCCTTGATACCGCATCTCATTGAATCTAGAAGACAAGGTCATTCTGCCAGGCTAAAAGGAACAAAATTATTCATAGACAACCGTATATGGACAAAAGAAATGCTGGAAAAGGCCAAAGATAATCAGCGTAATAGTACTGTTAGTAATCCATTACAAAATAGTACACCACGCGAGAAAAGCGGTGTAAATTCTCCAGTTCCTATGATGCCTATCTATCAATTAAGCGAGCAGACGGTCACCAACGCAACTCATCGTCCAACTAAAAAGCCAGCAAAAACTGCAACAGCCCAGGTGAGTGATGATGATCGTCAATCTGAAGTATGTAGTTTGCGCATGAGAAAAAATACCCTTAGCACCAGGACAAATTTGCTTCGATCCGCCACACTCAGTGCGAGTCTACGAAAAAGGGCTGCGAAAAGCGTAAATGTCGCAAGCAAAAAAAAACTTCATGGAAAAACTGATGACAACACAACTGCAAATGAACCGGAAACATCTGCAAACGCCACGTCAAATAGCCAAAGTAACACTACTCTCAGCCCGCCCTCTACTAGTCAAGCCGCAAATAACTCTGGACCTCATTCCATATTATACGAAGTATCTGCTCTAAAAAACTAAGTAATGAACAAAAAAACAGCGCCCTGATAATTGCTCACGGAAACATACGAAGCATAATTAACAAATTGGACCATCTGCAATTATTCTTATCAACACTTCAAGAACAACCGGATTTCCTGTGTATTACAGAGACCTGGCTGAACAAACATAATGCATCATTGGCGCAGTTACCCGGCTACTACATCGCTGCAAGCCAAATCAGACAACAACGGGAACATGGCGGCACAATGATCTTCGCTAAAAACAAATACGTCACAGAAACGATTGATTTGTCACTTCTCGTAGACGAAATCCATTTTGAAGCAGTAGCAGTAAAAGTAAAGTCGTTAAATCTTGTAATTATCTGCGTGTATCGTTCGGGTGGATCCTTTGAAAATTTCATCGATAAATTCCATACGCTTCTAAATCAAACTTACAAAAATAGACAGGTATGTATTTGTGGCGACTACAACGTTAATTTTCTAACCAAATCAAAGGATAAAAATAAATTTACCAACATTTGTAAAGAATTTAATTTCTGCCATTTATTCAAAAACGAACCCACCAGAATAGATCCGGTCACTGGCAATGAATCCCTACTTGATAACATAATTGTAAATATACCTAAATCGAATATACGCCTAAAGACCATAGATCCCGGGTTATCGGATCATGCATTTCATGTTATTGAGATTGATGATGTTTTTAAGCGTACTCAAAATTATGTATTTAAAACAAGGAGGAACTTTGCTAAAAGTAATCAAACCGTATTTAGAAAATGGGTTGAATCGTTAAACTGGGACTATCTTCAGACAATAGATGACACTAATATGGCCTATACGTGGTTTCACAATCGGATAAATGACTGCTTTTCGAAATCATTTCCAATAATAAGGAAAAAAGTTTATCTCCAACCTACCAACAAGCAATGGATTACTCCAGTTCTTGTATATCGCTGTAGGTTAAAGAGAAACATATTGAAAAACAAAATGTTCAAATATGACCCTTTATATCGAAAACTCTTCAATAAAATGTATTCGAGGTTAAGAAATGATATTCGCGCAGCTAAAAGAAAATTCTACTCTCAAAAAATATTTTCCTCACGAAATAAAGTAAAAACAGCATGGTCCATTATAAACGATGAAACCGGAAAATTGAGAAAAGGATTTAGCGCATCATTATCCATTGAAATAAATAAAAAACTCGAAACAAATGCTCTGGTTTTGAGCAACGTATTCAATAACTTCTTTATCAATAAACCTTTAAGTCTGGCATCTGCAATTCAGACCCCAATTACAACAGCATATGAAAAGTTGAAATTAATGAAAAAAAATTATAATTCGATATTCCTGAAACCCACATCTGAGATGGAAATAGCCAAATTTATAAACTCATTAAAAAATAAAAAATCCACTGGGATAGACAATTTTCCAGTTGATATACTAAAGAAATCCAGTAATATTTTATCTAAACCCCTCAGTATATTATTTAATATGTCGTTAAGTAATGGTGTCTTTCCTGAATGCTATAAAATGGCAAAAATAGTACCGGTCTTTAAAAAAGGTGATATACATAATATCGAAAACTATCGACCCATATCTTTATTGACCGTATTCTCTAAGGTTCTAGAAAAAATAATAGAAGTCAGGATACGTGAGTTTTTGAAGAAAAATAATATTTTGAGCAACACACAATTTGGTTTTATGAAAAAGAAATCGACCCAACAGGCAATGTTGAAGTGTTGCAATCAAATACATACATGTCTAAATATGAAAAGGTATTCGGCTGCCATTTTATGTGACCTCAGTCGAGCCTTTGATTGCGTCCAAACCGATCTTCTACTTGCAAAATTAGACTATTATGGCATCCGAGGTACGGCAAATAACCTATTCAAGACTTATCTGCAAAACAGAATGCAAAAAGTAGAAATAACCAATATTGGCAGAGATCTAATCGAGTCCGTAGCAACTTCCGAAATACTTACTGTCAATATTGGAGTACCCCAAGGCTCAATTCTTGGACCGTTGCTTTTCATTATTTACATAAATGACCTGAGTCCAAATCTATCTAAATGTGAAGTCACCCAATTTGCAGACGATACTAGCGCTGTAGTTGAAGCTGACAACATAAATACGCTCACTGCCAATCTCAATACATCTCTTGGTGAACTTGATGATTGGTTTAATGCGAACAAGATGTCTCTAAATATGTCTAAAACTGTTATTTTAAATTTTAATAGCAAGACATCATCTATAAAAGTTAACTACCCGGTTGAACTTGCGGAATCAGTTAAATTCCTCGGACTACATCTGGATGCAAAGATGTCATGGAATCTACATATAGAGCATGTTAAGTCAAAACTTTCGTCAGCCTGCTATGCTCTATTACGCATCAGAAATTGTTTGGAGAGAACTGAAGTAATATCGGCCTATTACGCGCTAGTTGAGTCACACCTGCGCTATGGTATTCTTTTATGGGGTAATGCAGCACACATCAACAGTGTATTCACTCTCCAGAAAAGAGCCATACGTGCGATAGTAGGTATTGGTCCACGGCAGTCATGTCGTGAACACTTCCAAAAACTAGGGACATTGACCGTATATGCGATTTTTGCTCAAGAAGCTCTTTGCGAATTCTATTGCAATAAGAGCTCGGCCATATCCCACGAGGAAGTACATCGGCATGACACCAGGAATAAAACCCTGTATCTCCAACCGTTCGTAGCACGTACTGCCAAGTTCCAGGCGACTAGTCGATACTTAGGCCTCAAACTTTTCAATAAATTGCCCGAAAGATTAAAAGAAATTAAAAACATCGATATTTTCAAGAGATCCATCCGAGTCTATCTGCTTAAAATCAACATATATGCCCATAACGACTTCTTAAAATATTTTGAAAATACATAGCATCGTAACTACCCATTTAATCTAATACATATTATTTACCGTTAATTGTTTTGTTGTAAACTGTTATCATATAGTCTATGTTTTCGTAAATTGGTAAGTTTAAAACTATATATTGTATATCATCTCTTGTCTAAATTGAGTAACTAATTTAAGATTAATTACTGTCATTCCTACACAATTGTATGGTTGTATTGGAAATAAATACCTTTTACTTTACTTTACTTTACTTTGACGGGCAGGTGGCGTAGCTAGACTGTGGATTGTTTTTCGTCCCAAGTCTTCTACACTCACTTCACGGGAGACAGAACGATCAATATCGTTAAAACTTCCTGAGGTGACGGGTTCGCCCGTTGTAGTTGACAGCTCTAGTTGTATATGAAGGCATATCTAGCTAATAATATATCGTTGGTAATATGACATTTCCTCTTCTAAGGGTACAGACACACTAGATACACCAGTATACGACGCAATGTCACAGTAGTTTGGCGGAATTAGGAATCAACTTTGTTTTTTTACTGTTTTCTTTATGGCGATGGATAGACATTATTATTCTTAACAATAGTCGACCTAAGTGTTTTTTTCTCTAAACTCTATACTTTTGGCATAATAAAATATTTTCAGATTTTTTGTATGGGACGGATAAAAAAAACTAAATGTCTGCTTTGTCCTGATAGGTCCCACTTCAAAACCTTTTTTATCTTAATCCTTGTGATCGGAAAATGATAAAAAAACATATATTTCAAAGCATATTTTTTATTATCTTAGGTTATTTAAAACCAAATTTTACGCGGAATAATAAGTAAAACTACGTAATAAGACAAAAAAACTACTTAAAAATGAACAATAGTATATTTTGAATGTATACACCTTTTTAGTAAATTACCTTAATGTATCATTATACTACCCAACACACATGCTAGCACAAAAGCCATATAAGAAGTGCCGAATATAGCTTTGATAAAAAGTCATGTAAAGGCATGCAGATTAATTATCAGCTATGTAAAGGTGTCATTTAAAGCAATTTGGCTTTAGTTGTATAATTTTGTCATATAAAGGTTTACTCAGATTTTCTTATACAACGAGCGAGTAATGGCTTTTTACTCCAACAAAGACTGTATATTGGTTGCAAGACCCACCCTTATACAGCTTTTAGTCATATTGAAGTGCAGTAATCGATTTACAAAGAGTTAAAGCTGTAAATTTGTCACTAGGACCTCACTTACGCGGCTTATATTTTTATAAAGAATATATTAAAAAGTTGCAGATGCCATATAAGCAAAGCGGCCATATTTTTTCGAATCTTTTGTATTATATTTTTAAATGCATTGGTCATAAAATACACTTATTATAGGTAAATCTTATTTTAAAATGTTTGAACAATACTCAGCAAATGTTCTTTTTTACTGCGAAAAATAAAATTAATTTACAAAAAACTTTAAACCATAATTAGAAATTAAAATTAAGTTAACATATTAATATTTTGAAAGCTCGTTAAAATTTTATTACACATGTTACTTAATATTGTCGATGAAATGATTTCCGCAAGATAATTTGGTGTATTAAATTACAATACAATAATTTTAAAGTCAATAAAATACAATTTATTAGTAGCCATTAGGAATTTTGTATTTGCGACGGCAAATGATCATGCAGCTTCCTTTTATTATCATTATTTATCATTTTAAGGCATTACCCGACTAGAAGTTGTAATAAAGTATTGATTGGAGACACTTTTACAGCCGCTGGCTATATAAGGGTGCCACGGCTGTAAGTGAATTATAAGCGCTTATTCAGCTTTCTTATACTACCAAAGGTTACCGTTATGACTGCTATTCAGTCACTATTCAGCAAAAAGCCGTATAAGATGCGCCTAATCCGGTGGTATAGACGTTGTATAATCGTTTATATGACTGTTATATTACCAGTTATTGTGACTAAAAACTGTAGCGATAACTTGTCGTGACCTTTATTTAGCCAATTTATGCATATAGGTAATGTTTCCTGGATTATTTTTTTATTATTATGTGATTCGTTAATAATCTGTATTGAACTTGTTTGTTTGCACTTGTATTAGCTAAACCAATTTCAATAGACCTTGTAATGCCTCAGAAGTGTTATCATTTTTACGTAACTATTTACAGTAACTATTAATTAATGATTGTCAGTCAGTCTATATTTACTTAATTAGGTTACTCAGAGAAATTACAACGGTTGTTAGTGATGGTATAAAATGACCGTGATACCTAAATCATTATTTTGTATCTATTATTGTTAGTTTTTAAGCAGTTATTTGTCTTATTACGTACTTTTACTTCCAATTCCGCGTAATATTTGGTTTTCAATAACCTAAGATAGTAAAAACATATGCTTTGAAATACGTGTTTTTTAACATTTTTTCGACTCATCTGGTAAGTTTTCATTTTTGTATTTTTTTTTGAATACGCAGAATGATTGTAGAGGAGACAAGGATTAGGATAAAAAAGTTTTGAAGCGGGTTGTATCAGGACAAACCAGACATTATTTTTTTTTAGATCTGTCCCATACAAAAAATCTGAAAATATTTTTTATGCCCAAAGTATAAAGTTTAGGAAAAAAACACATAGGCCGACTATTGTTAGCAATAATAAGGTATATCCATCTCCATAAAGAGAACAGTAAAAAAACAAAGTTGATTCCTAAGTCCGCCGAAGTGACGTTTCAACCCATCGTGCAATGTTAAGTGTGATTATATTTAAATTGGATGGGCGACTTCTGGGAGCTGTGGCTCTCAACCTGTTTATTAAATATATTAAATTGCGTGGAAAGAAATGCCTGTAGTATAAAACCCTCCAAGCTTTGCCCCTGCAGACCAATTTTTTTCTTACCTATTTGAGATCTACTTTTCGTTTAAAACGGTTTTATTCTGCAACTCGATGAGGTAAGTAATCATACCGCGGGCTCCCGGGGTATGATTTTCTGCCTGAAAGATAGTCGAAGTATGCTATTTGTGTTAATTTAAAATTACTTGATTTGTGTTAAGCCAAAATTATTTCACTTTGAACCCTTATTGTGTTAATATCTGAACACATATTTTAAAATAATACTAACCTTAAAAGTGTCTTGAATGCCACTGGATTAACATCTGGAATATTAATGACCTTCCCATGTTCGGCCAATCCTCCGTAGAACATTTTATGAAATACTTCACTTCCCGTAGCTAGCACGTATTTATGAGCTAAAATTTCTTCTTTCTCTGTAAAAATTAAACAGGCCATCGTATATAATAAAATGAAACACTGTGTTGGTCTTCGTCACCCATTTCGTGTTCAATACGATACAAGACATCTAGTACGAGATCCGGTATTAGAAATATATACCATAATCTATTATTTGACTATGGTAAAGATAATATACACATTGATAAATCGCAAATTGGTTGCCTAGCTAATCGCGTACTGATGCTGTTGAATGATATATTTTTAAAATAACTTTAATCGATCAACTTAACCTATTTTTTATTTATAAAAATCAAGCATTAGCTAAGAATTACCATCGTATATAAAAAATGAAACACTGTGTTCGTTTAGTCACTCACTCTGATCGTAACAAAAATGGAAAACCTTTAAAAAACCTTGCAAATATTGCAAATATTCTGACTAATATTGTTGGATTTTGATTGAGTATTTTTTTTCCACTCTTGAAACGACCTATGGGCTACCCGACCCTGTGTGGCACTACGGCCAAAGGACGCCCAGGTCCGCGATCAATCAAATTTTAATTACCGCTGTAATACAGCAGGTAGGAAGACGGAGGTATCCTGAAGATTAATTTCAGGCGGAAAAAACCTTACAAAACTGGTAGTTAGGGGGCGAGGCTGCCAGTTGGATCCTTTCCCGGTGCCTCGCCGTAAGGCGTTGGCATCTAACGGGGTTTTTGGCCGAGCTAGACAGTTGATAGTCTTATCTCAAAGTCTTATACGCTCATCTTACGGATAAAGGGATAATCACATATTGTTATACCATCCTGGGATGACGGGATCGCCCGTCGTAGTGGACACCGCCCTACAGTGGAAGCATCGCTCCAATTCACTCTCTTCGTCAATCGTGCTGTGATGCAGCACATCTCTGACACCGCCGAAGCTGCTGCGCCCCTCCGCTCTCCTGTGGCAAGGGACCGCAACATGCTACCGACCCAGCCGGCAAGTCGCAAAAACAGCCTCCATGCCTGCCGGTGACACCGCGGAAAATGCCGTTAAAGCAACCAGTGACACCGCCAATGCGCGGGAGGGTTCCCGAGCCCCACCGCTCACCCGTAGCGAAGGGCAGGGACATGTCGTCTATTCTGCCTGCGACGCCAAGGAATCGCGGGAGAGATCCCGATTCTCCTGAAACCGAGCCACGGAGAGACCCGCAACGCCGTCGGGCCGATACTTTCGTCGACAGCGACCTATTCAACTCCCCGACGCATTCGACGCGCCGACCTATGACAAAGCGGCTACGAAAAGCCCGACGCCCATCGACACGGGAGCCGAAGCCGTTCACCACATATTGCAGCCAAGGATTGCCGAGGTCGAATTCCGCCCGGGATACCGGAAGGAACTGCAGAGAGGACTATCCCGCAAACAACAGGAGATGGCGCTGCTTCCTGGTGGACATAGCGGACATCTGCCAGACAACGCGGAAGCAGCAGGGCGTCCCGCGCGCAGTGGTCGTCGCCGCCCTGCCGCGAGCCTTGACTCAAAGCAAAACGAAAGAAGAAAAACCCCCGCCTGCAGCTACCCCGCAACGCAAGGATACTCTGTTATGGAGACAAAAGCCTGCGCCGACGACTGCTCCACGGCAGCCAGCTGTGGGGAGGAAGTCGAACCGGCAGCGTCGGTCAAAGCCACTGCAGCAGCAGCCAACGAAACCCCATCCGCTGCAAGAGGAGAGGATGGAGGTCTAAGCGACCCTCCCGCCCGCTTGCTGCCAACCAGGCGAAGAGAGGGCGACCACACCACCCCCACACTCCCAGCCTGACGAGGTGAGAAGGAGCCCGTCGCCACCACGCTACCTGGATGAGATGCGCTTCCAGGAGGAAGACGAGGAGGTCATGATTACGGATGCTGATACGCGAGTGCCAAATCGGCACTAAAGCAAAAAAAAATCGCTTCGCTAAACACTTACTTGCTAACAGACCTTCCACGTCCCTCGAGGAAAGGAGTATAAAAAACTCCTTTTAAGAAATCTGCCTCAGGGAGCACACTCTGAGACGCCATACCCTCGAAAGCCGGGCCATTGGACCCGATTCACGCGAAGCTCCACGAAATGGCCAAAATATGCCTAGTGGAAGACGTCACAGTCCTGTATACAGGGCCTGTCGACCGAAATACGACGAGTTAAAAAGGGGGTTATTGCAATAGTGCGTCAGCCTTCGGGCTTGTGGAGTATGGACATCGACACACTCAACACATAATTTTTGTAGTCGTAAAAGCGCAGACACCCCACTAAATGTTTAATATATAAATCTTCTTCTTTTCAGTAGATCGATTATCCTAGATCCATTTTCTTACACAATCCAAGAGTGAAAATCAATTTACCATTAGATATACAATCTGTCAATCTGGCCGGCCAATAAAAAAGATACCTAATAAATTTATGCAACAATCGCACCTTTGTAAAATTCCACAGTCTTTAACATTTTGGAAATAATAAACTATGACTAAATATTGAGGTATATCTCGCGGTACGAGAAAATAGACCATCGTCCGTCGCTAAGCGCATTCTAAAATATTTGGTAAGTTAAAGCCATATTATCAATGTTTCAATATCAGTTATTCATTTGTCTCTTTGCCGTTTGCTATTGTTTTGATATTTTTTGTGTATACCTAATAAATAATGGATAAGTTCAAAGTTTGCATTATTTTTCTATATAAAGTCCTATGACGAAAACGGACTACTGTACACTTCACAGCAAGCAGCCGCAAAGTTTTAGGAATTGCTATTAGGAAAAGGAGACTCTTCGTCACACACCATATTCATCAGATTTTGCTCCGATAGACTTCCACTTTTTTTGGAATTTGGGTTACTTTTTAGACAGGAAAAAAAGCCAGGGAAAAAACATAAATTTTACTTTGTATGGGATTTAACGACTTCTAATGACCAGTACGCCTTGCCATTTCAAATTCCGTCAATTTTGGTCTGCGATCCGCCTAAAACTACTTGATAAATCACAAACATACCTTTTTCTCCAACCACAAATATAACATCCGACATGAGGGGATTCAGGTACATATGTGCGCTTCGATGAACCAGGCTCTGTTTGTCAATCCTCCAGTTTAGTAGTGTTGTATCCTGTAAATTATGAATACATTATATCATAATAAACCACATCATGCTAAAAATAGCGTTTCATTATAGAAGAAAATTACACCAATTCCGCGACACAAAATCATATTACAAGTTCAAAATGATACCGTGAAAATGCCGTTTCTGGCATTTATATGCCAGAAATAAATATTTTCATATTATTATATTTTAGAGTGGTAATTACAATAGTAATTTGAAAGAAGTTTTTAATAAATTATGTTAGGTACGGTACCTATGTATTGCTTTGTTTTACAAAAACTCTACAAAAGTTTTGTAGAGTTTATAGAAATCTCTCTGTAAATAAATGATGTGAAATATACATGACAATGTCACTTTCGTCATATTCGTGTGACCTATTTTATTATGTGTTTTGGTGTTTCCGGCTGGAACCGTGTTGTTTGTCTCGTCGCGACAGTATAATGATCATGGACCAATATACTTATCAAACAGTTAACGGATGGTAATTACAATGGGCGAACCCGCCACCCCCCGGGGCTCATAATGACTGTTGCCATTCTCCCTCCTGTGGGCGAACGCAAAGATTTGGAGGGCAAACACGATCCAACAGCCTGGAAGAGTTCGATACTTAACCGCGAGGCACTGAGGATTGGTGACCCAGCTGGCTTCCTCGATTTCTAGCCTTGGCTCTGATGAGATTTGGACGAAACTACCAGATTTGAACGAATTTCTCCATCCTCCCGTATGGTCATAAAATCGAGGTCGCTTGCTTGGCCTCTACCTGATAAAAACGGTAATTCGTAGTTCGATTTTTTTGTGGATGTGAGGCGCCATTTGGTGGTCAAACTCTTCCGGGATCGATTGGACAACGGTTAGTTTCGATATAAATATTTAGGGAAAACGAGACAGATGATATGACAAGCATGGCGCGGAAGTTGGTAAAGCAAGTAGGTGTGTATCTGATTCCCAATAAAGGGCACTACTAGCGCCCTCTATTGGGAATCAGGACCGCTGTGCCATTTGCTTGTTAGATGCTTTCGAAGTGAGGTCAGCCAGTCGCGAGTGCGTCCGACATCACTATGGAGGCTGGTTTCATGGTTCCATTGTTGGCTATAATGATGACACCATGTTTCATCTCCAGCGTCAATACGGGTCGGAAAGGATATTCTTCAACGTGATACCGTTACAGCCTCCATAGTGAAGTCGGACGCACACACGACTCGCTGACCTCACTTCGAACGCGTCTAACAAGCAAACAGTACAGCGGCACAGTATACCAAACAGTAGCTTTACTCTCGAGCTACAGGGCATCGCGGGAAGAGGGTGCGAGGAATGTGGGCTGTGGGTACGTCTCGACGAACGGCATTGGTTAGCGTTACGCGTAGGTAAAGGCTGGCGACATGGTTTGGGGGCGAGTAGCCGACTTCTGGCGGCCATATCCGAGCTCTTATGACTCGTGACGTATTCTCTTCGATTTCAATTTTGTTCTAAGAGAAGCTACTGTCTGGTATACTGTGACAGCGGTGAGCGTTCGCGCTATTATTCCCTGATTCGCAATAGAGGGCACTATCATAAACACACCTACCTGCGTTACCAACTTACACGCAATTCTCGTAATATCGTCTGTTTCGCTTTCATTTAATTGTCCCATATATCTTGTATGTAGTATTAAATATCATAAAATAAATGTATAATTAAATAAATATGGTAAATATTTAGGATAACTTCAAAAGTCTTGGTTAAATATATATTAAATACACCGTTATTAGCTGACTGATATATGTGTTTCAAAATAGTATGGTCACTGTACATACTTCCTTTTTTTTCGGAAGACTTTCGTTCTCGTCTTTAAGGTCTAGGATTCTCAACGAGGTCAATAAATATAATCATACCTTGTCATCATTGGTTGATATGGCAGTGAGTGGTGTTTTTTGCCCGTTTTTCCAGAACTGATTTCCGCAATTGGGACATGGAGTAGATGATACAGGTGAGGGGTCGAATTCTTGATGCCTGTAAAATATTCCTATAAGAAGAAACACGTGTTATTCAAATAGACAGAAGATTATTTAAAATGAATGACCCGATTTTATGGTAGATAGGTATTTTATATATATTTATTTTATATAGTTTGCTCATTTATTTTTGTACGGAATCCAAAAATAGATACTAATATAAAATCATCATCATAAACAAAATAATATAATAATACAAACGACCTAAGTGCAGGTCTCTGTAAATAAATTGTTTGCCGATCATTGAAATTATATTTATACTACTTGTATGGCCCAAGTTGTCAAAATATATTAATAATAATATAATAACAATGTAAATGCAATTAAGAAACTGATAAATAAAATTCTGTGAGATAATTGACGTGAAAAGCGAGGCAATCTTTCCTTGTCTGGTCGGCTTGGTTCTATTTATAGTTATTCCGGGGGTTCGTTCATTCGGTGTAATTTGACAGCTCAACAGAGCGACGCTCGTTTTGAAACTGCTTTCGGCGATAAAGAACTAAGCAAAAGACAATTTGTAGCTAGTTTGCAGAATTCAAACGCAGTCGTATAATCTCAGTAACAAAATTAAATATCGTGAAGGTCCACCGATGTCAATAACAAAAACATCGATCGTGTGCGGCGTATGATCGAAACAGGCAGGCATGCGATCTACTATGAAATTCGGGCATCCTTAGGTATGAGTACGAGTCAGGTACAACGATACCAAAACGTTTGGCTATGAGAAAGCTTTGCTCGCGCTGGATCCCACACTATTTGACAGAGGCTCAAAAAAGCGGCACGCGTAGCTTGGTGCGATGTCACGCTTACCAGCTTTAACGAAGAGGCGTCAAATTTGACGTGGAACATAAATTTGGTGTGAAGGCGAAAAACGTAGATCCTTCAAGAGATCTCCCATCCTCCATAAGGTCTTAATTTGGCACCTTGTGATTTTTTCTTAGACCAAAAAATTTAAAACCAATTATGCGGTCAACGATTTTTATCGCCAGAAGAGGCTGTTGAAAAATATGAAAAACATGTTTCCGAGGTCACCACTGAAGAGTGGAATAAATGTTATGAAACATGGTTTGAACGTGGATTAAGTGTATTAAGATCACGAAAAATATTTTGATAAACCATAGGTACATTATTTTTTGGCAATTCATTGTTATTTTGCATATTTTTAAGCTATTGCATAGCTTTTATCGCGGGTAGGCCAGCGCGGCGACCGAATGAAGAAATTTCTTAACGAAAATTAATGATTTTAAACTGATAATTACGTCTAAACGAGTACTGCTTACGATTCGAAAAAAATATATGTTAAACAAGAACATTTTCCTAATATTCTTAGCTTTGAATATTTTAGATTTTGTTTATATTACATAGTGTAATTAATTTGTGAAATTAGGTCTAACCGAACACAAAAACGACTACTACGCAAATACTATCTGGCGTATTATTATGAAACCTGCACCATTTTAAAGATAATTTAATTATCTATCTTTTTATCTACGATTTTTTTCGAATAATTCGGTTTTTTTGCTTTATTGAATAAAAAATTCGTGCGCGGCGCTCTATCGAAAGACGTTTAAATTATTCCGAATCATTTGCTTCCGCAGCCGCAAATGATTCAGAATAATTTCAACGTTTTCCGATAGAGCGCAGTTATCTGATATCAGAAAAAATAAAATAAATAAATAATTATAATTGCATAAGTTGTTAAAAATGCTATGCAATAGCTTTACCGTGGCAGTCCCCGAGTGCCACACGTATTTTTAAGCTATTGCATAGCTTTTATCGCGGGCCTAGGCCAGCGCGGCGACCGAATGAAGAAATTTCTTAACGAAAATTAATGATTTTAAACTGACAATTACGTCTAAACGAGTACTGATTACGATTCGAAAAAAATATATGTTAAACAACAACATTTTCCTAATATTCATAGCTTTGAATATTTTAGATTTTGTTTATATTACATAGTGTAATTAATTTGTGAAATTAGGTCTAACCGAACACAAAAACGACTACTACGCAAATACTATCTGGCGTATTATTATGAAACCTGTACTATTTTAAAGATAATTTAATTATCTATCTTTTTATCTACGATTTTTTTCGAATAATCCTTTTTTTTTGCTTTATCGAATAAAAAATTCGTGCGCGGCGCTCTATCGTAAGACGTTTAAATTATTCCGAATCAATTTCAACGTTTTCCGATAAAGCGCAGTTATCTGATATCAGAGAAAATAAAATAAATAAATAATTATAATTGCATAAGTTGTTAAAAATGCTATGCAATAGCTTTACCGCGGCAGTCCGCGAGTGCCACACGTATTTTTTTTATTTATTTTGGTATCATTAGCTTATTACTAATCAACATTACAGTAAAACAAAGGCATTGAGAAGTAAGATAAATAAAGATTTCACAGTAACTATACAAATAGAATAACACTTATACTACTAGCTATCATATAAGAATAAATAATTAATAGCGTGCAATTTAAACAAGTGAGGGTTGGCGGTAAAAATATCGAAATCTGGTGCCATCGACTGAATTTCATCAGCCCGCGCCAACAAGTTCTACCTCTCAAGGTTAGTGCTCGAGAACAGCTTCGCGAAAAGATGGTGCGATCGAGCACGAAGATAATTATTTGGTACGAAAAGATCCACCTTTGTCTAATAAGCTAGGGTTATCAGTTTTACCACGAATTAGATTGAAAACATAGGACATGGCCAGCATTTCTCTTCTGAGACAGAGAGAATTATAGCCAACCATGCCTGTGATAAATGCAGTCGGATACAAAAATGAATAATATCCGTACTGCTTGAAGTACAAAAATCTCAAAAAATACTTTTGTACCTTTTCCAGCATGAGGGTATAAGTATCTTCATGTGGATTCCAAATAGCTGCATTCGTTTCCATGCGACTTTTAACAATCGAGTTGTACAACGTGCGCATAACCCGAATATTATTGAAGTGCTTGGATTGCCTATCACAAACCCTATAAGCTTCAAAGAAGTTGTATATAGTTGTCTAATGTGTTCTTCAAGTTTAACTTGGGGTCGAAAAAAACTCCCAAGACCTTGACTTCAGTAACTCTAGGAAGCACACATTCAGCAATGGAGTAATCATACATCAGATGAGCAGGCGATATTGTGTGTGTCATCACTGAACATTTGTTAATATTATAGTTAAGGTTACGAGCTTGGCTCCATGCATAAACTGCATCAATATCACGCTGGAAGAGCTCGCAGACCTCAGCACTTCCAGTTGATGAAATCAATTTGACGTCATCAGCAAACATTAGGCAACGTGCAGATGTGACTACTTTACTTAAATTATTAACAAATAAGTTGAATAAAAAAGGCCCCAAGTTTGATCCTTGGCCAACCCCCGATTGAGTGTTGTATAGTTTGGATTCAAAATGGCCAAATTTAACAAATTGCTAGCGGCCCCCCCAAATAATCTGCGAAAAATTTCAACAGTTTACTTGAGAATCCAGCAGCAGCCAGTTCTCGGAGTAACGCATCGTTATCGACTCTGTCAAAGGCCTTCTTGAAATCCAAATACACTAGATCCACTCGTCCTCTTGAGGTGCAATCCAACTCACCAGTAATATAATCTGTAAAAACGGATAGGTTGGTAGTTGTAGAACGATTAGAACGAAACCTGTGTTGGGCATCCGATAGTGTACCGCATAGTTGGGTATAAATTTCTCGATTCATTGCGGAAACGTGTATCTTCTTTTGCAATAACTTTTTCTACGTGTATCTTCTTTTCCAATAACTTCTCATCACAACAAACACGTCCAAATTTTTGAGCATTTTTTGGAATACTGAGCTTAGCTTATTACTAACAGCATAAATGGACATTACATGCCATCTTGTCGAGCTCGACATTATCCGTCAAGCTCATTTCGAGGGCTTAAAATGTAGCTTGACGCCTTCTAGGCTTCCGAAATGAGTGTCCACAAAGGAGGTGAAAGATCCCACAAACTTCAAGAATTATTGGGTTGATGTTGTTTTGGATATAACAATGAGTAATTTATTAATTTGGATAACATGTTGTATGTTCAAACCTGTTCTTATTGTTGTTTCGTGGTCGTCAACTTGCTCGGCGTAAGCGTGGGGGGAATTGTCCGGTGAGCACTCTTCTCGCTCTTGGAGCAGGCAATCGAGCCGCGCGAGCGAGGTAGGCACACGGTGGATATACTGCGCACACTTGTAAATAAAGTACCACAAGTCAGCGCGCCGCATCCACCACCAAAATATGCGGTTCGTCCTAACAACTTTAGCGGGCATTGCTCTGGCGCTATCGAATTGTTCACTGAAAAAAACAAACGCAATAATTAAACAATAGCAGTAGAAGCCAGCGTGTTTGCTCTCGTCATCGAGTACAGAGAGAGGTATACAGTATACCTCCCATTCTAGAGTTACTGATATTAAAAGCGATTTTTTAAAAAGTGTTGCTCTTTGTCTATCGAAGCATTTTATTAAAACGTTTTAAATAAATCACACAAAACCGAGTCATTTAATAAAATATATAACTATAGCCCAGTCAAATAGGAACAAATTTCGACGTTTGACGGAAACAATTGGTAATAGTTTGAAACTTGGCATAGATGTTCTTTGATGCGTACTGTTAAACATACTAAAAGTCCCCTACTCTATCTGTTGCGCTCGAGCCGCCATCTTGGAGAAATGGCGCCCTGGTTCAGTTTTTCGCTTATATTTCGCTAACTTTAGCGATATCAGAAATATGCTTCATGTAAAAAGTAAAGCTTATAAGATCCTCTACAAAACTGTCATGTGTCATGTGTCATGCCTTAATACCTATAGTTTAAAAGAGGTATAGGGCTCAAAGTGAAGCGCGTTGGAATCAAACTCCCCCCCCCCCACTCCCCCGACACCCGCGCTGCGGCAACTAATGTCTCCTGGATTAAATCTACTCAGAACCTTCTAAGGAATAATTATACCAAGTATGAGCCTTAAATTAAAAAAGGCAGCTTTCCCATACAAAATATTGCACAAAGTCCCCAGCTTGGTTATCAGTTGTCAGTTGACTAGGCTGTTTTCATACTAATAAATGATTTGAAAAAATGTATGTGACAGTTTTGTAGATAATTTTATAACCTTTAATTTTTACTTGAAGCATATTTCCGATATCGCTAAAGTTAGCGAAATATAAGCGGCCCGGTGGCACAGTGGTTAGGTCGCCTGATCTTACATTGTAAGGTTCCCGGTTCGATTCCCGGCTGGGTCACCATTTTCCGTTGGGATAAAATTAACGGAATTGCATTCTCAATTCTGTCGATCGAATGCAATAACAAGACACACACTTACACACATGTTACACGCACACATACATATAAACACTTCATAGTAGGGTTGGCTGTAAGAGATTATCGTTTGACAATAAACCCGCTCATTGTGAAATTTCACAATAAAGAGTATAAACAAACAAACACACGTTTTATATGAAGCATATTTCCGATATCGCTAAAGTTAGCGATATATAAGCGAAAAACTGAATCGAGCCGCCATTTTTCCAAGATGGCGGCTCGAGCGCAACAGATAGAGTAGGGGACTTTTAGTATGTTTAACAGTACGCATCAAAGAATATCTATGCCAAGTTTCAAATTATTACCAATTATTTCTCCTAAAATTTCTTATTTGACTGGGATACTAGTAGTAAATTGCAACTTAAACGTACATAGGTACTTTCTTTCAAAAACGGAAAAAATGGATAGCCCGAATTAAAAAAAAACTTTTTATAGTCGGTTTTTCTCAGTAAGTCAGAGAGATAAGTATTCGTGACCGTACGGATAAAAATGTGATTTTACAGTGGTACGTTTGTATGGCAGCCACCCTACATCGTTCCATCTAATAAATTCTTCCCCATTGAAGTATAAGACACCGGCGAAATAAAGGAATACAGGCGAGTAAAAAGGAATAGACAATTCATAGGGCCATAGCAACACGTTTAGAAAATGTAATGCTAACAATGCAGTAGCATCAAAAAAGTAGGTACCGTATATTCCTGACCTGCATGTATAATATTATGATTGTACCTCAAATTTGCTGTTAGACAACCGGTTTCAGTGGTTATAAATTCTCCATTCGTACAGCAATTTAAAAAATAAATATGAATTAATGACCAGGTAAATGACCTTTACCTATTCAGATAAGAGACCCAGCCCAAGTGGGTGATTCTATCCATAAACTATACCAAAAACCCATATATTTTTCAGGACTCTTATAGTTTGTAATAGGTAGTTTTTGTTTATATGAAATTATTATAAATAAAAAACTGTCTCGAAAATAATCTGAAAGATTTTTTTATTTAGGCCTTAGTTCCTTTGGAAAAATCTGAATATTCGAAAGTTGAACGCATAATTTGTTTTACCTTTTAGACTCCTTTTTTTATTTTAATTAAATTTCAGTTTTTTTTTGTGATTAGTTTTATGTTTAGAATAACCCTTTGGATGGTTACTCACTAATAAAAACCATTGCCTATACAGGTAATCAATGAAAAAACTAACTCTGTTTGTATTAGTTATTATAAAATCAACGATATCATTGTTCATAATTATCGCGTTGATTTAGGTCTATTATTTTCGTCGTTAAAAATATCCATAGTTCCAAAATCACGCTCCATGAAGCCTATCGTTGATTTCAAATCTTGCCAAATGCTTTCGGAAAAATGATATTCTGCGAAGGAAATATTTAATAAGGAAATCATGAAATACTACACTTCATTAAGTAGCCTATACAATGATTTAACAGGCCAAAGGATAAAATAATATATTTTTTAGAGAAAGGTCGAAAAGCATTTTTTTTTCAAAACCCCCTGCCCAGCATCCGAATTGTATAGTGAGGAACTTTCTCTATCGCCAGCTCTAAGCTAAATCTCAGCAATGGGATCAAATTTAAAAGTTTATTATTAAAGGAAGATATTTAGATGTCATAATTTGATTTTATTTTAAAATAACTATTGCTAATTGGATTATTACTATTGTCTTCGTTTATTTATTAATTTGTAACCTGATTATTTAATGTTAAATATTTTGATTTTGATTATTTTTGATTTATTATATGTAGATTATTAAATTTATGTAATTACGTTATTTTCTTTTAATATCATTTGATGTTAAATATCTTGATTTTGATTATTTCGATTTGTGTATTTATTTGATTATGATTATTTGGATTTTTTGTTTTAAGATTTATTTGAGTTGGTTATTTTATTTTAAAAATCATATACCTATATATCAATAATTAATAGGTGTGTCCTGAAAATCAGGATAAGAGATATCCTGAGGATACCCCTAATTTGCAGCGTTTGTAGCTTTATTTCATAGTCTTTGTCTATTTATAGTTTTAATTTTTAATCTGTGTGTTCTTGTTTTTTTTTTTTTTTTGTATATGTTTTTTATAACAGCTGCAAATAAATAAATACATAAATAAATAAATAGCAGGTGAAATACCTTTAAATAAATAACTGTCGCAATTGTGGATTTGATACTTTAAGATTTGTCAATTATACTGTTGGTTCACAAATAAGGACTCTATTCACTATAGTATCATTAGGTACGGTAAATAGAAGCTTAGCAAAATCACTTGTTGTTTAGAGAAATGTCGAAATTGCCAAGTGTAAGCGCAAGAAATTCAATGGAAAATATTTTGAAAGCAAAACATTTCATTTCAAATAGATCACTTATTAACTACTCTGTATAATGATGATAATCCCATAATTGTCGTTGTTTTTTAAATTATTTTACAAACATTACACCGATACTGCTAAAATATAGTTTGGGTCGCTCCTAACTAGGCAGAGCCCGTTCTAAGGAGAACACTAATACAAATAATTATAAAAATAAATAAATTCTTAACAAAATTTCGGACTCAAAATAGGTTAAAAATTAAACTTTCAGTTGACCATAATATCTATAAATAAGTAATAATAACTGATAATTAGCAATAATGCGTAATTAATAAGTACTTAATAGAATAAATATAAAAATGAGTTTAGCAAAAAAAAAAAGAAATATTTGTTTATTTTAAAATTATTCTGAATGTATTTTCCATCTCTTTTTCCAAGGTAACCATAATTTTAGGCGATATATTTATTGTTTTTGCTTAATTCCAATACGTTTTTATTCATAATATTATCCTTTCTTTGAGCAAGAAAGCTATAGTTACGCTGTCTGAAAGAAGCTAGTCGTTCCAACTTTGTGAAATTTCCTTCGTAACGATCTGTTCTCTCGCTGTTCTATGGAAAAACAAAATCATTGTCTCCAGTTGTATTTTTGAAATCAAGTATGGCTTTACGCATTACAACTGCCTCAAGCCCAGCAATTGTGCTTCGAAAAACAGGTCTTCGGAAGGGTAACGCATTGGCTTTCTTAGCAAGATTCTAATTATTGCTTTTTGGACAAAGTTCACTTTGTAGAGTAGGATTTTTCCACAAGCTCACCAGTACACCATATGTCACGAATAGTCACGATGGTATATCTTACAGCGTAATATATTACTTTTATAAAGCAGACTAAATATATAAATTATTTTCATATATGATAATCATTTGATATATATTATTATTAAATAAGAGATACGTGATTATCTAGTTTCTTTTGGCATGACCTTCGTATAGACGGCAAAATTAAGATGACGATTGCAAAATACTACTATAAGGGCAAGCGCACAAAGACCCAGCTTAGGTGTCCAAAGAAAGATTTTCATCGGCCAGTAGATACTCGCTCTCTGATTTACTCAGCATGTTGGTATAAAGGGTTTTCCTGTTTTAGCTTCCTTTAAAAGCTTCCTGGGAAGCTTTCTGTTTTCCCGTTTTCCTAATGCAGATTGCTTATAAACTAAAGGACAGTGGTGACAGAGGAGTGCCAGCTAAACCGTTTTTTTAAAGTAATGCCTTTCGTTTTGAAATAGATCACTTAATAACTACCCTGATTAATGATGCTAATCATTATTTGATAGATTAGTACCTACTAGTATTAAAAAAATGATAAACGATTATCTTATTCCTTTTGGAATTACCTTCGTATTATATCATATGTAGGTCCACAGTTTTGGATACAGCTAAAAACTCTAGAAACCTTAAATATTTGTCAGGATGTATACAATTCTCGTGCGTCGACATACAAACCACAAGAAAAATGACAATTCCAGTTATGCAATATATTCAAATTTACTCATGTACCTACTATACAATTGTTGGCAAATACAAGATAGCACAAACGGTTTGGATTGGCTATTAAATACATCTATTGAGAATTACTGAAGGCCGCAAATACAAAATAATGATGACCAATTCTTAAAATCATTAGGCTGCAATATTAACTCGAGTTCAATCTGGATAAATGTAATAGTAGACGATACTTTTTTCCTCGTTCGTTAGTGGACTGGGAAAGTTAATAAATCATTATTAATCAAGTCATTTATATAATATATGTTAAGTAATATAAATTTTAATATAAAAATACCTAGACAAGAAAAGGACAATTCATTGTCAAAACAATATGCTGGTATAACAAAAAAGTTAAATATTTTTTAGCAGTTAGATCAATGTTAAAATATAATATAAATATATTAATAATGTGTGCACCTACGTTTCATTAAACTATAATTTCTAACATTTGATGTATGGTTAGTCTGTCATGACTGGATAACCATTTCTTTATTTTAATTTTGAATTCCCTAAATGCCAAATTCATTTTCATTTCCGTATTGATCAGATTGTAAAATATTGGCGTAATGAAAGAGTAATGTCTTAGTCCAAATTATGTTTTCATCCTGGGTATTACTAAGCTATTTTCTAAAATTTCTCGCGTTCGTCTTCGATTCTGAATTATTCCTAAATTTGAATTATTGTCCAAAAATAGCTTTAGGAGTAAAGTTTTAAGAAAAAGTTGCCTACAATCAAGGAATTTAGCTTCCATATAAAGTGCATTGGTGGGATGGCGATATGGTCTACGGAGATTTTTTTTTGCATAAATTTCAGGGCAACTTGCAATGGCTCTAGCAGGGGTTTACCCCATCAACCCCACCCAATTATGCCGTAAGTAATAAGCAGTTCACATAACGTATGATAAACAGTTTTTAGCGTTTTGGAATCCAGAATATTCCTCAGTTATTTGAAAACATATCCAAGGATTTGCACCTTCATAGCCAAGTTATGTATATGAGAGTCCGATAAGATACTTGCACCGATAAGAAGCTCAAGCATTATTTGTTATATAAAACAATGCTATAATTTTGGGTATGTTGGAAAACAATGCTATAAGTTGGAATGAAAAGATTCATATCCTGGAATATGCTTCTCTCTCTAAAATTTATCATTCCAAGTCTCGGTGAGTATAATTACGTCAATGACTATATTGAGATGTTGCAAGGAGATTACTAGACAATCGTATTTTTTGTTCAGACTTCTTATAATCATACCTAAGTATTTTATGGCACTTTTTTCTGAAAGGATACTCCTGCATATATTTATCATCAGTATTACTAATAAAGGTAAGGTATTACTAAATAAAGGTAAAGTATTACTATCATTATCAGTATTACTAATAAAGTTCACGTCATGATCCATTGTTATGCGTTGTGGTGAAAATCATTACATTAATGGTAAAATGATAGATATATTGTTAGACTAATAATATGAATATCAAGGACATAAAACTTAGGCACATCCCTAAAAATAAATAAATGCTAATGGATATTTTAAATATTGATTTATCATCACATAAATCATACAAATTATCAAAAATAAGAAAAAATATTAGATAGCCAAATTTGTATACGACATAAATTTTAACAAAAGCGTAAAAATAAAAAATAATATATGAATATCATAATATAATACGTTATTATTACCAGATCCGCAAAAAACCTGCATATTAAGGGAATCATTAAAATGTTTATGGTTATTAAAAATCCCAGAAAATAGTACATATTTTATAGAGATAAAAAAGTTGCATTATTTTTAATTAGAATTGCCTTGTCATCTTGGTTATAACATCTTGCCTTATAACATTCGTCTAGCATTAACCCAGCAATACCTGTAAGATTTTTCTCTGGAAATTCTTTTTGCGTTCCAAAGCAAATCTCTCGAACGCTGGGTCCGTTCGTCAGAAATAAATACTGGAGCGTTTGTAATACCCGTATAACTTAAGTCTGATAAGGTCATGGTTTCACCATTGGTTTTACAACGTCTTATGCATTAAAAAAAAATCATCATAAAGGTTTTCTTCTTGCCACTCGATATAATAACAAATCCCACAAAGAGAAAATTAGACGATATGAAGGCTTTTGCGAAGCGTTTGAAGAAATTAATGATATGGAGGACTTAAAAGTCACGGAAAGACTGTTTGCCGCCGAGGCCGTGGCAAATAGGCGTGTGCGCCGTCGGATGATCTATTGACCGCGATTTAATCCATTTGTTCTCGTAGACTTAGATTTTAAACGGAAAGTCAGGAATGAAAAAACAAAAAACTAGATTAGAGGAACTGAACGCGGCGACGGCAAGCCAGGGACATGACAGTTCTATTTTATAGCAATGCGCAAATCGAGAAACAGTGTCGACTTAATAGCGATTCTCGGGTCGATGAGAAATCTCGAGTTTTGCATCAATAAATGAAACATTGAATAAACTAATTCCGCATGTAGGTACATCTAAAGGTTTAATTATAATATCACCGATCGTAATTATTTAATAAAATGATGTTAGAATTAGTTAAATGGAAACCAAGTCCATTCAACTAATTATAATATCATTTCCAACCTCCGTTTGACCAAAATCGACCTGACTAAAAAGTCTACTTATCCCTAAAACTTTTGTGTACGCATTGTGTAGTTCAACGAAGCTTAAAATGCATTTATTTCTCAACTTAGTGGATCCGGCGGTCAACAGCTCCTCAATTTAGTAAAATACCTGGTCAAAAGCGTGTTACGCTTATTTTTATTTATAAGGCTATAAGCATTTTAATACTTGCTCGAATCTTTCCATCGCCATGGGGCAGGCAGTTTGATAATGCCAAACGTGTGTATTTTAACGGGTTCGATCGCTAATCGCACAAAAGAGTCCGTTTAAGAGCACTACTAGGGGTTTAACTTTACGCTGCTCTTGGTGAAAACGATTTTTTGATAAACTCAGTTTAACGCCGTTAAACACGGTTTTGTTGATGTCAAATTTTCGTATTGTTTAAAATCATACTGTAAGAAAAACAACTACTTGAATTATAAATATTTCTGGTGTTTATAAAGCTTACGTTTGAGATTCACGTCACTTACCTATTTTTATGTTTTTTTATTCCTCTATTCCTTTGTGTTTTGACAATAATAGTACCAAAAAAGTGGGCATGAGATATTCTTTGAAGGTTTTTCCAACTAAAGCTCAGAAAAGATCATTCGTCGGAAAAGAATAATTATATGATTGCAAAATGTTAATATTTGCGGTTGCAAAATGTGTTTTGTGTAACCAATTATCCCCAGAAGTAAGAAACCTAGGATAATTATTTGATCATTGCGTTTCGAAGGATATGTCAGTAATAGGGCAGGCTGGGTCTTCGCCTGAAGGTTCTCTATAAAATACGGGAATCAAAGCGTTAAAGTGAGATCTCTTCTAGTTGCCTTGATTTTATCGATCATTCACTATGGCTATGTATATATGTACCGAGCAAAGAATGTAAATCGAGAATTCATTTTCACTAAATATGAAATAACAGAGGCAACTTCATGTAAGCTACCTGAGTTGTAAAATTTGAAATTTATAACAATCGAGCCATTTGAACCTAATGGCCTGGTCTCGTAGTCGTCATGAATATCCCATGCAAGCTCGACACTAATCCCATTTAGTGATTATGGTACAGACATGGTAACAATTACTTGATAGCTTATGGTAACAACTGCAAAGTATGCTACCATTCAGCGGTTGTATGGAATCAGCTGGGAGCGGAATTGTGGTAAGCCTCCAAGGCAAGACGTGCAATCCTCTTGCGCGATGGTCAACGAAAAGGGTTTTACGCTGAGACTCATAATAATCGCTGTAAAGATTACAATTGAAAAATCTTTTATTTCAGATGCAAAGAGACGAATAACTTTCTCAATAAATTGTAAACCTTCACAAAATAGTCTTTTACAAAAAAACAGGTAAAAAAACGGTAGGTTGAACTATTATCGAAGTTCTTATTTTATGGTGAATATTTTTTTAATGTTTATTCAAGGGTATATTCTGCAAATCAAGCCAGATGGCTAGATAATAACGCCGAATCCAAACGCACCGTTTGTAATCTTATTATGTAGTTTTCTTCAAAAAGAGTTTTCTTTGTATAAGAATCTATAGAGTATTTAATGTATTGTTAAGTGCAAATAATGTATTTTTAGGGTAGTACCTCTCCTTAATTGAAGCCCACCATTTATTCATTTAGCATATTCACATAGCATATGTAGGGAACATATAATGACTAAGAAAAGTAAATTCTTAAAACAATGCCTACCTTTCTCGTTTTACCAAAATTTGATTAGTTCGTTCAACACAACACTATGCAATTTATTAAACTTTTCGCGTCTATTTCTTTTTCAAATATCGTTAAAGAAACGACCATTGCGGTCACGAGAGGCGATGACCGGCGCGCGGTCTCCGCGATTTACTTAACTGATGCTAATAAGTAAAAAGTAGCGACCAATCCTTAGTATGGCGAGGCGGGCGAGACGGAGCGGCGATCTGTGTAGCGGAGAAAAAATCTCAAGGCCCACCGGCCAACGGATTGACTTAACTGCGACTGCCAACGGAAATTTGTGATTAGCGAAACATGATGTTGTTAATCAGCAGATTATTCAGATTGAAATTGCATTACCAATAAGTTAAATGTTTTTTATTGCATTTTAATGAAATCTATTTTCCGTCTTCTCTTTTTATTATTTCTTATTGTTATTATTAGTTATAATTTATTTTAATGATTATGGTACTGGAAATCTGTTTTTTACATTGCCGAATGTACATACCTACAAATCTAAAAACTTTGAGCATAAAAAACTAAAAAGCTCGCTGCCTTGGAACAAGTCCTGGTACTTAGTTTTGTGGCAGCAGTACATAGCAGTACACACTGTTTTTTTCATGTATATGTCATTATTAATTATAAATGGATATGAATATTAGTAAGAAAAATATGCTTCGTAATGTACATAAATTTGACAAGGCAATTTGACCCTGCTTGCTTCTGCGAAGTTCGCTCAACGGAGCGAAGTGGTGCAGACGACGCCTGTGGAACATTGTCTAGTAATCATATTACTATTTGTGGTAGCCGTTAGGACTTGGGATGGTGCTTGCTTCGATTTCAATTTTGTTATAAGAGAAGCTACTGCCTGGTATAGTTTAGTCGAAATATCTAAAAAAGCTCTCCGTTATAATTTTAGAAGCATTTCATATTAATTTTGCGTTTTTTATTTTTTTTTATTTATTGAGATACTTTTGATTAGGTATACAGTTCATTGATCATGTAATGTTTTCTTCTTATAATAATTAATATAGGTAGGTTTAACACATCTTACATGACCTTTCCTGCCAATAGCACATCTAACTAGGCTATAATTTGGCCCGTCTCAAGATGTGCATATTTTTACGCAATTTTAAGAAATTAAATGTTTTTCTTAACAATAAATTATTTGGACCCACCACCTATATATATTTACAAATAGACTAATATTATAATATATATATATATATATATATATATATATATATATATATATATATATATATATATATATATATATATATATATATATATATATATATATATATATATATATATATATATATATATATATATATATATATATATATATATATATATATATATATATATATATATATATATATATATATATATATATATATATATATATATAGCTATGTAATAAATAAATACATCTAAAGTTCTAATTTAATAAAATTTCAATAAGGTAAGATAATAGATAAGTTATACTAAATAAATTGTCGTGCGTTGCTAAGAAGTTCACCAGATTTTACATATCCCTGTTAAGTAGCCATCTATTAAGGTTTGCTTTAAATATTTTTACGTTAGAATAATTTTTCATGTCTTCACTTAGGGAATTATATAATTTTGGGGCTATGTAGAATATAGGTCTTTGCCCAAATGTTGTCCTGACTGACGGAATTATATAATTGATACTCGCGGACATTCTTGTGTACAGATTGTTTAGAGTTCGTGCATGGTCATCTCTAGATTTGTAGAATGCAAGAAGCGCTTGCTTAATGAATATCTGTTTAGCTGATAGCACATGGGATTGAGAAAATAACAAGGCAGATGGATGACACCGGTTTTTCCTGTGTATTACTCTTAATAATAATTTCTGCGTTTTTGTCAATCTATTCAGATTATCATTAGTATGGCGCCCCATGCCGCTACTCCGTAGGAAAAAAATACTCTGACACAAGGCAATGTATACCATTCTTATGGTTGCTTTGGACAGAATGTTGCGCATCCGAAGAAATACATACACAAGCTTTCTAATTGTCGAACTCAAATTTGCAATCTGGTTTTCCCAACATAGCTTCTCATCTACCGTTATGCTTAAGTAGGAGATTGTTGCAGCTTTGCTAATTTAGTGCATACTCATCTATTCTTATCCAAGCAGTTGTGAGTATGAATGGCCGGTGTTTGGTTGAGAACCTGGCTGGGTAATCCCCGCAAGCTGAAAGTGATAAATTTTGATTTCGCAGCATTTAGCGTTAAGATATGATTGTCGATCCCAATTATTAGTCGCAGTAAGAAGGACAGTGTCGTCCGCGAAGGATACAAATTTACCATTAACAGGTAATTCGCACAATTACTTGATGTAGATTAAAAAGAGAATTGGACTCAAAACATTACCTTTTGGAACACCGAATGACACGTTAGTAGCTTTACTTATTTGTCGACTAATTACTGTGCTCTGAGACCTCGCATCTAGGTAACTCCTAGCCCATTGTAAGGCCACTCCATCGATTCCTCAGTCAGTTACTTTTTTTTCGAGGATTACATTGGAAACTGTGTCAAAAGCCTTTGTCAAGGAAAGTGGCAATTACATTTTTTCTTTTGTCTATGTTTTCTACTATATATTTTATTACCGCATTGATGGCTTTAATGGTTAAAAGCCATTTCCCCCTTTTTCGACTATGCTGAATCTGAAAATGTCGGTTGCCCAAGAGAAATACTAACCAGAAGTTAGTATTCATCATGGCGGCCAATATGGCGCCGAAACCAGAAATCCGCACAGTAAAACCCCACTTTGACATAGAAAGGCTTTCAAAATGCCTTACAGAATATCTAGATTTCACACTAGTCAAAAAGGAGTGTTAGGGTGTTGGCGCCATCTTGGCCGCTGTATTGAAAAATAGAACTGTGTAATTTTGAATACCTTACATATATTCAAAAATATACAATTATACATTTCGGATGCCATTCTATGTCAAAGTGGGGCTTTAAATGCTCCGATTTTGGGATTCGACGCCATATTTACCGCCATCTTGGATGTCGCACTTCCGGTAAGGACTTCGCTTGGGCAACCTGCATATTTGGAAATAGACGGAAAAGATATTTTGCCCAAAAGTATTTTGAAATGCTTCTAATTGTCCGATTTTCTGAAAACTTGACTAGACTATATACGTCGCAATTATTGTTATTAGTACTCTCTTAAAAAAAAACTTTAAAGACAGAAAAGAATGAACTGACAATTTTTAACAGAAGAAGCGTGGTTCTAATCGCGAGACAGTAATAGCGCACACTCACATAACACGTAATTTTCAACTCCGGAATATTGATTGACTTGTTAAACACGACGCGGAAGATATAATAGTTAATATAATCATAATAGTTAATATAATAACATGATCAAGCGTTCAAGCTAATCCAATCGTTAATATTCAACTGGAGCGTAAGTATTGCATGCAAAATTATGCCGCGTAGTAAATACTGTAGATTTTTATAAGACAACTTAATGCACTTAAAATAAAACGACATTCTACTCTGTCCCTGATGTATGAAACTAAACTTTGGCAATTAAATACAGCTGTTATCCATAGATTTACACATATCGATTTCATATCTGTAGGTATATACACTGTGCTATTGCAGAGACTTATTTTTTTACGAGAAAAATATTTTTTTTTATTCTGATTTTTTTCTAAAAAAACGTTTTTTGTAATACTTTGTTGTAATAGATAATCTCCTAAATCCAATAAAACATGGTAAAGAAAAAGTAATCATTATATATTAATGTCGACCTCAAGAATCATTTCCAGCTATATATATATATATATATATATATATATATATATATATATATGTATATATGTGTGTATGTGTATATATATCTATATATATATATATATATATATATATATATATATATATATATATATATATATATATATATATATATATATATATATATATATATATATATATATATATATATATATATATATATATATATATATATATATATATATATATATATATATATATATATATATATATATATATATATATATATATATATATATATATATATATATATATATATATATATATATATATATATATATATATATATATATATATATATATATATATATATATATATATATATATATATATTTTAAAATTATTTTCAATAATATATAAAATTAGATTCATGAAAAGTTACTTATCTGGGGTCCTGGTGGACCAGAAACATTTAAACGATAGTTAATGTCCTCTTTAAATACTTAGGGCAGCGGCACCTGTTTCCGCAATTGATAACCTATGATGTTCTTAGTTATTGCAGCCGAATTACTGTATGCCCTTGGATGTAATACGTATAGGAGGATGGTTTCTGTAACAGAAATGGATGTTAGTAACTTATTTTAGAAGAAATTATATGATTGAGAATATTTCGACACTAGTCGTATTCATCTCTATGACATTTCTCAAATGTCATAGAGATGAATACGACTAGTGTCGAAATATTCTCAATCATATAATTTCTTCTAAAATAAGTTACTAACATCCATTTCTGTTACAGAAACCATCCTCCTATACGTATTACATCCAAGGGCATACAGTAATTCGGCTGCAATAACTAAGAACATCATAGGTTATCAATTGCGGAAACAGGTGCCGCTGCCCTAAGTATTTAAAGAGGACATTAACTATCGTTTAAATGTTTCTGGTCCACCAGGACCCCAGATAAGTAACTTTTCATGAATCTAATTTTATATATTATTGAAAATAATTTTAAAAAATTTACACACTTAAAATATCAATATATATATATATATATATATATATATATATATATATATATATATATATATATATATATTTATATATATATATATATATATATATATATATATATATATATATATATATATATATATATATATATATATATATATATATATATATATATATATATATATATATATATATATATATATATATATATATATATATATATATATATATATATATATATATATATATATAAGGATAAGCCCTATTTATGAGATATATGGATGAATAGTGATCGTCAGTCGACTGCAAAAGGACCTTTAAACTTACATTGCACCGTCGAAAGTCGTGCACATCTGTAAGTATATCTCATTCAAACATAAGCATTTCCCAATACTAGCTGGGATTTCCTTCGCCTTTTTTTTAAGTAGCTTTTACTAATTTTATTTTAAATAAAAATATCATCCTATAAACGGATTTCTTTACAAACCTTATCAAATATAACAATATTATACTGTTTTCTACAATATTTCTTTACAGTTTTTTAATATTATACAATTTTATATAGGTTTACCCTATTTTGATAACATTATACAATCTTTATTATAAACTCCTCTGCCAGAAATTAAGATTGAAGTTTCTTCTTTTATTTCATTGAGCATATGGAGGTTTTAATATTTTTATTTCGATTTAATGGCTCGTTGATAACAAACTCAGCCAATTGTATCATATTTTAAATGTTGGTAGCATTCGAAATTTGAATTATTTCGTAATGTCACTTTCATTTAGAAAACGGCTTTGCCGAAGTGATCAATAGTTTAATTTTGTATTTTTCCGCTTAATTCGTCTCAATTGTAGGCATTTTGTGTTGCATAAAGATAAGCCCTATTTATGAGATATATGGATGAATAGTGATCGTTAGTCGACTGCTAAAGGACCTTTAAACTTACATTGCACCGTCGAAAGTCGTGCACATCCGTAAGTATATCTCATTCAAACATAAGCATTTCCCAATACTAGCTGGGATTTCCTTCGCTACTTTTTAAGTAGCTTTTAGTAATTTTATTTTAAATAAAAATATCATCCTATAAACGGATTTCTTTACAAACCTTATCAAATATAACAATATTATACTGTTTTCTACAATATTTCTTTACAATTTTTTAATATTATACAATTTTATGAAAGGTTTACCCTATTTTGATAACATTATACAATCTTTATTATAAACTCCTCTGCCAGAAATTAAGATTGAAGTTTCTTCTTTCATTTCATTGAGCATATGGAGGTTTTTTTTATTTTTATTTCGATTTAATGGCTCGTTGATAACAAACTCAGCCAATTGTATCATATTTTAAATGTTGGTAGCATTCGAAATTTGAATTATTTCGTAATGTCACTTTCATTTAGAAAACGGCTTTGCCGAAGTGATCAATAGTTTAATTTTTTATTTTTTCGTTTAATTCGTCTCAATTGAAGGCATTTTGTGTTGCATAAGGATAAGCCCTATTTATGAGATATATGGATGAATAGTGATCGTTAGTCGACTGCAAAAGGACCTTTAAACTTACATTGCACCGTCGAAAGTCGTGCACATCCGTAAGTATATCTCATTCAAACATAAGCATTTCCCAATACTAGCTGGGATTTCCTTCGCTACTTTTTAAGTAGCTTTTACTAATTTTATTTTAAATAAAAATATCATCCTATAAACGGATTTCTTTACAAAAAGCCTCTTTCGGCAAAGCCGTTTCATAAATGAAGGATGACATAAAGAAATAATTCAAATTTTCCAATGTTTCCTACATTTAAAATATGATATTATTAGGCTGCGTTCGTTATCAACGAGCCATTAAACCGAAATATAAATAAAAAACCTCCATATGCACAATGACATGAAAGAAGAAACTTTCATACTTTCATAAAGTTACAGCATTTTTTATGCTTTCTGGCAAGGTGTTATAAATGTTTGGGCCTGAAAAATGAAATGTTTTTCGCCAAATGATGGCCATCAGCGCAATTGCGCTTCTTTTCAACCGTGAATAAGTCATCTCTCAACTGTCAAATCAATCTAAACCACTTTACACACGCCCATGGCTGTAATTTGTAGATTTTGGTTGCCGGTAGCCTCCCGCACATTATACTCACTTTACAAGTTGGCCAATGCTTTGGCAATCAATAAATGATAATAATACTACTAAGTAAAAATTTTGGGTAGGTAATAATCCAAACTGAATTGCACTGTAGGTTAATATACATTGCCATGAATTCTAATAATCATAATAACAATAAAACTCTTAATTTTGAATACAAAAAAGCGAACTTCTACTTTCTGTGTCGAGTTGTTTATTGTGTATTATTTTATTTTATATATTACCTAAATTGCCCGGCATAGAAGCTGTTTTTTCCCCTTTGTAAATTCTAAAATGGCTTAAGACCTCATCTATCTCGCTGGAACATTAATGTACGGAGATGATCTCGTGCCTGCAGCGCAGCGCGGCGATCGACTGAAACAAACTCATTCCATCGCATTCATCTACGTCACGCCCGCATCCAGTATTGATCCCGTCTGCATGGTCTGTGTAGTTTTACACACCTAGTAGTAGCTCTATATATTTCAGCAGACTTTCGCTTTCATTTAGTCGATGCAGCTGCAGAGTGCTCCCGCTAGTCACCGCGTCGCCTTTATGAGCTCCTGGTACAAAACTGCATGAATGCAACGCAGGCTGCACTTAACGTTATGCAAGCAATATGCAAGTATTTATTTTCTCCACCGCCGAGAGGAGCTCCTAATTATTATGTATTTGATATCTGTATATCAAATTAAAAATTGAGTTCTCTATGATAAGAATAAGAGCTATGGTTTAAACTAACTTTCATCACCAGGAGCCCCAAGCAGCTTTCCCTGCTATTACAGAAAGTGGAATGTTCCGCTATTGGTCAAGCTGTATAAAAGTGAGGCCCTCCAAACGTTTTTGCCTTGGACTCGCCCGCATAGACACACAATTTACATCCTTTGACCCCAAATTGGTCTATAAGGGCACTAAAATCTTCTTTATAGACCCAATATAATAATTTTAAATTCCTAGGCAGGAAAATCACCCATCAAGGAAAAGACATCTCTGGCGATCATGTTATAGAGCATTTCAAAAGTTGCTTGGCAATAATAGAAGCTTTTGCTAATTTCTGGCCCTCGTAAGACCTGGCTCTATGACAATTGTCTAACCTCACATTTGTCATGGCCCTTTCTTATTTACAATTTCACCAAAACCCAACTGTCCCATCTAGTTTAAAATCCTGGTTGTCCTTAGCCAAACCAGCTGACCCCTCGACTCTCTTTACGTCCAAACACGTCGACTCTCTCCAGAATCCACTGCTCACCCCCCAGAAGTGTAAAATAATAGTATTATGATGGGCCCGACTCCGGTCGGTGAATTTCATGGCAGCTCCGTTTGTATTTTATTTATATTTGCTATATTGCTATTAGCTTGATTTTTTTTACTGTACCTCCTCGACATTATGTCTCCCCATTTCTCAAACAAGCATATTTACGAAAGCAGAGCAGGAAAATACATTTACCGCTAGCGCCCTGAGTTTTTTTCTGTCTTTATTCGAAAAAAAACAAAGTTTTACCATCGATGATCATAAATCTATGTTCTACAATCAGTTTAAATGAACCAGAGATAATACTCCGTGGAGTTATTTGATGTAAAATTATTATATACCTACATTATATGTAGTTCCAACATGTTAAATATATTCTAATTTCATTTTCAGTTTGACTCTGTAATTTTTGCAGAGGCGAGTTGCTTAAATTGTGATTTACTTAGGAGCAAACCATCAAAGCAATTTGCAATCGTATGCGCGCATCATACGGGGCACCGCTGCACTGATGCGGCGAGAAGAGTGCGCTATTGGTGGAACAATGGCGTTGGCGGAACGCATCACAACGACGCGTTCTGTGGGTCGACGGAACGTTCAGCGAGAAACAGCTCAGCAGATCAGGGCAGTCGAGCTTACTGAAACAAATTCAGTCCATCGCATTCATCTACGTCACGCCCGCATCCAGTATTGATCCCGACTTTATGGTCGGTGTAGTTTTACACATCTAGTAGTAGTATATACTTCAGCAGACTTTCGCTTTCATTTGGTCGATGCAGCTGCAGAGCGCTCCCGCTAGTCACCGCGTCGCCTTTATGAGATCCTGGTACAAAACTGCATGAATGCAACACAAGCTGCACTTAACGTTATGCAAGCAATATGCAACTATTTATTTTCTCCATCGCCGAGAGGAGGTATTGCCCCACATTTAATTTCACTAAGAATTTAAGGGGTTATATGCAGTTGCAAGGAAAACAAGTATTTTTTTACGTTTTTTACTGAAAAGGGTTTTTTTGACAAATACAAGAAGTATTGATAAATAATGCAGTGGTGATTTTTAACTTTATTTCGGCATTTTTTACTTTAAAAAATGTTCATTTACTTTAAAAACTGCCTGAAGGTCCTTCAAAAAAATGTGTCTGGCGGTGAGCATGATATCTCCGGGTTGGATTATCTGAAATAAAAAAAAACATAAGATTCTATTAGTGGATAGATAAATCTAGGCATTGGTCGAAGAAATAGATAAAATTCAGATTTTTGACAAAATAGCAGCTCCAAAAAGAAAAAAAACCGATTTTCGACCAATTTTTTTTCCGTTAAATTGTTTTAAAAAAAAGAATAATTTATTACTTAAATGAAAATCCAATTATAAAATCATTCCTTTGATTAATCCTTGAAAAATACATCTGAGAAGGTTGTGTTGAAATTTCAGACCGATCGGTTGAGCCGTTTTTGAGAAATCGTGCTCACCGACTTTGAAAACACCGTTTTGAGAAAAACGCATTCAAAGTTTTTAAAGACGCTTACACATCGTATTTTTTTCTACTTATGTACATAAATTTATCTATGCCAGGGCCATAAGATGAACCCTCTTCCTCCTCAACAGCTTCTAATATTCCGAGTTGATGTCTTTCTTCGTGCATGTTTCTATGCGCTCTCAAGTCAGAGATCGTGACGCGCTCTGCAACCTTCATTAGAATGCCTGATAAAAGTACTGGAGTTTATGGTACGAGCATCCCACTTATCACCCAGTATAACGATTTTAAAACCAAGTCCTCGTTGTGAAGCTGTTTCAAATTCGACCTCCATCACAAGATTTACATTTTACGTATTCACTTGTTGCTGTAAACACTGTCATACAATTTAAAATTCGATATTGAATAGAAGAATCACGGGGAACAAAGATCTCCTGCATTTTTAATTTTCTCGCGGACGTACTAAAACTACTTTCATCGTTCTGGGCTGTTATTGGATTAAAAACATTTTTTCTCTTTTTTGATCTTTATATTTGCACCTTTTCAGATGATCTTCGTTTTCTACTACATTTAAGAGGCATTTTGAAACGCAAAACTACGAACAGGGAGTATAAACTGAAAGCACGACTTTACAACGTGGCAGAGATGTTTCAACTGCCGAAACTCACTTGTTTGGTATAACACTCATCTTACACGTTCAATCTGGCATCAGTTCAGTCCGTGACGTTAGTCAGACTGACGGGAAAGTGATCGTTTATTGCGTTGACTGACGGAATGAACTGATGGATTTTTAAATATTTTGATAATTTCTATCAGTCTTGACTGAAATGATGCAAGATTGAATGTGTAGCTACATTCTTTATCAATCTGGCGTTAGTCAGAGCTGATCAGAAGCTGAGACAGCGATGAAGATGGACGGTTCCGGCATGTCCCACCTCCCAGCTGCGCAATTCTTCCTGACACGTCACCTCCTCCATCATTGGAACCAGAGAATGACTTGAATCGCAGCCCCTCTTATGGGATAAAACCCATCGGTTTTACGCAAATAAATATAAAATAAATGAAGCTCTGGCAAAAGTTTCTTGTTATTTATAAAAAAATTAAAGCCACTCTCGAGGATGTAAAAAAATACTCTACACTCCAATTATCTAACAGTCTCGAAGATCTGGTGCGGGGCAGATGATGTGTACACGCCGAAAAGTTGGTCATTTTTAGAACAAAATTTGAGAAACCCCAGGTAAGGATCTATACAGTTATTAGTTATCATTAAACATTCATAGCTATATTTTTACTAGGTTAAGGAACACAAAATTAATTTAAAGGTATGTTATTATAAATATTTCATAATTCTCATCTTTAGTGCCACTTATTTCACATACTAAGTTTAAATCCAGTGGCGCCGGGATGCAATCCCGCCGGGAAAAATCGGTCCACCAGCCTGTGAGGCCTGAAACCGAGAGTCTTACCCGGGGTAGCCTCCCACACGAGGAGGCTTCTGAATAGGAGCTGATTCGTGAGTTGAGACGATCTGAGAATAAATGGATCTTGTGGCCTAGGCTGCACGAAACCGTTCACAACCATAGACTGATGTCAGTCTTGACTGATCGTGTAACCTTTAACCACACCTCATCAGTAAACCATCAGTCAGTTCTTGGTCAAGGTCACGGACTAAACTGATGCCAGTTTGAACTTGTAACATTCGTCTAAGGAATGATTACATTTAGCTCTCTGGTATAAAATAGATCAATAAATAGCGAATATAATTTTTGTATGACTTTTGATTCCTACTACCTTCCACACTTTGGTCTTGTTTACATCGCTTGTCTGGAGCTTATTGGAGATTGTCAACCTAGTAAGGAATCCATGTTATAAACAATATGTGTCAGATATTGAAAGGGTCCATAAAACGATTCTGTTGTGGATGCGTTTTAAATTCTTTAACGGAATAGAGTTCGCGGATTACAAGGCCCTAACTCCCATTTTTGAATGTCAATTTTTGAAGACGAGACGTACTGTTATACATATTTTCCTCATTAATACACTCTTTGCACATAAGCTCGACTGCCCTGATCTGCTGAGCGGTATCTCGCTGAACGTTCCGTCGACCCACAGAACGCGTCGTTGTGATGCTTTCCGCCAGCCCATTTTTCCACCAATAACGCACTCTTCTCGCCGCAACGTTACAGCGGTGACCCGTATGATGGGCGCATACGATTGCAAATTGCTTTGATGGTTTGCTCCTAAGTAAATCAAGGTATTATTGCAGTATAGGAACCTCGTCTAGATTATTGTTTTTTTTAACGTCACCAGACTACATATATTCACGACGCTGATTCCGAATATATTTATTCTCAATCGACTGTGCACTCTGACTAACAGTCGGGGTAGTCCAGAAGGAGTACTGTTTCCTATAGAGCGGGGGTGGTCGCGGACCTTACGGCGACTGCTCTTGAAACGACCATCGGCTACCCGATCCTGGGTGAACAGCCGGGCAAAGGATGCCATGGTCCGCGAGAGATTCGGTACACACCGTTTTACCGCTTCGTCCTTACGTCGACCTCGAACTCGGAACCAATCGATAGACTGGAGTAATCTGGTCGCAATTGGAAGTAAGGACGTGAGTGTAAGCCCGCTGGGTAACACTCCTGGCTATGTCGCGGTTAAGGCGTTGGCCTCTTACGGGCATGTGGCGGAGCTTGACGGTGGACTGTCTTTGCCCAAGTCTTCTGCGTTCACTTCAGGGAGACAGAACGACTAATCGTTAAAGCTTCCTGAGGTGACGGGCTCGCCCACTGTAGTCGACAACTCTAGTTATTGCTTTTACAAACAAGCAGCGTAGTTACTGTTATGTTTCAATATGGAGATGAGTATGATTACAATTTCTGTTTAAAATATGCGTCTGGTCTATGCTTAAATGTGTTGACATTGTCTGCTTCAGCCACTTCAGTGGGTGGACTAATAAACTGGTCCACAACCCGTTTGGTTTAAGAAATATTACAAGGGAATCATGTGGAATCACGTATTCTCCAACTAAAGTTGAATGGATAAAGAAACATTTTATTGGTTACATGGAGAAATCATTTTCTGAATTGTAATTCTTTGACGATTAGTTATCAATATTAAATTTTAAAAAATAGAATCAAGTAGCCTCCATGTCCCTCGAAAATGGATAAGATAGCAATCGAAATTCGGTTGACGTGAATAACCCTCAAATGGTTATTTTCAATAAAGAAATTATGATTACATGCATTGAAACGAAAGTCATTAAAAGAAAGAAAATTAGATAAAATTTTTTAATATTAATAAATAGATATGAGAGATTCAAAAGTGTATGAAATATGGTTGATCATACAGCAAGAACATTGAGTATACCATATATATGAAATGCTGAATTTGATTTTAAAACAGAAACAAGAATTCTCTCTCTCTCTCTCTCTCTCTCTCTCTCTCTCTAAATAATAGTCAGAATTAGTAAATTATGAATTAATTTCACATATATAAATAATAGAACAATTAGTATGCTCATAATAAAGAACCTTTAATGTGGTTTTACACAGTGTTACAATAATTAAAATGAAAAAGATTTAAATGAAATATAAAACAAAGCCGTCATATGATACAAAATTAAGGGGCTTTGCGGTCTAAATAAATGGTTCAGGTTATTTAAGGGTTAGCGCGGCTTGACGACTAAAATCTTATGCCCGCTCCATACATTCGCCAGCGATGGCCGCTTCGCCTATGTCCCTCTCGCTCTTTCCCATACATTTTTCTGACGTCATAGTGGTGCCGACTCGCTTCCACCTTAGCAATATTGACCATCATCGGCCATTGTTTGGAGGGGCCTAAACAGACGGAGAAAAAAGTGATTTATGCCTGATTTATTTGCCAGAGTTATGGAAAATTGGACATTATGAATGCGCTCCACCCAGAGAAGCCGTGGCGGACATTTGAACGATGTTATATTCCGCACATAATGGCATCTATAGGTCTTTCACACGAAGAAAAAAATTCGTTGATTTCTCACACACACATTGTTTTATTTAAATTTAAAAATAGGAAGCGCGTTATTAAAGACCTCACAATGTCCGCTCACAAGACTGGCCACTGTCCGTTCACATTGGCAGCCGTTCAGATGGTTCTATGCAGCTTGGGCCACTATAAACCGCTCGTTATATTGGACCGACTCAGCTAACGTTTCGATTCCTATCCGGTAGACTCTTCGAAGAGGACTCTGTTTTTACGGTTGTGTCGTTGACGTGGGATCGGTTCCTCTGGGGTATGTGTGATCTTGGCAGATAAAGGGCGCCACGTTCCACGATAACTTGTAACTGAATTGTCGCTAACATCAGGTAGAGGCCGCGCAAGCGACTTTGAATTTGTGACCAGACTAGGGGATAGAGAAATCCGGCCAAACCTGGTAGTGAGGGCGTGAGGTCGCCAGCTTTGTTCACTTTCCAATACCTTGCGGTAAGGCGTTAGTCCCTCGAGGGCTTGTTTGCGTAGTTAGACTCCATGGTAGAAAGAATGATTGATATCGTTATAACCAACGCCGGCTCCATGCAAGCCGTCTTTGGAGCCGGCGTGGCTAGGTCCGAATCTGCGTAGAGAGGATTAGAACTCCTGCTACAGCCGGCTCATGAGCTTCCCCGACAAAAGCCTGATGCTAGCCCAAGGTTTTTTGGACTGACGAACATCGATATCGATGCCGACGAAATATTTATTCATACAATCAAAAGGAGGGAGATATATACAGGTTGAGTTTTAATTAACCGACATCCTTGAAGGGAGTAAATCAGTACAAGTAAGTATACAACATAAAATTTGTGGAAAGAAACAAAAAAAAAATTTTTGAAAATCTTTACAAAACAAAAAACTATTAAATAGCATAAGAAGCGTTGAGCGCGATGCGCTATCTAGCGGTAGGTGAAATATCGCTAATATTGTTTATTAGCGATATTTTACCTAGCGCTAGAAGGGGCAGCGCGCTTAGACGCTTGTCAAACTTCTATTTATCAGTCAAATCTTCAAATTTTTAAATAGAAAAAAAGTAGTAGTTTACCTGTTCGCACTGATTCACTGCCTTAAAAGATTCCGCTTAATTAAAACTCAGCGTGTATATTAATATTTTCTTTGGGAGGAAGGTTTGCAGTCTCGTCAGAGAATAGAACCTACTAAAAATCTTTCTTCCCCTCCATGATATTATGCTGCCAGGTCAGGTTTCGATCAATGTAGAAGCCAAGATTCGTCATTTCCATGACGGTATTTTACCTACGGTATTTTACCCGAGACGAAAAATATGATGGCTATGATAAAATATGATGAAAATATCATGACTCACATTTCATCCCGGAGAGCGAAAATCTCTGGCTGATCTCGGCAAACACAATAATTATCACAGCTTGGGGAAATGAAATGTCGTCTCCACCGAAACCTAAAATAAAATTGAAAAATAATCAAAAGCAAAAACTTTAAGTTCTTTTTAAGATGCAGTCAATGGGTAAGGACCCGTTTGTATGGCAGCTTCTAATGAAATTTTACCATCGACAATTAAAAACAATTTTTGTCGCCGGAACAATTTTTCAAATCGGTATTCAACATGATTTCTTTCGTTGTCAATGGGTAGACCCCCTTCCCCCCTTACCACCACAGATTACCGAGAGTTTTTGAAATCGATTATGCGTTTAAAAGTTATGTTTCATTCAGATATTTAACCCTCTGTTGTAGTCCTGAAAAATTATTTACTTTTATCACTTTTTACCGAAAATCTATTACGTTTGTTGTAACAGAGGTATTAACTTTCTCTGTACTCTCCATGATTGTTCCAACTAAAGCAAGAGAACACGTCGCCAACGACTTGCCGAATGCCACAGTTTCAATGGTTTAATATTATAGAGGGGTTCCTAAACCGAATATTAGAGCATTTTTTGATTTCTGTTTGCCTGTCAGATGAGATGCGATGAGATGTTGAGTCTGAAGCCATGATTTAATAAACTGAATTAGCTTCTGTATGTAATATCTCATTTTTCAGTATTCCATGTTCGTCATGTATTTTATTCTTTTATTTTTTTTAAATCAACACAACATAACAAATGCTCTATACGAGTATTCAATTAGTGTTCTTAATTTTAAGTAATGGTAAACATAAATAATACCTTTAAACAATACTCAGATAAAAAAGAAATGGCCTAGGTTAAAAAAGGGTGGTGAAAAATTAAAAATAAAGATGGCTCTAGGTCAACAATTACAGTGATAAACTTTGAAATGGAATATATATTGGTCTCATAATTTGATGATATATAGAATATAGACTACGGCAACGCGATTTGTGCATGTTTCAAAATTTGTATTAAATTATATACGTTAGTTGCAAATTATATTGATTAAAAAAACCTAATTAAAAATTGAGAACCATTGAGAAAAATACTTCCAGAATATTTCATGCAAACGACACTCTCTGGCTTGTACGTGCATATGCTTGGACAAACGCAAATTATGATTACGTGCATTGCAAACACAGCATTACGTGAGTTTTAGTTGAAAAATATATCGTCATTATCTTTGATGACTCATGAGTATAATTCCAACAATTGATAGAAAGCGTATTTTGCAGGTGTACATCGTCATTTGCAAGAGTTCTATTTAAGCATTTTTTATTGAAGTATATGATACGGTGAAATTATTTATATAAAAACTTCTGATGCATAATGAAATAGTTAGTCTTCTCTCTCGCATTGAAATGGGTAAGTGGTTTGTTTACTTAAAATGTAACCTCTAATAAATATTAACATATGTGCTCTATCTATTTTCTCTCTCTCTATAAACATAAACTACAGGATGGCGGTGTCGACTACAACGGGCGAACCCGTCACCCCAGGCTGGTATAACGATATAAATCGTTCTTTCAGAGTTCTACTTGGGGACAAGACAATCTACTGTCTAGTTCACTAGCAACCCGTTAGAGTCCAATGCCAGTGGGGCTTTCTAAGGTCTTTATGAGCCTTGTAACACTAAGACCATTGCTGATCTATTGTGTTCGCCACCTACTATAGTTCTGCGCTAAGCCTCGTGTCATTTAACAACAGCAAAATGCTTTTGACGCCAGATTGTTTTACCTCCTCAGGCTAAATAACGATGGCAGGCTGGCAGGCAGGCTAATAATATTGCGAATAAACAATATTCGCGATATTTTACCTACCACTAGATGGCGCAACGCGTTCAACTCTATTTATACTATTTTACAAATCATAAAATAAATAAAATTTTCAACAACAATTTTATTTATTTTTTGTTTTTTTCTCCAAAAAAAATATTAAAAGTTGTATATTTGCTCGTACTGATTCCCACTTCAAAGATGTCACTAATTAAATACTCACTGTATAAATTTATTCAATTCTTGACTGGAGTTTCACTGACTGAGTCAAGAACTGATCTTAGTGCTTGTGAGATCCATTTTGAGGTGTTTCCACTATGTGCTCGCAAAAGCTTTTCCATGTTGCTCTTCTGGCTCTCCTAATTTCTTTGTTGTACTCAGTTAAGGCTTTTTTGTATTCCTCCCAGTTGAAAGTTTGTTTAGCCTTATTGAATAGTTTCCGGGTTTCCTTCCTTAGTTTGTCCAACTTCGGGTTCCACCATGGAACTTTTCTTTTGGGGTCTTTGTCTTGAGCGGGCAACTTTCCTCGTAGGCGTTTATAATGCCCTTTGTGGTATCCGCCACAGCCAACTCTGGATTCTCGCGTGTTTTTATATTTTTTTGTATTTTTTCAAGGTTACCTTAGTGTAGTATGGTAGGCGTCCAAGTCGGTGGCTTTCGGGTTCCTGAAAGTTGTGGTTTGATAGTCTACGGTGTTTAGAAGCTTGAAAGTTATTTGTCTGTGATCCCTAACATGCCAGTTTTTTATGTGTCTGGCCAGATTTTTAGAGGTAAAAGTAATGTTTAAAACTTCCTGTCTTGCATTTGTCAAAAAGGTCGGCAAGCAGCCTTTGTTTAATAGGCATAGGCAATTAGTTGAGATAAAATTATTAAACGCCTTACAGCGAGGCACTGGGGAAGGTAACCAGCGGGCAGCCTCACCCCATAACTAACAATTTTGGCAGGATATCTCCGTCTGAAATTTACCTTCAAGATACCTCCGTCCTCCCGACTAGTTACGGGTCTGAATTCGCTTACGCAACCTCTACCTGTTGTATTACAGCGGTAATTCAGTTTGAATTTATCGCGGACCTGGGCGTTCTTTGCCAGTAGTGCCTCACAGAATCGAGTGGCCCAAAGTCATTTCAAGAGTGACATGACATCACGTTAAACATCCACCCCCGCTGCTTAGGAAACAGTGTATTTCCATAGTCTCCAGACCCCTTCAGCAATTAGTCATATAACAGTAAATGGACATATATGTACAATTATAACATCATAGCCGGGAATCTGATAACATTTTATGCCAGAAACTGTTGCCAGTGATCCTATTTTAATATCGCCTAACTAAGCAATAGCCTGTTCTAAGGCGGACATATAATATTGTTTTAAATATATTATGTACCCAATATAAGAAACTTAGTAATGTAGAATATAGAAAATGTAGTTATGTAGAATAAGTAAACTCTTACAAGCTGGAATATATAATTGATAATATAAAAGTGAAATTGATAATATAAAATTGTTAACCTTAAAATAATCAAATTAAAGATAGAAAACTTTTTTAGTTTTCGTAAGCTTTGTTGACAAAAATGTAGCTTGTTTGTTAAATTTTCGAAATGATTTTAATTAAAGATTAGCGTTGTTTTATGTTGTTTTAAAGTATTTTTTTTAATGTTGTTTTAAAGTAATTTTTTGAAATCTTTATATTAAAAACATATATCAAACACGTAACACTCGTTTTTACGACAATATAGAGCAATATGAATCTGGCGCCATCTTAAAAAAGAGAACCAATGTTTTTTTACAGTATTTTTTTAAGCTTCCCATGCTCAAAAACATACATCTAGACATTTTGAACGCGTTCCTATGTCAAAGGCAGGCTTTACAGGGCAGATTTCGGTTTTCGGCGCCATATTGGCGGCCATTTCGGATATCTCACTTCCGGTCAGTATGTCGCTTGGGCAACCGGTATTTTCGGATTCAGCATTGTTGAAATAGGGAGAAAATGCCTGTTGATCAAAAGTTACCTAATTTGCTTCTAAAAGTAAAATGGAGCGCTCTTCTCGATATTTTGACTGGACCCTTTTTTGGAACAAACTGATAATTGTAACGATAACGGAATAATTATTAACTAAAACCTATGTTTTTTCCATGCACCATGGCAGACGCAGCAGCGGAAAATGCGGAGGACAATAATACATCTCATCGCATTGTAAGAGGACATTTTTTATGCTGTTGTGGTTTTTTTAATCAATATAATTTGCAACTAACGTATATAATTTAATACAAATTTTGAAACATGCACAAATCGCGTCGCCGTAGTCTATATTCTATATATCATCAAATTAAGAGACCAATATATATTCCATTTCAAAGTTTATCACTGTAATTGTTGACCTAGCTAGAGCCATCTTTATTTTTAATTTTTCACCACCCTTTCTTAACCTATGCCATTTATTTTTTATCTGAGTATTGTTTAAAAGGTATTGTTTATATTTACCATTACTTAAAATTAAGAACACTAATTGACCACTCGTATAGATCATTTGTTATGTTGTGTTAATTAAAAAAAAATAAAAGAATAAAATACATGACGAACATGGAATACTGAAAAATGAAATATTACATACAGAAGCTAATTAAGTTTATATAATCATGGCTTCAGAATCATCATCTCATCGCATCTTATCTGACAGCCAAACAAAACAAAAAAAAATGGTCTAACATTCGGCTTAGGAACCCCTCTATAATATTAAACTATTGGAACTGTGGCATTCGACAAGTCGTTGGCGTCGTGTTCTCTTGCTTTAGTTGGAACAATCATGGAGAGTAGAGAGAAAGTTAATACCTATGTTACAACAAACGTAATAAATTTTTAGTAAAAAGTGATAAAAGTAAATAATTATTGCAGGACTACAACAGAGGGTTAAAGATCTGAAAGAATCATAACTTCTAAATGCATAATCGATTTCAAAAAATCTCTCGTATTCTGTGGGGGGAAGGGGGGGGGGGGGGGGTCTACCCATTGACAACGAAAGAAATCATGTTGAATACCGATTTGAAAAATTGTTGCGGCGATTTGTTTAAATTGTCGATGGGAAAATTTCATTAGAAGCTGCCATACAAACGGATCCTTACCCATTGACTGCATCTAAACCCTTCGAGTAGCGGCATAATTTCATGGCAGACCGCGGCAATTTATTGAAATTTCTTGCAATATCGCCGCGCTCCACAAAAAGTACTATAACTATGGAACTACTATATCAATCATAACAAAGTTAACTGTGCAATGATCGCGTTGAAATTTTAGTATATAGAATACTGAAATGTCATTTTGTAAAACAATTACATACTTATGAATAAATATGAGAAAGTCGAAAAATACTCATTTCTAACTTGTACTTGTCTTACGGAAAATTACGGAATCATATTTAGAAATTGTCAATACTACCGTGATATTTATTAGATTCTCTATTGTTTTGCTTATTTACATACAAAAGTATTTAGATAGCTCATAAAAACTCATAAAAACCAATAATTTTTTTGATGATTTCTCGAAAAAAGAAATGTTGATGTTTGACAATGGAATTTTACCAGAAATATCCGCGAACTGACGCGCTAAATTATTCTAGCGGCCGTATATGTATATGTCTATGTTAATAATGAGATAATTGGTATGGATTTTAAGATACGTTCGAATTAGAAAATAATATTACTGTGCGCTCCGGGAGCAAGCCGCTAATATTGGGTCTTTACGTAGTCAACGGTGTTCTGATGTGCAACCGAAATTAGTCGTTAAGTAGCCGAAGGGTTAAAAAGAACTTATACTTTTTGCTTTTGATTATTTTTCAATTTTATTTTAGGTTTCGGTGCAGAGGAAATTTAATTTCCCTAAATCTGTCATTGCGATTGTTTTTGTGGAGATATGCCAGAGGTTTTCGTTCTCGGGAATGAAATGTGAGTCATGTTATTTTTACTATTGAAAGATTTTTTTTTTAAAGATTTGCAAAAACATTTTTTTTTGTTTCTTTCCACAAATTTTATATTTGCTTGTACTGATTTACTCCCTTCAAGGATATCGGTTAATTAAAACTCAGCCTGTATTATCTCCCTCCTTTTGATTGAATGAATAAATATCTCGTCGGCATCGATATCGATGTTCGTCAGGCCAAAAAACCTTGGGCTAGCATCAGGCTTTGGTCGGGGAAGCTCATGAGCCGGCTATAGCAGGAGTTCTAATCCTCTCTACGCAGATTTGAACCTGGCCACGCCGGCTCCATAGACGGCTTGCATGGAGCCGGCGTTGGTTATAACGATATCAAATCATTCTTTCTACCATGGATTGAACGCAGAGCTTAGGGACCACCAGTCCCTAAGCTCTGGTCTAACTACGTAAACAAGCCCTCGAGGGACTAACGCCTTACCGCAAGGTATTGGAAAGTGAACAAAGCTGGTGACCTCACGCCCTCACTACCAGGTTTGGCCGGATTTCTCCATCCTATAGTCTGGTCACAAATTTAAAGCCGCTTGCGCGGCCTCTTCCTGATGTTAGCGACAATTGAGTTACAATTTATCCTGGAACGTGGCGCCCTTTATCCGCCAAGATCACACATCCCCCAGAGGAACCGATCCCACGTCCACGACACAGCCGTAAAAACAGAGTCCTCTTCGAGGAGTCTACCGGATAGGAATCTAAACGTTAGCTGAGCCGGTCCAATATAACGAGCGGTTTATAGTGACCCAGGCTGCATAGAACCATGTGAACGCCTGCCAATGTGAACGGACAGTGGCCAGTCTCGTGACCGGACATTGTGAGGTGTCACCTATTTACAACAAGCGAGCCCGTCACCCCAGGCTGTTATGCCAGTATACGTTTGTTCTTTCAGCCATGGGACAAAGTGAAAACTTGAGGAGGATACAGTCCACTGTCTAGCTACGCCAACTAGCCCGCGAGAGTCCAACGCCTTACCACGAGACGCCGGGTGGTTTGACTAGCGGGCAGCCTCGTACTCTTGCTACCAGTTATGGTTGAATTTCTTCGACCTCCCGACTGGTTACGAAGTCGAGGTCACTTTTGTGGTCCTCTACTTGCCGTATGTTCAGCGGTGATTCAGTTCGATTCTATCGTGGACCATGGCATCTTTTGCTCGGCTCTGAACTCAGGAGCAGGTGACGAAAAACAAGTATTTCATTGTTTTTTTGCTCGAATTAAGATCTAATCGAGCGATTTTATTATTTAGGAAGGATGGTTGCTTAGTTTAGAGATTGGTTGTTTAAAGGGTGAGTGTTTCTAGATTAAAAAGGCCTTGTAAACCTACATCTCTGTTCGCAAGTCAAAGACAACCAACCAATCTCGTTTAAATATAAAGCAATCCCTAATTCAACCAAGGGACCCCTATCTCCACTATGTACTATGTAAGTAAGTGGCTTTTATTATTATTTTCTTTATAATCATCCCTCTAATCAATTATATAAAGAATATACACAAAAAAACTATCAAATATTTTAAAAATATTTACTTTTTACATATTTTAATTTGTATTCACTGTAAATACACCATTTAGGTTAATATAAACTTTCCAAATAATTGGAAAGAGCTGAGTGCTTCCTTTCATAAAGATAAGGGCATATCACGCTATTAATTTTAAGGTTTTCGCTGACTACTTTTTATCGCAGCTTCTTTATAATCACTTTTTGAAAATAAAAAAGAAAAATCGAAATTTTAAATTCTTTCACCTGTCACCTGTCATTTAGTTTTTAAGAAGACGGCATAAGCCGACGAAAAACAAGTATTTCATTGTTTTTTTGCTCGAATTAAGATCTAATCGAGTGATTTTATTATTTAGGAAGGATGGTTGCTTAGTTTAGAGATTGGTTGTTTGAAGGGTGAGTGTTTCTAGATTAAAAAGGCCATGTAAACCTACATCTCTGTTCGAAAGTCAAAGACAACCAACCAATCTCGTTTAAATATAAAGCAATCCCTAATTCAACCAAGGGACCCCTTTCTCCACTATTTACTATGTATGTAAGTGGCTTTTATTATTATTTTCTTCATAATCATCCCTCTAATCAATTCTATAAAGAATATATATATATATATATATATATATATATATATATATATATATATATATATATATATATATATATATATATATATATATATATATATATATATATATATATATATATATATATATATATATATATATATATATATATATATATATATATATATATATATATATATATATATATATATATATATATATATATATATATATATATATATATATATATATCATATATATATATATATATATATATATATATATATATATATATGATATCAAGCTTGCTTACTATACATCTTCGTCTTATATATATATATATATATATATATATATATATATTGTTAGATATATTTTTTAGAATATACAACAATTTAATTTCAAGTATGACCGCAAGCGACATCTATGTATAAAAGACAGTAGCGCCATCTGCCGGTTGAACGAGAAGCCATGCGGTATAATTTTGTACGAAGTAAATGTATCAGCGGTTCGTGTCCCGGCTCATCGAATGAGGAGGGAATTTTCCATTCGGGGATTGACTTATATCGAGGCAACGTTCGGCTATTGTATTGCTTTGTTTTATTTCGGAAAATACATTTATTCTTACGGAAATTGACGTTTTTGTACTAAGTGAACCTGCCGGAGTTCCTATCAAATATCAGAAGTGGGATAACACAATCCACAAGTGCATTTTTCGTGATTTTAAACATTATCAGTGGAGAATTCGAACTATTGCGCAATCGATCGCAAATTGCGTATCATTATTTTTGGGCATAAAAACATTGAAAATGACTGTTTTACAGATTGGAGACAGCGTCTAATGCCTGAGGCAGCTTGTTTTCTGTTGGACAACAGGTGGTTTCATATCTAATAAGGCCAGGTACGAGGAAAAGTCCAGTTCTTTCGTCGCGCCGAACGTGAGTACAACGTTTTATTTTTACTGGACGGCCTGGGAGTGCTGAAATTCTGTGTATTTTTGAGCTGTCTTGATTGTGAAATAATGACAATAATTTCCGAAATTCGAGAAAAATAATACGTCATCCGGCGTGACGTCATCAGATGTCAGACAATAGTGTTGGGCGATTGGGTTAATTAAACGTCAAATAGTGATGTCGCACGATTGAGCCAATTGTATGTTCATTTGGTAGAGTTGAGCACGTACGCTATTTTCACGAAAATGGACGCGTTCAACAACGATAATACAGAAGGGAGCGATACCTATGAACGACGCTCAAAATCTAAACATCGACATTCAAAGGAGCGATCTAAGCGTAGGCGAGAGATCGAAACAGAGGTAGAGCGAATCTTAAATAAAAGATTTCCTGCATCGGGTGTGGCTCATTTAACCAACGATATGCTTGCTAAATTACCAGCAGTATCAACCGACACTACGAATACTAGCTCACCAACGTTGGCGGCCAATATTGTGAACACCGATTTACCGACGGTAGCGGCCAATAATATGGACGTTGACTCACCAGCGGTGGCAACAGATAGTGTGCATCAACACATCGTTTCACCGGCAATTGCGACAGATGCTGTACAACAACCGATTGTTAAATATTTCGGACATGGTGATGTGATCCCTAGATTCGATCCTGCAAATAGGTCTACCACCATAGAACAGTGGATTCGCGTTGTGGATGATATAGCTGACCTTTATAACTGGGATGAGAAGACGAAAATTTATCATGCCACAACAAAATTGGTTGGCTATGCTAAGACTTGGTATGATCAACAAACGTCATATAATGTTGATTGGTCGCTTTGGAAGCAGCGTCTTAGAAATGCTTTTCCTTCTGGACGTAGTGTATTGGAAATGTTGAAAACAATTGTGAATTATAAAAGAGCAATAAATGAAGATCCTTTGCAATTTTTCAACGAAAAGTTGAACTTGGGTGTAGCATGTCAGTTACAGGATTCAGTCATCTGCGAAGCGATTATAGGCACTCTTGGAAGCGAGGTGCTGGAAATAGGAGCCGTATCAGCGGGGTGTAAAACAACTGACACTCTCAGGAGCTATTTGTCATCGCTTCGAGCACTGCCCGAAATAAATCGAGCAATTGCCAGTACTTCATTTACACCTAAAATCAACCGAGGATATGATCGAAGACAGCTACTATGTAAAATCTGTAATCGACGTGGCCATATGACTAAAGATTGTTTCAAAAATAAAAAGACGATATTAACGCTAGATAAGGATAAGAGTGGAGCACCGCCAGTGGTGTTTTGTACATTTTGTAAATTCCGTGGCCATAATCGGGAGCAATGCTTCAAACTTAAAAGGCAGGATATGAATAAAACACGGAAACCCGTACGATCAATTTGTATTAACACTGATGGGGACAAATATTATGTGACTGCCAGAATAAATGGTATCCCAGTTACGGGATATGTGGACTTTGGCAGCAGCATTAATATAATGAGATATAATAAAGTCCTGGAACTCGGTTTGGAAGTAAACGAGAAAAGTGACTGCTTGATTCGTGGCTACGGTGGATCAGTGATCACGCCGTTAGGATATGTCAAGATATTTTTGGAAGTTGATGAAGCTTCTGCAAATGTTGAAAGTTTAGTAGTTGACGACAAGGAGCAGAAAATGGACATATTAATTGGACAAACTTTTACCGAGTTATCCAATATCTATGTCATTAAAACAGCAAATACGTTGAGGATTCTTAATAACACTCCGTGGACAGAAATGCCTCAAGCTGTAGAACTTTCTTCAAAGACCAAACTATATACTGAAGATAATGTTGAATTACAGCCAGGAATTAATGTGCTTAATGTATGTTAATCTGAACCGTACTCTGGGTCATTAATAACATACGGAGGTCAACATTTGGAGCCACTAAGGGAGAAAGAAGTATTACAGAGCGAAATGAAGGTTGAATTTGGAAAAGCACAAGTCAAAGTGGTAAATCAGACTAATCAAGTACTTCGCATAAATCAGAATGAGTGTATTGCGCGATGTGATTATACATTCATTAAGGAAAAAGGAGGTTACAAAGTGGGTGATCAATTATCACAAAAAGATCGCCAAGAACTTGACAATTTACTCGATGAATTCAAAGATTGTTTTAAACGAAATAATAAACCATTGGGTCACATCAACGTTGAGATGAAGATCAAATTGACAGAACAGAAAACAATCTACTATCGACCTTATCGGCTTTCTGATGCTGAACGTCAGACGGTTAGGGACATTGTTTCGGATCTGCTTCATGAAGGGATCATAGAAGAATCGCAATCAGATTATGCAAGTCCTGTACTTCTGGTACAAAAGAAGAATGGAGAGCCGAGAATGTGTGTAGATTATCGTGCTTTAAACAAGATAACACAAAAGGAGAGATTCGTCCTTCAAAGTGTAAGTTACTTGCAGTACAAGAATTTCCTACACCTTCAAATGTTCATCAAGTTCGTCAGTTCCTTGGATTGGCTGGATATTTTCGTAAATTTATAAAGAATTTCGCCATAATGGTATCTCCATTGACAACATTACTTAAGAAGGATACTGATTGGTCATGGAATGATACACAGCAAAATGCTTTTGAGGCAGCCAAAAGAGCCCTGACAGAATATCCTGTTTTGGCAATTTATAACTCTACTTTTAAGACTCAACTTCATACTGATGCATCTCAGATTGGATTGGGTGCGATTTTACTACAGGAACAAGAAAGCGGTTTATGGAAGCCAGTTGCATATGCCAGTAGACAAACGATGTCAGCAGAAAAACGTTATCACAGCTATGAATTGGAGACACTTGCTGTGGTAATGGGTGCTCGCAAATTTAAAATTTACTTGACTGGAATAACCTTCACTGTAGTAACAGATTGTAATGCATTAAGGTTGACATGGACAAAGAAAGATATGGTGCCGCGTATTGGAAGATGGTGGTTGGAAATGCAAAATTTCGATTTCGATGTGATCTACCGACCTGGACCGTCTATGTCCCATGTTGATGCGCTAAGTCGCAATCCGGCACATGTACAACGAATTGACATTAACGACTGGATTGATGTTCTACAATACGAAGATGAAAATGTACGGAATTTAAGAAAACAATTAGAGGAAGATTTGAAGAATAAAACTCGGAAAGGTCTTACTAATGATTACAAAATTGTGAACGGAAAATTATGTCGGCTTATCGATGGGAAACCCTTAATTGTTGTTCCAGAGGATGGACGATGGCGCATATTACAGATACACCACGATGAGAATGGACATAAAGGAGTTGAGAAATGCCTTCATTTAATAAGGCAGCGTTATTGGTTTGCTAAGGCACATACATTTATCAAGAAATACATAAACGGATGCCCAGAATGTCAATTCGCGAAGAAACCAACAGGAAAGCAACCAGGATTTCTGCATCCTATTGAGAAAAAGGCAGTACCTTTTGCCACTGTGCACATAGACCATTTAGGTCCATTTTGTAAGACTAAAACAGGCAAGACTAACCTTCTCGTGATGATCGATGCTTTCACAAAATTTACTATTATCGAAGCCGTACGTGATACAAGTGCAAAGTATGTTGTTATGGCAATGAATATGCTGATAAAAACATTCGGTGTACCGAATAGATTAATATCCGATAGAGGTAAAGCTTTTACAAGCAAAACATTTGAAGAGTTTTGTATTGAAAGAGGAATTAAACACATATTGAATGCAGTTGCAAGTCCCAGGGCAAACGGTCAGGTTGAAAGAACCAATAGAGCAATTTTGGATTCTTTGGTAGCCTATTGTATTGATGAGCAAGCAAATTGGGAACATTACATCTGTAAAGTACAAATGGGCATTAATTCCACAGTAAATAAAACGACAGGTAAAACGCCATATGAATTATTATTCGGCTTCAATCCTAATTTAACTGCTCATATTGAACATGAAACACCAGTTGTGGATATTGAAGTGGTAAGAGAAGAAGCAGATAAAGTCTCTAAAATCAACGCCTTGAATATGAAGACGCGTTTTGATAAGAAACGTCGAGCAGCTCAGAACTTTAAAGTTGGCGATTTGGTACTGGTAGAGAGAAAAGTTATAAAGAAAGGATTGACGAGTGGAAAATTAGTTCCAAGATTTGCTGGACCTTGTTTAATTACAGAAGTGTTCCCGAATGACCGTTACCTGGTTGAGAGTATTCCTTCATCTAGGAATAATTACAAGAATATCATCGCAAACGATCGTTTGAAGCGATGGAATGGGCAAAGTATGATTTAAAAAAAAAAAAATATATAATAAATAACCAGACATACTGCTGCACTAGTTGCAGAAATATAATGAAACTTTGATATTATGATTGATATTATATTCAAAATTTTATTTGCCCATGATATATGTTCGTTTGAATAAACAAGTCTGGTTAAGAATTTATTTTGGTGCTGGACAGTTAAAAACTGCAGCCATTAATATGTGAAACAAAGCCTTACAAAGGTTTGATATACTTTTCTATTTATAAAGTGCCTGGAGCTATTAATACGCCTTGAGGTATTTCCATTGGAAGTGGTTCATGCTATTAATAAGCTCTTGAGTCCTTTTGTAGGAAGCGGCCGATGCTATTAATACGCATCAGGATCCTTCCGAGGTATTTCCTAAATGGAATGTAAACCCTTCTGGTGATTCCCACGTGGAACGTAAATCCATCTGTAAGCACTTGTTTCTATTATGAAGTAGCTGGGGCTATTAATACGTCCCAGGGTCCTTCGGTAGGAAGCAGCTGATGCTATTAATACGCATCAGGGTCCTTCCGAGGTTTTTCCGGCATGGAATGTAAACCCTTCTTGCTAGCATTTGTTATGAAGTAGCCGAGGCTATTAATACGCCTTGGGATCCTTCCGTAGGAAGTAGCTGATGCTATTAATACGCATCAGGGTCCTTCCGAGGTCGTTCCTACATGGAATGTAAATCCTTCAAAAGCGCTCGTTATGAAGAAGCTAGGGCAACCTATTAAAACTGCCTTGGGATCCTTCCGAATGAAGTGACTAATGCTATTAATACGCATAAGTAACCTTCTGAAGTGTATGCGCTTATTTATCGGAGAGATATCTACCGAGTTTTAAATCATGATCATGAAAATAAACAAAGGCTATTATTACGCCTCAGAGTGCCTTTGAGTTTTGAATAACAAAACAAAAATCAGCTGATAATATTATAATGTGCACTTGGAGTTCTTTGGAAATAGGGAATGCATTCCATCTAAATTTATTGTTGAATTCTGATTATGTTCCTCTAAAGTTGCGATTTTAGGGTGTGTTCCATCGAAAATTATTGTTGGATTGAGATTGTATTCATCTGAAATTGCTATTGAGTTGAGATTGTGTTTTATCAAAAGTGAAGACGATTGTTTGAAAATTTTGATGATCTGAAAATGAAGTTTGATGGTTGGATATGGTTTGAAGTTTGATGATTTAAGAATTTGATGATATGAATGTTGGTTTGAAGTTATTGTTAAGTTGGTATTGTGTTAATCTGAAATCGTTGTTAGATAAGGTTGTATTCCATCTGAAGTAATTTTTTAAAAAAAAAAAAAAATTGAGATTTTTGTTACTCTGGTTGATGTTGATTTGATGAGGCTTATTTGACTTGATACGTCAAAGTCCATCAATCAACGAGGATGGAATTTTATTCTGTTGAAGTTAAAAATACTTCACATGACTTCGTCATAACTTACTAAATGTGAAAAATATTAAACTTAACAATTAAATATTAATATTTTTGTGTCGCGGTGTTTTGAGAGTAAAACTTGCACCGTGGCGCTGTTTCCTTTGTTTACAGAACATGGCCGAACGGAGAGTTCACCAATCACTCACTATTTACAGCTGCAAACAAGCATTTCTGAACAATTCATTTGCATGGTCAAATGCAAGACTACCGAGTGCTACACACATGAACCAGCAGTCGTCTCGGGGCGAGCCGATTTTCAGGATGGCCGACTGTTAGATATATTTTTTAGAATATACAACAATTTAATTTCAAGTATGACCGCAAGCGACATCTATGTATAAAAGACAGTAGCGCCATCTGCCGGTTGAACGAGAAGCCATGCGGTATAATTTTGTACGAAGTAAATGTATCAGCGGTTCGTGTCCCGGCTCATCGAATGAGGAGGGAATTTTCCATTCGGGGATTGACTTATATCGAGGCAACGTTCGGCTATTGTATTGCTTTGTTTTATTTCGGAAAATACATTTATTCTTACGGAAATTGACGTTTTTGTACTAAGTGAACCTGCCGGAGTTCCTATCAATATATATATATATATATATATATATATATATATATATATATATATATATATATATATATATATATATATATATATATGTATATGTATATGTATATGTATATATATATATATATATATATATATATATATATATATATATATATATATATATATATATATATATATATATATATATATATATATATATATATATATATATATATATATATATATATATATATATATATATATATATATATATATATATATATATATATATATATATATATATATATATATATATATATATATATATATATATATATATATATATATATATATATATATATATGCCCTAACAACCCTTACAAACAAGAAAATGACAGTTTAAAACATGCCGTCGTGAGTTTCATTCCCATAGCTGGCCTTCAAAAGGTCAATAGGTCTCATTGGCAAAAATTTTAGATTTTTAAACTTGTTTTAAACACGTGGGTTTTGCTCATATCTTAGGAAATATCGAATTTACTATTTTGCACCAGTCGGCTGATCGTTATCGATTAACAGGTAGAACTTGCAAAAGTATTTGGGTCATTGTTTTTATTTTTAAATTATAAAAGTTAAAAGTCATGACAGTTACAGTTACAGTGTTATAGTTTTCCCTTTTTTACGGTTTTCTGTGTACATTACAGTTTAACCTCTGTCGAAATATTGCCTAATTAAAACTGGAATCTAAATTACAATATATCCAGCCGTTTCTAATTTTAACGTGGTTTAAACATCGGACAGAATGGCTAAAACCCTCACGCGCGGCTGTAATCATCTTTTTAAAACGTAACTTGCCACTGTTCAGCCTCCCCCCCGTTTATTTTTATTGATAGTATTACACATAAACCTTCTACGAAATATGCACTAAAGAGGCAAGAAACCGCATCGTAATCAGTCTATCGTTATAATTTGCGCGATCAAGTAGACGCGGGCTCTGTTCTTAGGGCTCTGTTTTGATGATAATTAAGACTTTTTTTTATTTATTTCTAGGTTTCCTGGCGATTTATCTTCTATCAAAGCTGAATTTCAGCGAGAATTTGGCAACGAAGGTATACCATAGTTTCTGTACTGTGGCATATTTCTTGTCCATATTTGGAGCTGTTTTAGCAGACGGCTTTTTAGGGAAATTTAGGTATGATATAGCGAGGACTCTATGGACTCTTTTTTTAATTATTTATATTTTATTTATTTATTAAACGAGTTGATAGGATTTTATACACTTGGCAGAGTCAAAATAAGGCAAAATTACTACTCGTATATGAAAACAAACTAGAATTACAAAATCAATCAAAAATACTACCCGGATAAGTATATAAACTTACATTATAAGGTTACATACATACAAGAAGGTAGAACATTCATGCGTAGGTTTTCTACGTTATATATAAAAACAATTTCACAAAAAATCATACGTACTATCGTCCTATCGTACTATCGTACATATCTTGCTATCAATGAGTCAGAATTATTTCATAGTTTCACATAATTTGGAAGAATTTGAGCAAGCTGTCTTAGATGTTAAAATCTAGATAATTACAGTTTCTCTCAAATCTATTAGTTTATTTTTGGATAATCATTTTTAAAATGCTTTTATGTCATATGGATTAGGTGATATGATATCGATTATTTATTAGTATTTACTTCTGTTATTGATAATTATATGTATTTTATTCTATTCGTTTTATATTTTAATGACTGTTATTGATATTTTTGTAATTCGATTCTGATTATTTTTTATTATTGAACCAAAAGTACCTTGACTTTATATAAAAAATGTACTTAATGAAGTTAGAATAATTCGCACAATGCAAAATTACTTATTCCACAATCTATAACTTTTTGGAAGTAATAAACTATGACTATGATTCGAATAAGTAAAACTATGAATATGATACTTTCTTTTGTTTATGCTATGTTTAGTTTTGTCACTTTCGCATATATTCCCACTTATGGCTGTGATTTTACTTGATTTTGTATAATTCCGTTGTGACACTATAATAACTTAGACATTTTATCTTTATTTTCAGAACAATTTTATATATGGTATTCGGATATTTTCTTGGACTTGTTATCCTATCAGCATCTGCAATACCGATTAACCAGACGTGGCTAAATCCCACGTAAGTTTTTCTATTTTCTATAAATTAGCGACTAAACGGCCGTTTTGAGTGTGTTCTGATTGTTAATAATAAAATTTTAAATAATAGGTACTATATACTCCATCCATAATCAGTGATTTACTATATACTCCATCTATAATTAGTGATATACTGAGCTGCAAATGGAAGTGCTCGCAGACTCGGATCGGTCGCAATACTTTGATAATGCAGGTCGTACATTAACGCCGCAGCGACAATCGATATCATTGTCGCCCTGGCAATTGATAAAAGCCCACTTTTTAAACGACATCGATTTAATAATCATCTAATAATAGATTTAAATGGCATTTAATATTGTCTTCGGATCAATTAGTAACTTTAGATCTCTCAAATTTTATGCTATTTATTCGGATCCACTAAGTTATTCTCTGTTCCATTGCTTCAATTCCATTATACTAGTATTGGATCCATTATACAACGTAATATAATGTATATTTGATTTACTAAGGTATATAATTTTTTTTTAATAACATGGTTTAATTTTGATAGCGGGGTTTTCGCGGCTCATCCAACGCTACGCGATTCTTTATGAAGTGATATAAGGCCGTATTCTAAATACGAATAGATAGAAAAACCGATTATTTTACTAGTTCAAATAAAATCTACGTCCATAAAAGTCGAAGAAAATAAAAAAACTATAATAAACGCGACGAATTATCAAGCGACCAGAGGAGCTACAGATAATGAAGAAGAAAAAAAACTGTTTTTCGTATGCTGGCAGAAGCGCCAGTGACACAGTCCGTCTTTTCTTTCCGTTAGTAACAAAAGCAGACGAAGAGAGAGGGCATAATTCTTCCGAGCCTAAACATAAAGCCAAAACATTCGCTACGGAATCGGATGTTCCGACTTTGACCAAAAATAAATTTAATAATTGACGATGTGATTTCGTTTGTTTTTTAAAAAAATAGATTCGGCACAATACTGGGTCTTCTCCTGATCGCAGTGGGAACTGGAAGTATTAAACCATGCGTAGCCTCTTTTAGCGGAGATCAATTTCATCTGCCCGACCAGTCCAAGCAAGTGGCGTCGTTCTTTGTCTACTACTACTTGGCCACAAGTGTAAGCAGCATGGCAGCTAAGTTGATCTCGCCGGCCCTTAAGAACATTCAATGCTTCGGTGATAAGGAGTGCTACTCATTGGGTTTTGGAGCACCAGTGATTCTGATTATCATCAGTGGAGGTGAGTATGATATCAATTTAAAAGTTGTATATAAACAAATCCATAATTTGATGACATTAAAAGTGGTAGGTACTTATTGCGATTTGCACTAGACAGGAATAGTGATCAATGTTCCCCAGCGTATTCGGGATTCATGATTATTTTTTCAGGGGTGATACTTCAGCAATTCTTTAAAAACTTCAGTTACTCTTCTTTCAGTATAATAATGGAGTTTATATATCTGAATATCAGCAATTTACCCGAAATCCAAGATTCTACCTTATTCATACAATATCAAACCCTATTTCACAAAGCAAGAGGTCGATTTCGGGAAACCCCTAGATCAGGTGTAACTTAAGCATTTCTGGATTTTTTTAAATATGTAATTCTTCGGACTATTCAAATTTTAAACCTCATATTCCTATTGGGGGTTGAATTTTGCAACGTAGGATAGTAATTTATTATTCTTGACTTTCCAATCATATTAATTTTATGAGTTAAACCGAACAAAAGCATGGTTTTTAGATTTTTCTATAATAGGTATTTTTTCACTTTTAAATCTTAAGTTAAGTGTGGTCAAGCAAGTTCTATGGCTATACTAAATGTCACGTTGATAGCTTTAAAACGGCGAAATAATCGATTGTGACATACAGTGTCCGTCTGTCTCCCTAATAGGATTCCGTCGGAACTCCAAAAATATTGTAGGTTTTCACTGTAGGTAGACGGTTTTGGGAATTATTGGTCTCAGTACACTTGGGCTATTATGACCCATGTGTTAGGGTCGGCTCAACTCACAGGTCAACACCCATCCGGTAGCCTCCAAGCAGAAGTGCGATCTCGGGTAGGACTCGTGCCTTTGGGCCAGTTCCCTGGGAATCATCCTTCGGGGACTCCTGAACGGTTTGCGCGCCGTGCGGCGACAGCTAATCGACTGTGCATTCCGACAGATAACCGGGATAGTCTGGAAACGGTTTTATTTCCTATATATAAATCGGGGGTGGTTGTTAATCTTACTGCAACTGCTCTTGAAATGACCAATCGGCTACCCTATACCGGGTGAAAGGCCGAGCAAAGGATGCCGTGGTCCGCGATAAAGGCGGTAGACAGCGAATCACCGCTACAAAAGGGAGAGGACAGCGCATGCGTCCTCGAACCTATCGGTTCGGAATCAGTCGGGAGGCCGGAGAAATATGGCAGTAACTGGTAGCGAGCGCGCTTGGTCTGCCCGCTACCCGGTGCCGGGAGGTAAGAATTGGTCTCTTGCCCGCAAGAGGGCGCTCTTCTACGCTCTTCTCTACGCTCAAAGTCTTCTACCCTCATCCCACGGCTAAAAGAACGTTCAAACATCGTTATACCAAACTGGCGTGACGGTTTCGCCAGTTGTAGTCGACACCGCCCAATTGTAGGTAGACGGTTCAAGAATTATTTAGATTTTTGTAACATTCCATGAAATTGCAATACTGTAACCAGTACAAGTTTAATATTAAATACTTTATTGTTTTGGTGTTATAACTATTGTAATATTATTAAGATCTAGAGGGGTTTGATTTTCAGCGTGCGATCGAAGATCAATTAAGATTGCTCTCAAACTTAAATTCTTCGTAAGATAAGGCGACTAAAAAGTGGTAGCTTGATTTACACGGATTTATTTTAACAGTCGTAATGGGGAAACGGAAATCACTAGACTAATTGTGTTGCATTTCTTAATCTGTATATTACGTTAGATTTACGTAAGAAAGGCACGATTCGTCAATTTTTCGATTAGACATTGTGTAATTAGATGAAAGGCGATGCATTGGATCCTAACACCTTCTAATTTGTAATCGCCAATATTAATGGAGCTACTACATGAATAAATGTCTGAATAAAAGTCATGAAAAGACTTAAATTGTGCCTTGCGTCTTATATTTCATGCAACAAGTAGTCCAGACGGTACATAAATAATGATCTATAATTACGCCTCATATAATTGATTAGGACACAGCTGCATTCGATCATGACAACTTTTGGCGTTTGGCAATTAGCCCAAAGTTTCTTGCGTACAAGTGGCGATACGATAAGTCAACGCGACACGACATTGCATTCGATATCGTCCTCGATCCGACAACTTCACCGATTCTGTTTCAGAATCGTGGGCTAATCTCGGAACACGATTTTTCCCACGTGCTTTCCACCTCGATATCGTGTTCTGATAGGCCGGGGTCGGCCGTTTACCAAAATGTGGTAAATCTTTGACACTGTTGACGTTCATAGACATTTTCATGGCGAATACCTTTTTTAGTTGACATTAGTTCAAAAATATAAATAAACACCTAAACAAAAATACTGAAGTCTCTATTTTTTTTTACTATTACTAAACTGAATAAACCAGGGAGCCTATTTTTACCACTGGTGCAACAATGAGCGGAGTATAATATGCTTAATCCGGACTGGGCTCTAAGTGCTTACAGTGCTTTGAGCTAAGGGCAATTCGTATCGCTTCCTTTATTTATTAAATTGAATATTCTAATTTCTCGGCGCTATATTCAAGTTTCAATCATTTTGGTTGTGCATCGTCGGTAATTATTACTGAATGGGGATGTTCACCGCCATTTTCCAGCTACTTCCTAGAGCAACGATATGCAGACTACATCTCACGTACTGTCGTCTGTCCTAACCTTACTTCTGACCATTGAAGGATCTAATCGCTTCCAGAATCTCTTTATCAAATCGCTTCCAGAATCGCAAGTGTCGTCGAGTGACGACATCCGTGTATCGTATCGTCGCTTTAGAATCCGGGGGCCGACTGTTCCAGACATGCAGTGTGTATACCACCGCCAGAAACGCAAATCCGATAACGACGTTTGACATACCAGCAATGGTCTTATCAAGCATTGCGAAGGGTTTATATAAAACTATGTCTTTGTTTGACTATTATTTCTATTAGGGAGCTTTAGTATATATGTTCTCCTCAGTGCATTTATAAAATAGTAAAATGTTCTTGATCTAACCAATATATCAGAATTCCGAGGAAAACTTGCTTTCTTCTATTTTTACTTTATTGGTTTTTTAAAAAAGACTATATTTTTTCAGGTGTGTTTTTTGCTGCACAGCGTTACTACGTGATAAAAAATCCATCTGGCAATATTATCATCAAAATATTCAAATGTATTACAGTGAGTGTCTTTAATACTAGTTCACATTGATATATAATATTGAAGTTACAGTATTTAAGTTCCAAACGTATTTATGAAAAACATACTTGAGCTTGAGAAGCAATGGGACAAAGCGTACCTCAGGGCAACAGTGGGTGAAGTCGCTAAAATCCGTCTTTGAGATAAGTAGGGTAACCTGGGGAGAAGTGAGCCATCAAATTATCTTGCTAGATGAAGAGTAGCTAATCTGGCCGTGTCAATCTCAATAATGATCATTATGGAAACTCTCCTCACCTGCTTGACAGTCAACCAACAAGTGCGGCTTCGTCAAAACGGTTGTTAGGTTTAGTTCCGGCGCTTAAAGTTTTTATTTTGCATAACACTGTTAGGTACTTTTCATCTCAAAAGTACAACGCTGTTCACGCGATTGTGATGTTTTGTTTAGTGGCACGTGCCACAACTATATTATTTGTTATTTTGATGAAAGTTTTAAGTTTTCATTTCCAAAGTGTTTTTTAGGTGTACAAAATATAGTTTATCGTTGGGGAGAAGTGAGCCATATAACACCGGGGAGAAGTGGCCCAGTGGCTCAGTTTTCCCCATTTCAAACTGAGTGTAGGATATAAAATCAATAATTGGGCTTTCCATTTTGTAAATGCAAGGACAAAGCAACGTATATATATAAAAGGAAGATGACGATTTTTACCGAAATCGACTTTACAGATAAGCTAATGGAAACAAAAACTCAGATAGTGATAATTAATTAACCAGACCAGGGAGTCGAAGAGGCTAGAGAGTCCATGGAAATTCTACAGCCATCAATATCAAATTAACATTTCACAATGCAGCCATCAAAATCTACTAGACATTTCGCAACGCAGCCGTCAACGTCTATTCCGATAAAAAAATTAGCGTCGACACAGTCACCGACGTTTACACAAACATCGCCTTTGTTGAACAGGAGAAAGTTGATTTCTCCTGTTCAATTTAGAGGCTTTCACAAAGCATCTGCAAGGAAAAGATCTAGACCACACAAGAAAATACGACGAGAAATGATTGCAACTGACAAACTGAAAAAAAAAAGATATTTGTGGTAGAAGAATTTCTTCTAAAACTAGAAAACCAACTCCTATGCCTCAACTGCGAAAGAATATACGTTGATTAATTTTATTGTTCGACAATAAAGACGCCTTCTTAAATATTTCGTATTTTTATTATTACTTTTTAAGTAATTTATATTTTAACTTTTCGTATTTTGCAATTTGATGGCTTATTTCTCCCCAGTGCCGGGCAGAACAGCCAAATCCCCTTTTCAGTATATATTTATATTTTAATTGTTGGTTTGTTAAAAAACATTTCAAATTAAATATTATTATAAAAAGTGATACATGCGCTATGATAAAATTTTATTTCTGCAGTTATATCAGTAACCATACAATTATTAAAAATAGGTAAATAAAAGTGGGCCAGATCTCCCCAGGGTTACCCTACTGTAAATGATAGCTAGATTCTAATTCTTTTTAATGAAACATTGGAATATTGTAGTAAAAAATACTTTAGTACTTTTAGGACAAATTACCTAGGTTGGCTTTTTTAAAAATTCAATATTTCAACATTGGGCTATGCTAATATCTCAGTAATTATTACGTGTTCCTCTGGTAAACCAAAATGAAATACTCGAAATTTTGATCAAATGGAGAGTATAGGAAAATATAGCTAGTATCTTTCTTATTATTTTGGTAAAAGGGATATATTTCCTTTAACAAGTTTTTGCGTATAATTCACGTGTAGAGGCAGATATGTGAAAAACTACGTTCGTTAATGGGTTCGAAAAAAAAGCATTGTTCAAATCCTTCTACGTGAAAAAGACTACTGAAGTTTTAAGTAAATAGAAAAATATCGATATAAACCAATTTACCCATATATATTTACGAATAACTTTGAAATAATGGAAAAATTTCATCAGAGGTTTTATCCAAATAATAATAATAAAAACTCTTTATTTGCCTAAAATTTTCAACAAGGGGTGAGCTTCCAACAGCTAACCTTTGGTAGTTCATCGATGAGCGCATGACTGGACTTTCTATCAGTTCTTAAGTCAGATCGATGTAAGCAACATCCGCGTAGTCTATAATTGGCAAAAGGAGAGACTGTGCAAGGATTCATTGGGTATCCATAGGTGTGAATGCCTTAAGCATCTGTACAGAGTAAAAGCTAGCGAACATCTTTCGACTTACCTTATTGACTTGTGGTTACCAGGACAGATGTTCATCGATGTCTAAGATCTTTAACCTTTTTGAGAGTGGAATAGAGGTCATTAAATTTAACAGGCTGGAGTGTGGCTTTATCCGATTTCAATAGCGACTGGTGGCTTCCAATAAGGATAGCCTGGGACATATAGGAATCCATTTAAAGGTCAAGCAGCGCACACCGTTCACAGATGGCTTGGGATCGGAATTTAAGTTTGCGATCACGAAATTAACACATATTTCCTGGGATAAGATGATCATATAACTACATGTCATCGGCAAAGTGCGTATGGCTTAATTTTGACTGGGGATAGGGTTGATAAACGGTGATAATAGAAGAGGGATATAACTAATGTGAGTTGCAAGCAACTATGAGATATCCCTTAATTTGGTAAAATTACGGGTTTTCTATAGAAGTTATGCAGTTTATAAGGAATAAATAGTAGTATCGTAAATATATAAAAATGAAAATAACAACAGAGTATTTATACATTAAATTAATGCAAACATAAAAGCAATCATCTCAGATCTATGATTCATTACTCTCTATTCCAGTGTTGCTCTGATTTAGCAGCAAGGTTAGGATAAATGGCATCAGTAAGGGTTAAATCATAGAGAAAAAAAATAGGTTTAGACAAGATTCACAGGTTGACTTAATTTGTTTCGGCTCAGCTGACAGAATTTTGTAAGATCTACGCGGCGCAGCGACGAAACAATCACTTGTTGCCTTTCCGCGAGGTTATGTTTGATTGATTCTTTGGTCGCGCGGAGTGAATTTTGATACCCGTTTGATCGGACTCCTCGAGGACTTAAGCACACACTTCGCGCCGGTTTGCCTCGCAGTCCTTGATACACGAGATATATAGATTGATACTTGCTGACAACAGGAGCGTAGCTTCGCTAACTCTAGCGCGACTTCAGTGTGGAAGACCTTTTAAAAACGTTTACTAGTTAAACCAATACCAACATTTACCAATTAATTAAAATTTATAATTCTGTATTAGTCGGACCGTACATAACGTTTTATATCATTTCTCGGTGAATACAATTGTCTGCTCATTAAAAAAGATACAAACAATAACAACATTTACGTATGAATTAAAAATTATAAAAACCATCATAAGTGGACAGTGGGCTCGATTGCGTTTCTTCGTGAACTAAAATCAGAAATTAGTCCGTGTGAACGAGACAGGGCAATACGCTAGAGCGAAGTGTAAGATGACTGGTTGTCACTTTTTGCATTAAAACTGCCCGCCAAGGTCAAATCTTACACCGCACGAAATATGCTCGAATTTATTCGGACGAGTATAAGTTCGGCAGGTAGTATTTATCGACGATCGATCGTTTCATATACCGCTCTCACGTATTGCTCTGTCTCGTTCGCTTGGACTAATTTTAGTTTTAGTTCACAAAGAAACGCAATCGGGCCCACTATCTACACAGTTGTATCGTTTCTTGGACAGATATCAATATTCAAAGAATCAATACTAAAGAAACGTTCACAAACCAGCGGATATTTCCCCTTTTTAATATTATACCTTATAATTTGCAGTATTCTATCGGAAAGAAAATCAGGGGACCAACGATCAACTCTCATTGGCTGGATTCATCGACACATCTCTATGGAGAGGAGTTTATAGCAGACCTCAAAACCGCGCTAGGCATTGTCAAAACGCTTCTACCGCTGTCGTTTTACTACGCGCTTCTAGATCAACAAGTAGGTTTAATTAATTACTCATATTGGTTTCATGCCTATGGCTGAATGATAAGCTAATTTGAGCAAGATATGTATCTTGTGAAAAAATAAACAATGCTGAAAAACATCATGGAAAAGCTAGAAAGCAGCATTAGGATCAATATCTGAAAGTGTATGATTATTCTTTGAACTTTTTCAGGGATCAAGATGGACGTTACAAGCGGCGAAGATGGATTTACGTATCGGAAATATAGAGCTGTCCCCCGATCAAGTTTCGGTTGTTGTTCCGATAACTACAATTATTACCTTAACTATATTCGAAAAGGTGAGTTTTTTCTGCTTTTTTGGTTTTGACCAGATCGTACAAACGGAACTTATGAGACTCCGCCCTCTGTCTGTCTATCTGTATGTCTATTATTCACCCTCCATTATCTCGTTCAGTTTTAGAGCTTTCGACATAAATTTTGATAGTTTCCTAGTACTTGATTTTCCACACCTAGTCGAGTAGGATATCATCCTATTTCCAAATGGCTCATTTCGCTTATTTCAACACTCAACATTTATATTTTTATCTACAAAAGAATCATTCATTTCGTCTCAAGGGAAAGAGTTTTGGGAAAAATAAATACAGTTAGCCAATAACCTTTTATTGAGATCAATACGAAGCTATCTGCCTACCTGCATTATGGATAGCAATGTTTACATTGAAACGAGCGGAGCTCATAATATGAATACGATGCGACAGTCACGGGATTATCACTTGTAGATTTTAGTCTGTGGTTTAGACAATTGGTTAAAATACTGAAAAGGGGGATAAAAATAAAAATATATATATTAATAATAATAATAATAATAACAAGAAAAACAATAATTATATTGATAATGATTATGAATTAAAATAAAAATATATAAAAAAATCTTATCTTATATATTTCCTTGACACAACCGTGGCCCTCTAGTGTGACTCCCGAAGTGAGCTTTCCTTAACACAGGGGTGCCTGGCAAGGCGCGCTCGGCTGCTCTTTGCGTAGCACTATTGAAAGATAATCATTTGCGTTTAATGTATGCGCTATGTAACCTGGGCTCAGACAGATGTGTATATAACTTTAAAAGCATACAACGGCATTGTCTAAATTGTCATTTCATTTTCTGTTGTGCGCATGCATTAGAATGTATATGTAAAATAAAATAAATAAATAAAATAAACAAATTCGTCTGCAAAGTTGAATTTAAAAAAAAATAAACTTTTAAAATATAGACATTGGAAATCGTTTTTATTATAATTTCTAACGACTAATTATCGAAATCAAATCCTTCTGAAACCTTTAGGAATTATAATAATTGCATATATACTCATTTTCATTTATTTAATCTTTAAAAAATGCCTTTATGATTTGCTAAAAAACATTTCTATTCAGTTTGTGTGACAATTATTCATAGCAAAAATAACTTTCGAAATGCCTGAACCTCAGAGCTTGACCGTGATTTTTAACCAGTATTATTTAATATGGGTAGGTTTTCTTTATACTTCGGCGTATGGGAAGTTTTTGGAAATTAAAACTTTCGTTAACCATATTTGTTTTTTTTTTTAAATTAAATTATTTATCTGTGGATTACTGTCTGTACCCAGTTGCAGTCATTATTTTTTTTCGCTTCGAAAATTATGGTAAAGATTGCAATGGATTTAATTTGAGGAAATTTTCTGTTTATACATTTGTTTTCTATTTATAATTTATAATTTTGCTTTGTAAATATGTTGCCCCTTCTGTTGCAAGATAACGAAAGTGCTATTTGGCCATTTCTGCGTTTTAATGAGAACGGATTCAATGACATTAAATACAGGTTATGGCTAAATCCTTTAACTGTACCTAAATCGCTTTTGGAGCTACAGCATTTAGATTGTTTATAACTAGAAGTTACTAAAAACACACAAAGTAAAATTAGCCAACGTGGAAATTTGCCTTATTTGCCAGAATGAATGTATTTAATGATGTTGAAATTTGCTTCTTTAACTGTGTTAACTTAATCTAAATGAACAAATATTACCGTGGTCAACCGTTTAACTACTAAATTGGCTACAAATACACCTAACTGTGACCACGATACAAGAGCTAATGATATATCAGATAATAAGAATAATAATATAAAAGGATTATAAGTTAATAAGATAATAGATAATGTGATAATAAGATAATAAGAATATAAGACAGATATAAGAATAGAATATAAGAATAAGAATATAAGAATAGAATATAGGTATATAAGATAGAAGTTAAGAAGATAAGAATAGAATAGGTAGATATAGATTGAATATAATAGATTAGACAGAAGATAAGAATATAAGGATATAAGACAGATAATAAGAATAAGAATAATATATTAGAATAATATATCAGATTTTGAGAAATTTCATAAATTTGGTTAAAATATAACGAAATAAAGTGTTTGGGTACTTACAATTATATTACTTCAATAGGTTTATTTCAAAAAAACCATTAAAATAAATTTTTGGAACATCTGTAAAATTGCAGATTTCCGATGGGATGGACGATGTGGTCTAGTTACCAGGAGATCAGGTTGGTGACCGCTGCTAGGTATCTAAGGCTGGTGCTCATATCTATGTAGTTTGGGACAAGCTTGGCTTTTGCTTTCGACAATTTTCCCACTTGTCATACCACTTAGATACGAAGATAAGACCTTGCCCTTCGGGACCCCACTGTGGAACAAATTATATCTGAAATAACATCAGCCGATTGCTAACATTGCCTGCGATCCCGCATATATGAGTCAAAACAGCATGGAGCGTAGTCGTCATAATAGTAGGTCGAAAACGACATAGTTATACTCACTACTGAAATCGACGTGTTAATATCGTGAGCGTTTTATCATTTATAGCCCACTTTATGTCTTATATAACTTTGACCATCGCAGTGGTGGTGCTGTGTCCTGCATGGAAACGGGCTTCCTAGGAATCCAGCAAACCGTGCGAGTCAAGAAAACTATTTAGCTGAGAGAAGACAACACGCGCAAGCACTTTAGAGAGTAGTGAGAGGATTGTATTGGTCTATAATCTTTCTCAGATTGAGGAATAGGCTTTTTAGATACAGGAACTACAAATGCTTGTTTCCAGGGTCAATAAAAATGCTATTAAACAGGGAACAATTCAAGATACGATTTCAACGGGGTGCGTCCGCCGGCCGAGAGAGGGCGCTCATCGATTTTTATAATGAAATTAATGTTCAGATTAAAGTCTTAGATTGACACCACAGATTTTTTAGCTTTCGGGCTACATCGGTTCCGTAACAGTTTGTAAGAAATTAATATAAGAAATAATAAATCAATATAACAGCCATCTGAGGCCATAATTATGATGACCACATGGCTAAAAAAAGATGAATATGAATATGAATATGGACCACTATTCTGTGTCATGAATGCATAATGTTTTAAAAAACTACATTTTATCTATACTAATACATTGTATTATAAAGAGGTAAAGTTTGTGACGTTGTAGGAAGTAATCTCTGGATCTACTGAACCGATTTTGAAAATTCTTTTACCAATAGAAAGCCACGTTATTTGTGAGTGTCATAGGCTATATATTAATCCGAAAAGACTTTTTCGTGGTAGTCGAAATTGCAAAGTAAGTCGGAGAATAAGCGGCCGAACGTAAACGTTTCTAACTAACGCTGCCTTAACGATGATAGATGTATGATTAAGTTCTAGAGAAAAGTTGTAGAGCTTGATAGTGCCTACAAAAAAGTCAGCGACAGCATATGTCTAACTTTTATATTTAAGCCAAAAAAGTAGTATTTTATATTAAAAAAATAATTTAAATCGTTAGGTCATGTTTATTGGTCATATTATCAACAATTGTGAATTCTTATCAAAATAAGTAAATTTATTGTCTCAAGTGTTTAAAACAAAAGACTTTTCCCTTTTACTGCATATAATTTCCCTTTTACTACATACATGGTTAAAGAGATAAGACACTCAGTTCACAAGAAGACACTCACAAATAACGGTAATATAGCCAAATTGGAATGAAAATACATACATACATATGCAGTAAAAATATAACCCTTCTTTTGGCAATCAGGAAATAAATCATAGCACTCAGTACTAACCGAACCACACTCATAATTTCATCACAAGTAAAAAGTTTTACCGGCCAACGAAGTGGGCACGGGTCAGCTAGTTGTAGATATAGGGCATAGGAGAACATTCCGTTTATCAATTTGTCGTAAATATATTGAAATTCGTATCAAAATTTTTGGAACAGGTATATTTTGTATAATTTTTGGAACAGGAAATAAAGGAATATTAAGAGCTAGGAGCCATAAATAATGCGCTTTTTCACAAGAAGGCGCTAGATCTAGAGCCAAAAGCAATAAGGTGGCAGTACCGATCAGTTGTTATGCACATAATATAGAAAATTACGATTATTGATTGCTTTATTTTCAGCTTGTATATCCTTTCTTGGAGAATAGAAATATACGTATCAGTTCGTGTTATCGGCTTATGGCAGGATTTTTACTAGCCGCTGTAGCGTTCCTCATTGCGGGAACCGTGGAGTTATCTATTCAGGTAAATAGTGTTTTACTATTTAAGGATACGTCTAAGATATGATTAAGTAAGATGTCATGGTATTTTACGACCAAAACTGTCTGTCTTAGACTGTCTTTAGGACTGTCTTTAGACTGTCTTTAGGATTCGTTTGTATGATAGCTTCTAATGAAACTGTTCCATTGGTAATAATAAAAAAAAAATACCGATATAAATGTTTAATCCGATTAATCATTATCAGGATTTTTGTAGTATGGGGTTGAAGGGTTGTCTCTCAAAAACGGGCAATCCGATTTCATCAGATCATTCTATGGTCGGTTGTCTGCTATGTATAAAAATGTGATAACACAGTAGTCCAATTGCATGGCAACTAGCCGTTCCAGTTTAGGTGCGGAAACATTAAAAGTTAATCAGCTCTAATCATTGACGAAAAAATACATTAGTGGAAGAATTTTTAAATTGGACGACGTATACAGAGTACATCGTGTATACAGAGACCCAAACAGATATGATTTTATTTTCGTTTTCCCGTCTACATGGTGTGTCTCAAAAGTTATAAAACATAACTTTTCAAAAGATTTATTGATAATGCTGGAAAAAATTGTTATTAATCTTTATAGTACTCTCCATGAGCATCTATTTATTTTTTCCACCGACTCTTCCATACCCATGCCCGGTACGCCCTCACGAAGGCCTCGACGGGAACCTCCTTGATTGCTGTTGTCACAGCCGATTGGATAGCGTCAATGCTGTCAAAACGGCATCCTTTGAGGGTGGTTCTCATCCTCGGGAACAAGAAAAAGTCGGCCGGAGCTATATCGGGACTGTAGGGTAGTTATGGCAACGTTGCCACATTGGACTTCGCCAGGAACTCACGAACGCGCAGAATCGCATTGTCATGATGCAGCACCTAGGTAGCGGCAATGTTTTTTCGTAAGCGGGTGACCCTTTCCCTCAATCGGGTTTCTTCAATTTCGGAATTTTCAGAAGGTCATAACTTAACAAATCACGCACACGAGTTATATTTTCATCGGTTTAGCTTGTTGTTGTCCGCCTAGAGCGGAGGCCATCGATTACTCCTTCCTGGCCCTCCTTGGACTTCTTCACCCACAAAACTTGTACATACGATTAAGCAGACGATTAAGCACGATGTAGGCTTACTTGGGCGATTCGTGAGTTTCAGCAGCTTTTTTTGTCGAGTTTTGTGCGAAATTTGATCACCCAACGTTGTTAGATATCGCTCGTTGTGACGTGGTCCTAAAACAAGGGTGCACTAAATCAGCTACCTGATTTTTTGATTCGCGCAGCAGACTGACCATTGGTGCGCTATGAAGATAAGATCCCCCCCTCCCTCCACCTCGCCCAACCAGTTCGAATACGCTGCGACCAGTAGGGGTGCGATAAAAAAATATTTTATGGCTTTTGGGACAAACCATGCATGATATGAGACGTAGGTAATAGTTTTATAATATAGTAGTATATTATATATCTGAGGGAGAAGATAGTAAACAAAGCGGTCTGACAGATAGGTATAAAATCCAAATGGTTAGCATATTATCCAGTCATAATACTGTTAAAATCGAAGAAAAAGCAATTTTCTAGGAACTTTAATTTGCTGATTTTTCTTTCATTTTAACTGAAAGTCTAATGAAATCTTATTGAGTCTGACTTTAAACATTTTTAGTCGGTTTATTAACTTATTGACTTGGAAATTGACACAGAGGTATGTTATTTTAAAAGTCGCATTTGCATTTCTCTGCCTGTTACATATAAGATATATGCAAAAGATATATGCAATAAATACAATTTCAATTATAAAAGTGAAACTTTAGTTAGACATTTTAATATATCCCGATTTAGACAACTAAATTAGATCCCTATGCCTTCATTATGTCATGTTTATATCTGTTATTTAAAAAAATACTTGAATAATTTATAAGCTATGTCAAAACAACATTTAAGATAAGTGTTGTCAGTAGTAATTCTGTAAGTTTGAAATTGAAATTGAAATAACCCACTTATTTGGGTGCGAAACTTGCTAACTGTGAACTGGAATACAGCTATTATTTCAAGGATTCAGGGAAGACTTGAATATTTGAACAGTATCATTATTTTTCTTGAGGATAAAAAGTAATATATATATATAAATATATATATATATATATATATATATATATATATATATATATATATATATATATATATATATATATATATATATATATATATATATATATATATATATATATATATATATATATATATATATATATATATATATATATATATATATATATATATATATATATATATATATATATATATATATATATATATATATATATATAATATTTGATTGTAAATGTGTAAATTATTATTTTTTCAAATTGAAATTATGTTTATTACTAAAATGATAAAATAATGAAAGGGCACTTATCTGGTCTGTGGCGACCAGGAGCGACTCCACGCCTTTTTCGTTTTCTCTTCTTTCAGTATTTGCGGTTTCCTACTGTGGTATTCGAACCTTTCTACTTTATCCTACAGCGGCAACACAACAATGCGAAAGATGAGAATGAATATTTTCCAGCATTCATTCTCGTCTTTCGCATTGTTGTGTTGCCGCTGTAGGATAAAGTAGAAAGGTTCGAATACCACAATAGGAAACCGCAAATACTGAAAGAAGAGAAAACGAAAAGGGCGTGGAGTCGCTCCTGGTCGCCACAGACCAGATAAGTGCCCTTTCATTATTTTATCATTTTAGTAATATACATATATATATATATATATATATATATATATATATATATATATATATATATATATATATATATATATATATATATATATATATATATATATATATATATATATATATATATATATATATATATATATATATATATATATATATATATATATATATAATTATAGTAGTATGTTATATACATATAATCATAGTAATGTAAATAAAGAATATATATTACGCTTCTTTCTCTTTTACCACCAACGAGGTTAACTGAAAGAATATCAAACTCTTAAAGAATTTTGCAATCATATTTTTTTTTCAGAATGCGAGACTTATGGTTGGGACCGAACCGAATTTACTGTCCGTGGCATGGTTATTACCACAGATGTTTTTTATATCTATCGGAGACGTTAGTATACATTCAATTTTTATGGAGATTTATAAAATATTTTTTAACCTTGCGTTATGTCGGTATTGGAATTTTGGATATGGACGCTTTGTAACACATTGTTTTATGGATGTATCTTGCTATCACTTCACCTTTACGTTTTATAAGCCCTAAATATCCACTCTCTTTTAGTCTTGAGACGAAGCAAAATTTTTATGGTGCGACATCAAGATAAATATATCTCGATTTCGCACCACAACAATTTTGCTTCGTCTCAAGACTAGTAGTAGTAAACGGAGTGGGGGGCTATTTTCCAGCCCTTGATGTCATCTGGATCTATAAGATCTTTTGTAACTACCCACTTTGTGGTTGGGTCAGTCCAAGCAGATCACTGACCTTTAAGTTAGGCAGATCACTGGGTTTGAGGAAGGCTCGTCCCGGTAAACTGTGTCTTTTTGCGGCGAGGCCTGGGCAGCGACCAACGATGTGTATGCTGTCTTCAGGTTCTTCTCCACATATTCGACAGTCCTTGCTCTCGGTCAAGCCAAGGTTGAATAGATGTGTTCTAAGGGTCGTGTGTCCGGTGAGGAGACCGATAGTGGTTCTTAGGTTATTCTTGCTCATATCAAGTAGGGCCTTGGTTTACTTTTGAAGTGGTTGCTCTATCATGGCTTTTGTATAGCGACATTCCTGGCTCTGTTTCCAGGATGCCCGATATTCCTGCTTCAAGCAGTCCCTGATGATTTTTTTACCTCTAGCGAAAGGGACCCCAACAACTGGCTCCACTGGGCATCCCAGTGTATCCAGTTTTGGCAGTCTGTCGGCCTCTTCGTTGCCGGGTATGCCTTGATGGCCCGGTATCCATATTTGAACACGCCTGGTGTATCCTTAAGTCTTATTCCTCCCTAATCCCAAATAAATGTTTTACAATATACTTTTTGCCTTCCCTGTTATAAATAAGTACCTACAAAAAGTCATCGCTCGGACGTATTGCACGTCGTGAAATACTTGTCTATCCGGGTAGAAAAATTACATAAAAATAACTTGCGGAAGTGCCGTGCATTTTCGGAAGTTTGTTTCAACGGGATCTGCACCAGTGTCTGGGTAGCTAACCATCAGCGAAGCAGCCAGAGAAGATCATGAAGGAAACGGTTTTTTTGAGGTACCCCTTTTCTTAATCCTGGATCTATTTCCACTGTGGCTGTTCAGCGCCCACCACACCTTAATTAAATACAGTCCACTGCCTGACGTTCAATATTAAGGTGATTTTGTTAGCTTTTCCCAATTGGTTGAGCACTTGCATGCAGTCCCAGACCGCAGAGGATTCTGTGGTGGCTTTAGCCAGAGCGCCCATCGCTGCTCTGCTGCCAGAGCAGATGAGAACTTTTTTATTTTTTACCTCAAGTCGACTTTTGAGTTTTACCCATTCTAATATGGCAAACACCTCGATTTGGAAAACCGTGGCATATGGTTCAAGGGGGATGCTGATTCTGTGATTGGTTTTGGGTCCGTACACGCCTGGGCCAAAACTTCCATTTGTTTCTGATCCATCGGTGAACCAGGCGTCCGCGTTGTGGCTTTGGAACCACTAGGGATTCTTCCAGACTTCCCTAGTGGGGATTACGTCCCTAGCTGACTAGGGATCCCTAGTTGGTTGACTGGAAGATATTGCTGTAGTGTAGCAATAAGTCCGCCATTGTACCTTATTTTATTGTGCAATAAAGAGATTTTCATTTCATTTTCATTTCATTCATTACGATTTTATAGGACTTCTCTGCCAACATTTTTTTTAGTAGTCGATCCTGGGTCAGGGTGAATGGTCTATTGGGCTTTTAAAATACGTGAAGGTGAAGTGATAGCAAGATACACAAATGATCACATAGACATATACAGACGTGGACAACTTTTGAATCAAAAACGGACTCAACAAATGTTTATGCATAAATTATTATAAGCTCTGCTTGAACGCTATTTTTCGTTCGCACTACTTATTGCAATTTTATGCGGCCATTAGCATCTATGTTTAGCTATGATGCAAATGTCCATCGAACAGTTAAAAATCAACGTCCACGTTTGCATAGTCTGAGCTACCATAAGAAAATACTTTGGAAGCATAAAAATGCTTTCGAATTGCATCTTATTATTAGGATTATTGTTTAAATACTTACCAAAATATCTAATTTAGTAATAAGTTAGGACGAATCAAAATTTACCCGACTCTATGTATTTATTACAAGCAACAACCTCTTTTCCTTATTTTTCCGATGTATTTAAAAAAAAACTAATAATGTAACAAATGCAACGGAACATCGTTGACATAACGGGGGCCTAATTTTTGAACTCATAGATAATTTTTGAACCGATAACGTCATTCTCTCGCTGTTCATTTAAAATTGGAACGTGGAATGCAGAAGTGATAGAGATATAACGACATCTCGACTACGACATATACTCTATCGGTTCAAAAATCAAGCCCCAGTCGCCATGTTTCAACGCTTTGAGCTACGAATTTATTTGTATTTTTTTAACGATGGTATTTTTATTACAATGAATAGTGTTGTAGGGGAAAAAATGTTTTTTAGGGCGACGATTCATATTTATAAATTTCATAAATTACATTTTTGGCATTTTTTAAACGGTAATAAGTAATACAATTTCTAATAGGTAATATATAGGTAATGTATAGGTAATACATAGGTATATCTTAAAGAATTAAGAAGAAGAAATAAATATTAGGTATATGTTTTAACTGTAGCACCTTATACTAAACATTAGGATCAAAAAGCTTATCAGGATCAAGCAATTAGTAACACATAAATTGCTATTGTAATGTGCATAAATTGCACATAGATTGCAATTGCAGTATTAAAAAATAATAATGGGAATTATTCTGCAATACAAAGCATTTATTATGTGCAAGAAAAAAAGTATGATGGCTAGAAAGCATATGTTGGAATGAATCGATATAGATTACAATATGTGATATTTGTCCTATATCACCAAAATATATCACCAAAAGTTCTGTTGCATTATACAGAATCGTACTCAATGTCATTCTTTTTTTTTTTATAAACACCCCAAGATTCATCCATATTCACCACTAAATTTACATATTATTATTACGGTTTTGGTATAACTGTAGTATAGGAACCTCTCCTGGATTGTTGATTTTTAAACATCACCCGACTATATTCACCACGCAGATTCCGAATCTGCAATAATCTTTTGTCGCTCTCAATAAATAAGCGAGATAAAGACATTCAAAGTTTGCATACTAAAAGTCAACAAATCGGCCATATTGTTTCAGGAGTAGTCTCTGGAAAATAGTCGATATATCGCGAGTTCTCTAATATCGATAACAATTCCCGATATTACAAAAAAAATATGGCATGCTCGTGAAAAAACATGTCTGCGATATTTAAAAAAATGAGAATATTTTCGAGGTTTTGTTCAATGACATTGCGTTTTGATAACAAAACGTATCCTGAAACAATAGAAAATTCCTAAATATGGGTATATCACCTCAAGCAGATTTTTTTTTCGAATTTCGTGCGAAATTCGAAAAAAAATTAAATTGAAAAAAATTGGCTGCGGCGCCATTGATGTTAACATGACAATGTGTTTGCGATAATTCAGTTTTTTTCCAAGGTTTTTACAAAATGACTTTGGTGATGATGACAAAAGGTAACCTGAAACAAACGAAATTTCTTCAATATCAAATTAACGTTTATAAAAAGTTTTTCAAATTTGGCGCGAAATTCGAAAAAAAATTTTTTCGAATTTCGCGCCATAATATTACCATGTGTTAGCGATCATCTAAAACAATTGGACAATTTTCGAAGTTTTTACGAAATGACTTTGTGTGTTGATGACTAAAGGTAACCTGAAACAAACGACATTTCGGGATATCTTGTCATCAATATGCAAAGCCATTGAAAAAAACATAAAAAATAGTGCCCTTTTTTCAATGTTTCGCGAAAATATGTATTTTTCCGATCGTTTTTTCAAAATATTTCGTTGAATCTAAAAACTGCTAATTGTCATAATTTCTGTAATATCGCTAATTGTTATCGATATTACGATATACTCGAATGTGTCCCACACGGTATGTCCAAACAAAATGGCCGCAACTTTCTTGACATCGGAATAAAAATTTTGAACGCCTATATCTCGCTTATTTATTGAAATCGAATAAAGATTATGGAAGATTCGGAATCAGCGTACTTAATATAGCGTGTATAATTTTTTATTTTGGTTTGTTTACATATAAAATGTAAACTTTAGAAACAGATTTAGCATTAAAATAAACAATCTATTAGTGTATATTCTTTTCTTATTTTTGGAGAGAGGTTCCTATACTGCAGTTTATTCCAAGTTTTTTTATTAAACTATATATATATATATTAAACAATAACACAAAGTATATATATATATATTAAACTTGCTATTTTTGATATTTATATTTTGGGGGAATACAATATTTTTGTTTATTTGTGATTAAAGCATCTAATAGCAATTACCTAAAAAAATGCACTGAAACTGCTATTTCCTTTAGTTTTATTTTTAGCTCATTTTTATTTGTGGCTCATTTCATACGTGTCAGAAATTGCCAAAAAAATATCAATTTATGAACTTTTGTCTTTGAGTGGTATACCTTAGTGTAGACTCTTGCCTTTTTTAAGCGGAAACTGATGACTCGAGAACAGAACGTATTTTTTTTGGAGACGAATACATTCGATATTAGGACTTTCTAATCACTAAGAATAATTCTAATTTCCTTTTATTAACTCGTGTGATGTTTTGTTGTTGTAATATCGTTTAAAAATAGTTACACGGAATTGTTCCTTAGGTTTTCTTTTCGACCACCAGTCAGGAATTTGCATTCAATCAAGCTCCTGCCAGCATGAAGGCACTGATGCAAGCCGCATTGATGACGATGCAGGCTTTTGGTAACATTATCATCATTATTGGTACTCGATTGGCTACGAACTTCGAGCAGGTACGCAATTCTATATAATACAGAAAAAAGCAATATTCTTAGTTTTTAAAACGTCAAGATATACCTACGCGTTTTCTGAGGTATTATTATTTTAGCAAACTGTTTGATAAACTACAAGAGTCCAAATATTAAATTTATAAATTTAAAATTATTTTTTGTCTGTCTGATTTCTCCCAATTCCGACCAAACAAACAGGTATAATAAAGTTATAAAGAAACGTATGACAACGTTATATGTCTCTTACAACGTAAACGTGTAACAAAGTTATAAGGAAATTCTCATAATTCTACAAACTGAAGAAAATCTGTCAAAAAACAAAATAATAAAGAAAAAATGGATTTTAAAAATAAATAACTCACCTTCAAAGCATTGTTAAAAAGAAAGCCCTATATAGAAATTGACTAAATCCACAAACGTATCCTCTCATTTATCCCTTGGTAAAAATCAAATACTGTTATCGATTCAAGATAGGAATGTCCAAAGCTGAGAAACACTAAAATTATACACATTTCATTTTGAGTGATGACCACCCAGTCGCGTTCAGTACTTCCGAATTGGATTATTTGATTTTCGGATTACAGTTCTTCAAAAAAAAAATTTTGTTTCGCCTATTATCGCTTTAAATTGCAAGGTTCGAACTTTCAAAACCCCAGATTATATAAACCGCAACTGTGAAATCCTGCCACTTATAAATGCTAAATGATTTTTGATGTATCTTATGCATCTCAAGAAATTTTGATTTTCAAGAAATTTCCCAAGAATAGGTTGGGAGTAATATAGATTTTTTAATACCTTTAAATAAAAGAGAAAAACCTTGTTAATCCTCCATGAACCATTTTAATTGCATTTGGACGTTCCGAACCAGAGCTCTAGTTTTCGATAGTAGGAAAACCGTTATAATTCGCGGATTATATTGAATGATTATGATTAATATGATTATGATAAATATTGAAGTATAAAAGACTTTAAGTGACGATAATTTCGAATGTGGCTACAACAAACGAGCATAGTGGAAACCAGTACGACGTTAGATCGTCTGTTTTACTTGGATTCCATAATTTTTAACTATTGAACCTGTTTTGTTTCAGTCGACACAGTCTTTCGCTTATGCATCGATGGCACTAGTCGCTATGGTTGCTTTTTACTTCCTGTCGAAAAGATTTGATATGAGATTAAGAGAGAGTCAAGACCGTCAACTGGAAAACACACCCACATACTACTCGACTCACCTTTAAATTAATATAGAATAACATAAGTACAAATAAATTAAATCATAATGTTTCTATTAAATAAATATATTTAAATTATTCAGAGATAATTGCTGCTATTCTGTAACGCAAAGGAGGCGAATTGCTTTTTCTTTAAATTTTGATGCTGCCCGAAGCAGCGCACACATATAATTCACATTCAGAAAGTTTCGTCTTATTTGTTTATTAAGCTATTCCATAGCTTTTATCGCGGGCCTAGGCCAGCGCGCAGCGCGGCGACCGAATGAAGAAATTTCTTAACGAAAATGAATGATTTTAAACTGATAATCACGTCTAAACGAGTACTGCTTACGATTCGAAAAAAATATATGTTAAACAAGAACATTTTCATATATTTCTTAGCTTTGAATATTTTAGATTTTGTTTATTTAGTGTAATTAATTTGTGAAATTAGGTCTAACCGAACACAAAAACGACTACTACGCAAATACTATCTGGCGTATTATTATGAAACCTACACCATTTAAAAGATTTTTTAATTATCTATCTTCTTATCTACGATTTTTTTGAATAATTTGGTTTTTTGCTTTATCGAATAAAAAATTCGTGCGCGGCGCTCTATTGGAAGACGTTTAAATTATTCCGAATCATTTGCTTCCGCAGCCGCAAATGATTCGGAATAATTTCAAAGTTTCCCGATAGAGCGCAGTTATCTGATATCAGAAAAAATAAAATAAATAAATAAATATAATTGCATAAGTTGTTAAAAATGCTATGCAATAGCTTTACCGCGGCAGTCCCCGAGTGCCACACGTATTTTTATTTTTGCATTGTTTTTTACATCAGCAAGAATCGAAAAAAATCGCCTGTTTACAGAATAGCGGCAAATAGGTGAATTATTTAATAATAACAGGAAAACAACATGAATTTGAAGTATAATTTTGTTATGATTTTATTAAAATAATACTCTAACTATGTCTTACATTAGATTATATTGAAATGTGTGATATAGCCATAAGGATTTAATGACGCCTTTTGTTAAAAATTAAGTGACAAATATAATGAAATATTTTTATAACTGATAATTTGATTACGTTTATGAGTCTCTGATAAATATGATGATTAATGTTTTTATTGTTTTTATTTTTTATTTCTGGTTAAATTTATTTATTATATATTTTGCGTTTTATCTACGTCGTTTAATCTACGTTTTCAATATCAACTACTATGTTTTCAATAATTTCAAGTTTCCAATTTAGCTTTAATGACTCTTTTATATTAATTAATGTACACTGTGTTTATAGAATGCCTGCCCAAGCACAAGCTCTGCTTTAAACATCATCTTAAAAAAGATTAATATCTTGCTGTTATTTAAGTAATTTAGTATAATATTTTGTAGTATTGATGTTTTTAATTGTAAATTGTATTTTTTGTGAATTGCTTTATAAATAAATAATTAAAATTGTCAAGTCATCGCGTAAGTAAATTATGTTTACATTTTTTGTAATTGAATGATAATATAATCCGAATAGACTGCGATAGTTGGTGGGATGGAATCTGTCAACGCCTAGTTAAACTAGCTTACATTTCTTTACGGTAGTGTAACGTTAAACCGCTAGAGCGCACGGTAAGAAGGCAAACTTAATAAAAAAAATATTTTTGTCAAAATATAATATAAAAAAATTGGAAATATTTCGGAACTTATTATTTTGTATTCAAAAATCACTTGATCGATTTTATGTATTGTGCTTACGTTTTGCTTATGAATTATTACAAATTTCCAAACCATTTAGAGTATTAAACAATTTATTGATACAAAATTGACATCGGGTTATATTATTTTGAAAATCGGAACCTGGAAATTACATGAAATTATTTAAAATGATTTATTCGATTATTCTGTGTATGTTTCCTATGAGATATAAAGTATTATAAAATTAAAGTCATATAGAACGTTCGATCTCTATCTAACTATTCATATAACATTTATAGTGAAAACATTTAATTTTTACCTTTTAATTTAAATATGATGTATGAGAAGATAAGGAAAGAATATTGGTATGGGATGAGAGCGGTAAAGTTGGTGGGGGAACGGAGATGGAGGGAGAATATAATTCGAAATACCTTTGGAAGTATCAAATACTAGATTAAGCCAATAATTGAAATCGAAATTCTTTTCTATTCAGTCTCAAAAATAGATAGGCCTAAAAGACCTTAACCTTTAAAAGGATTATCCTTCCGGCGATATTGGTATTTCGCTCATGACTTCAATATAACATTCAGGGAAGGGGGGGGGGGGTAGGTTATGTTTGTCTCCAGACTGTCCCAACTTAGGGAGCTAACGGGCCCATGATGAGTTGGCCACGATGACCCATGTGTTCAGGGTCGGTCACACTCACGGGTCAACACCCATCCGACGGCCTCCAAGCACGTGGAGCGAACCTGGGTAGGACCTGGGTCAACCAGTCTCCCCTGGGAATCAAACCTCTGGCGCTCCTGGACGGTCTGCGCACCGTGCGGCGCAAGCCAATCGATTGTGCTCTCCGACTAACATTCGGGGGAGTCTGGGAACTGTATTGTTTCCTATAGAGCGGGGGTGGTTGCGTACCTTACGGCGACTGCTCTTGAATTGACCAGAGCCGGGCAAAGGACGCCTTAGTCCGCGATAGATTCGGTGTACTCCGTTTCACCGCTTCGTAAGTGAGAGGACCGCGCAAGCGACCTCGAACTCGGAACTCTGGTCACAATTGGAAGTGAGGGCGCGAGTATCTTGAGCCCGCCGGGTTTATTCCTGGCTAACTCGCGGTAAGGCGTTGGACTCTCACGAGTTGTGGCGTAGCTAGACGTTGGATTGTTATTGTCCAAAGTCTTCTACGCTCAGTGCAGGTCGATAGAACGACTAATCGTTAAAACGTCCTGTGGTGACGGGCTCGCCCGTTGTAGTCGACACCGCAAGATGTCCCAACTATTCTCTGTAGTTACCCAACTTCAACAAAAGTTAAATTCATCGTATTCATTATCACTTCTTATTGAATGCCGTAGTTAGTACATTATATTGTATATTTTTTTCTGGATGATACTTTGAGCTCCACTGGATAGGAAGGTCAAAGAAAATGAGATCGCCACTTTGTTGGTAATATTACTGTCTATATAGAATACATTTTTCCAACTCCTTTGAACATATGAAACATAATGAATAGAGTAAGAAAAAGAACAGAAAATATGTAAGGCACAACAAAAATCCATTGAATAATAAGTTTTCTTAACCCTTGACTACACTCGCGGGGTACAAACGTACCCCACTAGATCTATTTCACACTCTAATTCTGTAGTCGCACGGGTGTCGGTGTTGCGCGTCCATGTAATCTGTGTCGCCAGAGAGTGTGTTTCTAAAATTAGGCCTAATTTTATGATTTATTTTATAAAAAGACTATTATTTCTAGTGCAAAAACATTTAAACATGATTAAATGTTGTGTGAAAGTACATATTTCTTAGCTTAACTTACTTTATTTGAAAAAGGTAGTATTTCCGGTTGTCTTTGTTAAAATTTTATATATGTTTTGTTATGTTTTACCAATTGGAATAATATTAAAGACATTCGATTCTCAAATGGCGTTTTATTCCTATGCTAAAATAAGAAATATATATAATTTCTCATTTATATAAAAAATTTGCTAAAAAAGAAAAGGGGTACAAATCAACCCCACTAGTGGACATACGTGTGCCAAAACCGCGAATGATTGGTTATCTTAATACTATCGACTTGGATAAGTCGTCGTCGTTAATTTTATAGTTTTATCATTTTAGTTCTTTATTATGATGCTTACATTCAAAGGAATTGCCTGAGAGTTGCCTGTAAAGACAGGAAACTCTTAAGTTTTCCGAGGAATTCTGTTGCCGAAATATACATTTGTCTCTTAATTGAAGTTCCGACCTTTATAAATCGAAATTTAGGACTGAAGGCTTATTTCTACACTAGGAAAGAATATATACATGGACTCCTTAAGTAACGATCTCTTCCACTGCAATAATGGTTAAACAAGCATACGGTTTCATAAATACACTACTCCATGTTTGATAATGTATGAAGCATAATGACTTCCAAAACGCCAAAGCCGTTTGTCTTTGTTAGAATGTAGCCCGTCCTTATCTAGAAACTAGCTGTTTCCTTATTGATTGCATGAGAAGTCATTATATATCATTATGTAAGTATGTACGGTCTTAACTATTTGTTGCACTTGCGGTGAAGGTTAGCGTGACGTCACTCAATTGCACTATATTTTGATATTTTTACCGCCAACCCTCACTCGTTTAAATTGCAGGCTATTAATTATTTATTCTTATATTATATGATAGTTAGTATTCTACGTGTCATTCTATTTGTATACTTATGGTGATATTTTTATTAATTTTACTTTTCATTGCCTTGGTTTTACTGTAATATAAGCAAATAAGAAAAAAATAAAAAATACTTGTGGCACTCGGGGACTGCCACGGTAAAGCTATTGCATAGCATTTTTAACAACTTATGCAATTATAATTATTTATTTATTTTATTTTTTCTGATATCAGATAACTGCGCTCTATCGGAAAACGTTGAAATTATTTCGAATCATTTGCGGCAGCAAATGATTCGGAATAATTTAAATGTATTTCGATAGAGCGCCGCGCACGAATTTTTTATTCAGTAAAGCAAAAAAACCGAATTATTCGAAAAAATTCGTAGATAAAAAGATAGATAATTAAATTATCTTTAAAATGGTGCAGGTTTCATAATAATACGCCAGATAGTATTTGCGTAGTAGTCGTTTTTGTGTTCGGTTAGACCTAATTTCACAAATTAATTACACTATGTAATATAAACAAAATCTAAAATATTCAAAGCTAAGAATATTAGGAAAATGTTCTTGTTTAACATATATTTTTTTCGAATCGTAAGCAGTACTCGTTTAGACGTAATTATCAGTTTAAAATCATTAATTTTCGTTAAGAAATTTCTTTATTCGGTCGCCGCGCTGGCCTAGGCCCGCGATAAAAGCTATGCAATAGCTTAAAAAATTTTTTTTTTTGTATAAGAACCACGCACGATACAACATTCTTTCCTGGACTACTGATGACGACGCAGATATATAACCCTGCAGTGGCATCATGAATACTGGCGTTTTCACATTACAATGTGTCGGATCCAGTGCAATAATGTTATTGTTTATTATATTACGTATATTTTCTGAAATGTATACGTCGCTGAACCTATGTAGTTGTGTTTTTTCACACTGGCCATTTTGAACTTGGGTTTGCGTTGGAATTGCAAATTCAAATAAATGATAATTCAAGTCCATGTTATTTTTTTTTACAACCAGTTATTTATTTGTCTCTCTTTCTTTTGTTTTTACTCAAATGTTTTTGTTTGTTTTTGTTTCATGGCAAAGTTGAAAATTTGCATTATTTTCAAATATGAGATCCTGTGCCGGTGTTTTTTCTATTACAGCTTCTTGCAGTCTGGCTCTACAGTAACTGTAAACAATAATGGGGAAGCTCATGATTAAATAACCGAGCCTGGTCAATCGCTCATCGCCCAGCTTCTGCATGACAACGTATATCCACAGACGTCACTGCAAACAGTCGCAAAAATGCAGGAGCTGTAGTTGGAGACTCTTGGTCACCCACCGTACTTGCCAGGCCATACTCCAATATTTTTTTTCCAGAATTTCTACATGGGAAAAAATCTACTTTGAAGAATTAAATAAAAACGCCTTCAAAGCATTCATTGCTTCCTGTCCACGAGTTTTACAGCAGAGAAATTAAGCAACTCCCATTAAAATGACAAATCTGCATAGATAATAGGGGTGAATATTTCTAATTATTAAATATATATTTTTCATACAAAGTTTTTGGCCCTAAATTGTCTGTCCTTTATAGAACAGCTTCATAGGAAAGGACAAAATATCACGTTTTTTGATTCAGATTTTTGTCGGTCTCCGATGTATCGGAGACGCATTTTACATTTGCGGTCTTGCGACGTAGCTAATGCATTAATAGAACCTTGTGTATAACCAGTACTCTTATTCTAATAAAATGTACTGTGGAGCATATGTTGAGTTTCTGCCTTGGGCGTTAGTGATAGCAGTTATCAATGTCACGATCAGTTGTACATAAACGTTATTAATAGGCGTAATAGTAGTAGTTACTTCATTATTTAATTACCGCAATAATAAATTCATTGTATAATCTAGACTTAATAATCATAGGACACATTGTCTTTACTTCTGAAAATATCTCTTTAAACAATGATAATATGACAGAATTTGAATATTCTTATCTTTAAAGCACAAAATGCAACGTGTAATATCGTTTGATAGTAGCTAGTAATAATGATTACATAATATATTATTCCATGGGGTATCGTTAGCGCTCTAACAAAGGCGGAAACACATGTAATAGTCAAAGATCCCACCTTGGGCTTTCTACGTTAATCTGTAATTTCATTGACATTATATATTGCCGGAAGATTATAACAATAAAAATCATTTTACCAAAAGTGAAGCAGAAAATGAGTTACACTAGTCAATCGTTATTTATCTTGTTTACGTAAGAGAGCAACGTATCGTGAAATTTTCGCTTACGCATAACTCAATTACAGGTAATGTTATAACAATAATACCACTGCACTGGACACTTCAGGGCGAAATATCTGAGTCTTCATTAGTAGTCTAGAAAATAAAAACTTGTATAGCACGTGTTTCTTATATGTCGAATTGCAACGGTTAGTCAAGCCGGTAGATACCTAAATAACGGTCCATAATGACTATAAAATCGATAAGGATTGCTAGATTCTAGCAAGGCAACTGACGGCTTTTGGCGTTTTGGCAGTCAGACTACTCAATGCACGCAGTGCGTATACCACTGCCAGAAACTCAAAATTCAGCAACGACGTTTGATATGCCGGCAAAGGTCTTACACCGTTATGATTTATACGTTATTAATTATTGCGTAAAATCTTTAAGAAATTGTGGCATATGAAGCCGCTAGCTTGACCTTAGATATTACACCCAAGAGCAAAGTGATGTTGTCTGTCTTTCGACATAGTGTCCAGTTTTACTTGACTCTTTCCTTACTATATAATATACTTAACATAGTATGTTCGAGCTCTTTTTTTTCAAGGATTGATTCTGAGCATTGATTTTGTGATTTTTTCTTGAAATCAGTAAATTTTTTGTACATCCAAACTTTTTTATAACATTATAGAATAGAATAACTTTATTGTGCTAAAATCATAGCAGATTACATAGTGAAGATTTTTATTTATTAATTTATTTATTTATAACGTACAAGAACAAAAAAATACAAGGCCATGCATACTGTTGTACATGAGGAATAATTAAGAACAAACATTATAATAGCGAAAAACATAGCTCTATGGATATAAATATGCTAGCATATCCGAATGAGGCGAAATCGCACAACCAACTAGACCTAGAAGGTCTGTCTCTGGCTGTGCTGTGTTATACCAACTGTATTTTTGTAACTCGCGAACTGACGAAGGTGATCAATTTTAAATATTTCTAAATCTAACAAATGTGTTGTTTACACAAATTAAAGTAAAATTTAAAGTAGAAAAAAAAAATAAATATATATGTATGCAATTAAGGGCTAAAAATAAAGTAAACTTTACATTATATACAATAAATTTAAGTGGAAAATAAGTAATAATATATACAAATATATGAATAAACACTACATTCTAGTATATATGTTTAAGAAAATGATATGTAATATTGCACAATTTTACAAATACATATTTTTTTTAAATATTCACCCTACAGTATTAATAAGGTCTTTAGTTTTTGAACGCCCAATATCTAGAAGCCAGTTTTTTACTTTACCTTTAAAAGTTACATAATTTTTCACGTTTTTCGTGGTTTCACATAGTGAGTTATAAACTTTCGGGGCGATAAAAAAACATTGTCTTCGGGCAAATGTGCTTTTAACCTTTGGAATTGTGAAAAATTCCTTACCAGCATTTCTCGTTAAGTACAATTGTTGACTTCTTGCTCTGTACTCTTTAGTTTTGTGAAAGCTTACAAGGCACTGCTTAATAAATAGCTGGCAGATATCCAAAACCTTAAACTCCGCAAAGAGGTGGTTTGAACTGTACCGAGGAGGCTTTTTGTTTATGACTCTTATTAGTAACTTTTGTGCTTTTAATAGTCGGTCCATTGTTGTTTTTGTACATGAGCCCCACGCTATAATTCCATGCACCCATATACTTTGACCAAGAGCCATATACACCATTCGCAGTGTTTCTTTACTCAGTACATTCCTAAGTTCGCGGAACACGTACAGTAATTTCCTTGTTCGCGCCGTAAGCGATTTTATTTGGAATTCCCAATTTAGTTTGGAATCTATTTCTATGCCTAAATATCTAATTTTTTTTTCAATGTTTATATGCTCACACCACTCCGACAATTTGCTCATACCAAATGCATTCCTGGGTCTTGTCCATATTTTATATGCCAAAATTGTGAGGGTGATTGAGTTTTTTAATTATTATGTAGTGAATAGCTTTAGTTTAATATAACATATCTTTTATTAAAGGAGTAAACCTATTATTCGTTTTATTTAATTAATTATTGCACTGAAATTATGTAAGTTCAACTGACCCTATAGAGTGGCTCACTTGACCACACATATGGGGTCAGATGAGCCACGCGACCTTCGCCACTAATATCGTTATTTTATCGTGTTATGAATATAATTATTTAAGTTTTTTGAGATGATTATGTAGCCATGAAAGTAACCTGACTATGTTAAATGGAAACATTTCTTTATCTTAAATAAAATAAAGTCTACACTGATTTGAACAAAATCCGGTTCAACTGACCCCGCTCTACCCTTCCGAGCATGGTAAATCGGCCTTCGCCAGTTCTTCTGCATTACAACGTACGACCACACACTTCGCAACAAACGGTCTCAAAGTTGCAGGAGTTGCGATTGGAGACTCTTCGTCACCCACGCCGTACTCGTCAGACCTTACTACGTATGGTTTACAGTATGTAGGTTGTATGTTATGTAGTTGTAGATATAATACGAATATAACAAAGGAAAATGTATTGCACAACAATCTATATAGCTGTGTAAGGTACCAGATGGTATTGGACGTGGTTTTTGTATAGTAGTAGCCACTAAATATTGTTTCAATCACAGCAATCATGGTATTGCGCATTTTATGTAATTTATTATTTTTTTTTGTTGTGATTTAGTTTAGTTATTATTTTTTAGTTGCCAGCGTTGGCGCTTTGCTAGATGCTCTTACAGCTCGGCGGGAGCGACGTTGCCGCTCTGTCGCACAAGCGGCACGTTCTACACACCGCTCTCCACACCGCACCACGCCGCACCATCCCCGCGGTGCGGCTACTGTGCTGATCGAGTTTGATAACTGCTGACACAACCTTAAAATTTGTCTTAGACAAACTAAAAATCCAGGACACAATCTTGAGTGCAGATCTTTCTGAGGCACTCCGCAAATGAATCGAAGAACGGCGTCTTACCGAGGTCACAGGCATGCTGATTTATCTACAGAACCCGAAGAAGTATGACGAAGAAGTTAGAACACCGGATTATACTTTTCCGTTACCAAAAAAATATGCAATGGGTCAGGAGATGAAAAATATGCTGAATCGTGTAAACACATATCAACAGTGCAAGAGGAAGAAGATATAATGTGAGTAGAAAACGATGGACAGGATAAACCGGATTCCCTTAATTTAACATTGAAACAAGAACTGGAGATTCAACTAAAACGTGAGAAATAAAACTTCATGAAACCGAAAGAAACTAGAACTGAGAAGGATATTAAAAAAATATATGATGTTATTATTATATTAAGGATATTATGATAAGATATTAAAAAAGGAAATGACTGTTTATGAAAGTGAGGGAGTAAGAGGTGGAAACCTAATATTAATTTACGATTATCTGATGACCCTGAAACCAACAAGCGTAAAGGCAGAAAGGGCCTTCTCTGCAGCCGGATATATATGCAGTTCATTAAGAAGCCGGTTGGGAGACAACACCATTAATACCATTTGTTTCTTGAGGTCATACTTCCAGAAAAAAAAGAAGATAAATTTGTTTTGATTAATCCTTTAAGTCAAGAAAATACTTATTTTTGTTATAGCTTTTACTCTGTCTGTCTACTCTACCTCTAAAAAGTAAGACTTTATGTTATAATTTTGATTATTGTAATTTGTAATTTTATTAAAATGTTTAATTGAAACGTTTCTTAAGTGTTTAAAAAAACAGTTTAATTTCTTTGAAAATCAATAAGTTGCTGGATCCGCGCTGGATCCAGCTGGAATAATGTTGGTCCAGCAAAAATCCAGCTGGATTGAAAATGCTGCTGGATTGCAATCGCTATACCCAACACAGTAATTGCGAACACCAATACATAATAATACATAAATACAATGAATATACACAAATCTTTAACAAAAACATACATATATAAGATAAACATAAAATACATATATACATAAAATACATACATGTTCTCCCTAAATTATTAAATCAATTTTCTATTTTTAATTTAATGTATAGCTAATTCTACTTAAAAAGCAAAGGTTACGATAAGACCTTATTGATGATTCGCAGCATTGCTGTCGAAATAGTAAAAGCTCTTGCTACGGTACGATATAGTACAGTAAAGTTTAAAAAATACGAATTTGCGGCTTAGCTAAAGCATTCTGAGAAATTGTACGGACGGATAGTTTTTCCATGACTGAAAAGAATAAAGAAGGACGTAACGACAAGCAATAAATGGATGCAGTATCAATATCAATATCTTTTATTGGTAAACTGGATAAGCCCACACCTGGAAATTGTTGGGGGGAAGTTGTAAGTCGGAATTATGCTTCCTTTATTCCGGAATTACGCTTTGTGTCATCTTGGCACTCTAAGAGACAAAAATAAGGAGCTCTATCAAATATAAACAAGATATATATTTTTTAAACAGCGTAATAAAATAGTAAAGCACATATTATTATTCGACATATTCTTCTGCTATAGAAATGCTTTTTTTTCAGTAGATTGCGAGGATTTTGATTTCGGTATTATCAAATGAAGAGGGCTTTGTCGGCACACAATTGCACAGATAGGTTTCCGCCCTGCCATCAACTTGGTTTAGTTGTTCTCCTAGTGTTTTTTTAAGCGGTCAAATGAGATATAAATCGCTGGTGGATAGTCGAATCCCTCTCATTTCCTCTAATTTTGAGCAATTCAGATCTGTAGTATGTGGTTCAGTATCATCGCGGAAGAGAAATACGTCTCGAATCGGTTGGTAACGTCTTTTGGGACGATAAGCAACATTGACATACCCCAAAAGCTTAAAGTAATGAGCATAAAACATAAAATAAGAAACTGTTAGACGTCGATCGCCTTTAAGAAGGACAGGTAGTACGAGGACAACGATCGATTCTCTAAGTCTTAATTTTGGAAGATAGAAGTTATGAATGGTATTTGGTTGCAAAAGCTATTTTTCGTCACATATTAAAAGAAATTAGATCAAAAGATACTATGTCTGAAAGTTCAAATATCTAGACAAATTTTGTTTTCTTTATGTTCTTTGGTAAGGCGATCCAAAAACGTAGAAAAGGACCCTTATATAGGTACTATGAAATGGATGAAAAAAGTAAAGACTCGGAATTCTGTATGAATGCAGTTGTCGTTTTCTATCGATTGGATAAAGACAATGTTCTCTCTACCAACAACTTTTTTATAATCGCACTCTTCACTCTTATTTAAGGGTTGGCACCATGTACACTCGAAAAACGTTACTTTGCATGATCACGATTGCTAAAACATTACTATTTATATACCTTTAAATCATCTACGAATAGGCGAAGAAATGTGTTAAAAACATTTTGATTAAGGTCTCATTACTCCTTATTAAACTCCTTAAAACTATGTGAATAACGCTGTGAAAATCCGCGCAAAAACTCAAAAAAACTTTTTTACTTGGATCATATTTTCACTCATTTAAAGCATTTATTGGCAAACTTAACTTATATCACCTCAAAGACCATATGTCGAAAAACGCTTTAAATGAATTAAAACCTTTTTAGAGTAAAGAAGATTTTCTATAATAATCACCAAAATTTTATTATGTTTATTTTTCCGATATTTGGTCGATCCGGCGATTTTTTACAAAATTAGACATAGAAATTGACATCGGGTATACTATTAATGTTTCACAAGCCATTTCGGCTCATTTTTGTCGATATTTCTTTGCGGAAGAATAACAAATAATACTTCAATCAAATCATTGAATTTTATCTACGTATTCGTGTAATATTTATAGTTTTTTTTTCTATATAAATATGCCTTTTATTTTGATTATGCGATGTGTTATTTTGTTGCTTCCGCATCAAACTGGAATCTGTTTCTGTATAATTATTTATTTGTCTATAATATTAAATGAATAGACCTTTGAACACATTATTTCTTTGTTTATTCTATTTAACCTATTCAAACAGGTTCCGATAAGAAATTATATGAATAGAATTTCTGCATGGTACAAGGTTAATCGCAGTGGTATGTGTATTGACGTAATTGCAAACGGAGAGTTAGTCGAAAGCATCCAAGGACATTCGAGTATACTCAAAAACTTTGGTTTGTGAATTCTCAGTTCCTCATATAAGGTGTAAAATTCTCCCTTTTTATATCTCTCACATAAGATTTCACGTTATATATGGTGAGCTTTTATTAACCGACATTCTTCAAGAGGGTGAATCAATACAACCTGATAAGAATCTTTTTTTTTTTATACGAAAAGAAATATTATTTTACCTACCGCTAGATGGCGTAACGCGCTCAAACTCTCCTAAAACTTTTATTTTTAACAGTCAAGTAGTTAAGTTTTTAAGCTATTGCATAGCTTTTATCGCGGGCCTAGGCCAGCGCGGTGACCGAATGTAGAAATTTCTTAACGAAAATTAATTATTTTAAACTGATAATAACGTCTAAACGAGTACTGCTTACGATTCGAAAAAAATATATGTTAAACAAGAACATTTTCCTAATATTCTTAGCTTTGAATATTTTAGATTTTGTTTATATTACATAGTGTAATTAATTTGTGAAATTAGGTCTAACCGAACACAAAAACGACTACTACGCAAATACTATCTGGCGTATTATTATGAAACCTGCACCATTTTAAAGATAATTTAATTATCTATCTTTTTATCTACGATTTTTTTCGAATAATCTGGTTTTTTTTGCTTTATCGAATAAAAGATTCGTGCGCGGTGCTCTATCGGAAGACGTTTAAATTATTCCGAATCATTTGCTTCCGCAGCCGCAAATGATTCGGAGTAATTTCAACGTTTTTCGATAGAGCGCAGTTATCTGATATCAGAAAAATAAAATAAATAAAATAAATTCATAATTATAATTGCAAGAGTTGTTAAAAATGCTAGGCAATAGCTTTACCGCGGCAATCCCCGAGTGCCACATGTGTTTTTTTCAAAAAAATATCTAAAGTTGCTTACCTGCTCGTACTGATGCACCCCCTTGAAGGACTCCGGTTAATTATAACTCACCTGTATTATTCCTACCTAACCAAGGAATTGTCCATTAATAACATTTAATCTATATCGTCCTCCATTTCGAGTGCACAACCACTGAAAACACGACGTCACATGATCACCCGCGCTACATTACATACATTACATTTACGTCGTGTCCAATTGGTCGCTAAAAACCGCTCTTGGACGTGTCAAAATATTTGTGTTTTAAGTAGTAAGTGTCATTACTACTTTAATCTTTACGTTACATACATATATTAATTTAAAAAAATACGTGTGGTACTCGGGGACTGCCGCGGTAAAGCTATTGCATAGCATTTTTAACAACTTATGCAATTATAATTATTTATTTATTTTATTTTTTCTGATATCGGATAACTGCGCTCTATCGGAAACGTTGAAATTATTCCGAATCATTTGCGGCTGCGGAAGCAAATGATTCGAAATAATTTAAACGTCTTCCGAAAGAGCGCCGCGCACGAATTTTTTATTCGATAAAGCAAAAAAACCGGATTATACGTAAAAATTCGTAGATAAAAAGATAGATAATTAAATTATCTTTAAAATGGTGCAGGTTTCATAATAATACGCCAGATAGTATTTGCGTAGTAGTCGTTTTTTGTGTTCGGTTAGACCTAATTTCACAAATTAATTACACTATGTAATATAAACAAAATCTAAAATATTCAAATCTAAGAATATTAGGAAAATGTTCTTGTTTAACATTTATTTTTTTCCAATCGTAAGCAGTACTCGTTTAGGCGTAATTATCAGTTTAAAATCATTAATTTTCGTTAACAAATTTCTTCATTCGGTCGCCGCGCTGGCCTAGGCCCGCGATAAAAGCTATGCAATAGCTTAAAAATATATAGTATCTAAGAAACTTTGGAACCTACTAAAAGTTATTCGTCGTAGAATCGTATTACAAAACAAATTAAAGAATAGTCAATGGCTACCTACTAAACACACAATAATTATCGCTCGCGATAGCTCGCGACCCACTGTGGACATCTCAATAGCGCCCGCCACCGCGCCTGCGCCTGAGCGTGGACGAGCACTAAGACCTATCCAATGGGATAAGATTTGTTTGTATGGCAGCTTTGAATTCGAGTCGAATGTAGTGAGAAAATGAGTAATAAGTTGAAGTATACATGTACTTGTAAGACCTATCCAATGGGATAGGATCCGTTTGTATAGCAGCTTTGAATTCGAGTCTAATGTAATGAGAAAACGAGCAATAACTTGACGTGTACATGTATTTGTAAGAGCTATCTAATGGAGTGGGATCCGTTTGTGTGGCAGCTTCTAATGATATTTGCCGAATTAATTTTTCTAATCGTTCTTTAAAAGGTTTTTTTTAAGGGGAGGGGAGAAATGGGATGGTGGGGAGGGTGTTATGGAAGGGAGGTAGGAGGGGAAAAAAAGGGAAAGGGGCAGTTATTATACTTTCTTCTTCTTAACGATGAATAAAACAGAATGAGTTTTAAAAATATGATTTTTTAAACATTTTAACTTTTGTAACCGAAGAACTGGCGAGGTTCTTTTTTAACTCGGTTTTTTCTTCGAAGAGCATATATCGTGTTATATAGTGTGTTTCTAGATTACTGTATGTTCAAGTGATAATTCTGTACATTTAAACTAAACGAGATTTTTATTTTGACTTTATTTTTGGACAATATATATTTAATATAATTTCACAGTCGTCCGTTTGTATGGCCGGTAGCCGATTCAGTTCAATTCATATTGACGAATAAAATACTATAGAGAAAGAATTTTTGAAATCGGGCATCGCGTTATTGCAACATCGCAGCCTGACACAGACATACAAACAGTTATGTTTTTTTCCATACTTCGGGGCTTTTTGGGTGAATTTAATACGTTTTGCGCTACCCTTGGCTTTGCCATCCTGCGCCTGTGCGCCAACGTAAAATTTGTTTCACTAATGATATACGAGTATGTAGATCGAATAAAACAGTTCTACAGCGATTTTCAGGTCCTAGACGATCGACAATAATATTCGTCAAACAGAAGAAAGTATTTTTCCATCAGAATTGCGATAAACAGGATCGAAGTCAACAGTTTAAAATCGCTATTAGAGCTGCCTAAGAGGATCGCACTTTGTCGTCACCGATTCGAATATTTACATATGGCTACAGTAAACTAAATACTAGACTGATAAATAGTATAAAATCTGAAATAAAAATCTTGAATACAGAAAATTTGTTCAAAAGACAGGCATAGACTTATGAAGGCATACAGATTTTTGTCGAGGCAAAAGGCGTTAAAGATCGACTTCATGAACTGGGCCTGAGGACATTGGAGGGCGGAGATGGCGAAAGGTTCTGTTTGAAATCTACAAAACTTTAAGTGGATTTTATAGACTTCGAGCTCGAAACGCTGTACGTTGTACGCTCCAACACGCAACTACGTGATCATTCATTGAAAGTGAATCGAACAACTGCAACATTTAACCTGGAAATTTGATTACCAGTTTAAGTGTGGTGAAAAATTAGAATGAGTTACCAGGAGAAGTGATAATGCGACTTCGTGAAGAGTTTTAAAATAAACTGAATTACTTTTATATCACCTAAGAGTAAATAAAATAAAATCAAAACGAGTGCATGATATACAAGCACGAGCCAAATCAAGCTGCAATACTATGATTATTGATAATAATTATATAAAACTAGTTGTTTGAAATGGGGACGTGCATCACCATGGCAACAACGTATCGCACACCATGGATCACGACGTAAATAAAATATTTTGTTTTTATAGAAATAATTCATTCTTATGGGGTTTTTCTTAGGAATCTTCATACTTTAACCTCCAACCGCGGAAGACGCACACAGAGCGTTCAGCTCTGTTCATACGATTCTGTGCGCTATTATCGCGTTGCATATAATTTATGTATGACAGCTATCTCCACGTTGATTCTTTTTCTGTTGCTTTGTGTAACATCGAGAGTCGCAATTTGCACGTTCTCGAGTCACAGGGCTAACGGGAATGAACAAGTTACGACCTGTATCGTAGAATATAGACCAAATCGATTGTAAAATCCTCCGCGGTTGAAGGGTTAAATACATTTCAATCTAGATAAGCGTTGCACCGCTTTGTAAGATTACTCTAATAAATAAATAAGGAAACATATGTTTCATATTTTTCAAAATTCAACCCCTAAAGGGTGAAACAGGGTTCCAAACTTTGTATAAATAAACAATATTAGATGTGCTTTTTATTTCGAATTTCCGTAGGATTACTCTAATAAAAAATGATAAAATAATTCTTTCGTGTTTTTTCAAAATTCAACCCCTATAAGGGTAAAACGGGGTTCCAAAGTTTGTATGAATAAACGATATAAGACGGACGATTTATTTTAAAACTTTTTGTAGGATTATTCTAATAAAGAAATAAGAAAATAGGTCTTTCATATTTTTCCAAAATTCAACCCCCAAAGGAGTGAAAATGGGTTTCCAAATGTGTATGGAGAAACGATATAGATGTACTTTTAAATTCGTTTTTTTTAAAGATTACTCTAATAAACAAATAGGTATTTATATGGTTTTTCAAAATTCCACCCCTAAAGGGGTAAAACGGGGTTTTAAAGTTTGTATGGATAAACGATTTTAGAAGGACTTTTTATTTCAAAACTTTGTAAAATTTCTCTAATAAATAAATAAGGAAACACGTGTATCATATTTTTTCAAAATTCAACCCTTAAAGTGTTGAAACAGGATTTCTAACTTTGTATTAATATACAATATTAGAATTTACTTTTTATTTAGAATTTCTGTAGGATTAATCTAACAAAAAAATAAGATTTTTTTTCTTTCGTGGTTGTATAAAATTCAACCCCTAAAGGGGTGAAAAGAGGTTATAAAATTTGTATGGAGTAACAATATAGATGGACTTTAAATTAAAAACTTTGTAAGATTACTCTAATAAAAAAAAACGTGTTTCATGTTTTTTTTATTCTACCCCTAACTGGGTTTTAAAGTTTGTATGGATACACGATAATAGATTAACTTTATAATTCGAAACTTTGTAGGATTACTCTAATAAATAAGTTAACAAAGACGTGTTTCATATTTTATTAAAATTCAACCCCTAAAGGGGTGAAACTATGAATAAACAAGATTAGATGTGCTTTTTATTTCGAAACTTTGTAGGATTACTCTAATAAATAAGTTAACAAAGACGTGTTTCATATTTTATCAAAATTCAACCCCTAAAGGGGTGAAACTATGAATAAACAATATTAGATGTGCTTTTTATTTCGAAACTTTGTAGGATTACTCTAAGAAAAAATAAGAAAATACGTCTTTCGTGGTTTTTCAAAATTCAACCCCCGACGGGGTTATACAATTTGTATGGGGAAAAGATATAGATGGACTTTTGAATTCGAAACTGTGTAAGATTACTCTAATAAACAAATAAGCAAAAAGGTGTAATAAGTTTTTAAAAATTTTACCCCTAAAGAGGTGATACGGGGTTTAAAAATTGCTATGGATGAACTATATTAGATGGACTTTTATTTCAAAACTTTGTAAGATTACTCTAATAACAAATAAGAAAAAAGTGGTTTCTTGTTTTTTCAAAATTCAACTCCTATAGGGATAAAACGGGGTTTCAAAAGTTGTTTGAATAAACGATGTAAGAATGACTATTTATTTCGAAACTTCGTAGAATTACTCTAATAAACAAATAAGCAAATAGGACTTTTGTGTTTTTTAAAAATATAACCCCTAAAGGCGTGAAAATGGTTTTCAAAATTTGTATGGAAAAACGATAAAGATAGACCTTTTATTTCTAAACTTTGTAAGATTACTCTTATAAACAAATGAGCAAAGAGGTATATTATGTTTTTCAAAATTCAACGATATTACATGAACTTTTTAATTTAAAACTTTGTAAGATTACTCTAATAAACAAATAAGCAAACGAGTATTTCATGTTTTATCAATATTCAAGCCCTAAAGGGGTGAAACGGTGTTTATTTTTTTTTGGATAAACGATATTGGATAGACTTTTTAATTCGAATTTTTGTAAGATTTTTGTAATAAACTAATAAGCAAATAGGCGTTTCATGTTTTTTTAAACTTCAACCCCTAAAGGGGTGAAACGGTGTTTCAAAATTTGTTTGGATAAACGACATTAGATGGACTTTTTAATTCAAAAATTTGTAAGATTACTCTAATAAACAAATAATCAAATACGTCTTTCGTGTTTTTTCACAATTCAACCCCTAAACGGGTGTTTCAAAGTTTCAAAGTTTGTATGGAAAAATGATATTAGATGAACTTCGTATGATTACTCTAATAAACATCTAAGCAAATATGTGTTTCGTATTATTTTGAAATTACACCCCTAATGGGTAAAAAGGGGTTATAAAGTTTGTATGGAGAAACGATATTAGATGGACTTTTTATTTCGAATCTTTGTAGGATTACTCTAATAAACAAATAAGCAAATACGTCTTTCATACTTTTTTTCAAATTCAACCCCTAAAGGCGTAAAAAGTGGTTTAAAATTTGTATGGAGAAACGATATTAGATGGAATTTGTAGGAATAGTCTAATAAATATCTAGGCAAATACGTATTTCGTATTTTTTTAAATTCAACCCTTAATGGGGCGAAAAGAGGTTTATATTATATTAATAAGCAAATGCATGTTTATTTTTTTAAAAATACCACTTAGGGGGTGAGAAGGGGTAAATAACCCTTAAAATCAAAATAGAATCTTAGTCGCGCGTTTAAAAAGCATTGTCTATATTTACCATTACTTAAAATTAGGGGAAATCATTTAATACTCGTATAAAACATTTGATATAGGGTTGTTTAAAAAAAAATCAAAATAAATCACAAGACGAACATGGCATACTAAAATATAAAATATTACATATAGAAGCTAATTCAGGTGTTTCAATTTATTTAATCATCATCTTATCGCATCTTATCTGGCAGGCAAACAAAACTTCAAAAATGGTCTAATATTCAGTTTAGAAACCCCTCTATGATATTAAACTATTGAAACTGTGGCATTCGACACGTCGTCGGCGTCGCGTCCTCTTGCTTCAGTTGGAACAATCATGGAGAGTCCAGATAATGTATATACCCCTGTTACAACAAACGTAAGTGATTTTTAGTAAAAAGTGATTAAAGTCAATAATTTTGAAATGCGATTTGCTCGAAACGCGTAGGTTTAGTAGTACGCAACCACAAACAGTATAAAAGTCGACTTCTAGAATGTAGACAAGCGATACATATTTCGTAGTTTGTAAATGTATAGATATTTTTAAGAAATGTAGGTGATTACAATAAAAATGGCGTATTTACAAAGCAGCGGGATATTCGTGAAAATTCAGCACACATGCAAAGTAACGTCACTTTAACGTCATGTTTGCTTAAAAAGTTGAAATTCCTTCCGTATGCCTTCTTCCTCGTCTAGGCTCTAAATAATTTGAGGATCTCTACTCGGTCGAATTTAGCTCGGATATCAGCTATAGCAGCCTAATATTTTCTAATAATTTATTTAGGAAGAAAAAATCTTAAATTTTATTGGATATATTAATTATATACTGCAATTTAGGTGTGGGGGAGGGGCGTTGATATCAGATATTGTTACTAATTATTACGATTTGGAAAAAAGGAAGGTTTAGGCAAGTAACATGGGAAGCAAAAAAAAAACACAAAAATATGAAAACGCATTCTGACCAAATTTCTTTTTAACATTGCAGACATATTGCTATGTTACAAGAAAAAACGGTTAATCTTGTTTGCCTTTTCAAAGTGAAATTAGGACAAATGTTGTTGAGGTGGAGATGGGGTAAATCTTTAACCAATTTTCTTGTTATATTCATGCGGTTTTTCCTTGGGACCCCTCATTATAGACTCGCTCTTTCAAAGTAGGCAGTACCAAATCCATAGCCAGACTCAGTAAAAAGTCAGCTTTGGTCAATTTAGCATATTCACAGGCCTGGTAATTTACAAACAAATTGACATCAAGATTTCATTAAAAAAAGTACCATCGGCCAACGACGAGTTTTACGGGTATACGAATATACAGTACATTTTTAACAATTACATCTACCAATTCTTTAGTTTGGTTATAATCGATTATATTTGTCAGTTTCAGTGTTAGGTCATCACTACTACGGTTATGGTGACAGTGGGGGGGGGGGGGGGTGTAAACTACAACGGGCGAACCCGTCACCCTAGGCTGTTATAATGATATATGATCGTTCTTTCAGCCAATGGATGAACGTAGAGACTTAGAGACATAGCCAATCCATAATGATGTTAACATGTTGGCTGATGTTGGCAATATGAAATAAGTACTTCAGCCTTGTTTATCTTCTATACATATCGTATATTTTTTAGTGAAGAGACATAGAGCACCCTGTGTCCCTATAATTGTTAGGTAGGATTTAAGGTGCAATTTCTCGTATATTTTGAGAGTTCCAAATATTTTAAATTGTTCTCGCGTAAAATTTATATCAACTGAATCGAACTGAACCAGTTATTCGCTGTAATGTGTGTATTTTCAGTAACTTTTGACAGTTGCAATATATACTGAGTAGGTACTGTCAGTTTTTTTCGTTATCACATAAGCTTTTACCATCTGATTTCTTGCTGATTGATTGATTATAAATATAAGGACTTTGAGAATCGCTAAGGGACTTCCGTATTTAGCAGGATTTGTGGATTACAGATAATGAATTTGCAGCGTCAGTTAAAATGGCCAACATTTCATCAATGTATGCTCTATACATACACATGTATGCTCTAAGTATATAATGAGACTGAGTGTATGAAATAAAATTATTGAATATATATGAAATTCGTGCAAGAGGATCTTATTCCAACCGTTCTGCTCGATTTACTGAGTTATCAAGTTGTAGACATTTGAACAAGGTACAGACTCACAAATCTGATTGGTATCAGCATTCATTTGAAAACTAATGAATAGTATAGCAATCGAAATAAATCTCAGATATCAGCCTGTATATTTGGTTCTGTCTGATGTTTTGAATTGTCTACGATATTTTTGAAGATTTTCATTGGTATTAGCAACTATAGTTGCAACCATATTATAGTCAAATAGTTTTGACCACAGATCTTTCAAACCTTTTAAAGATAACGAAGCCACTCTTCTCGATAATTTAAAACTATTTTGTGACGCGGTATGGCTTGAATGTGAATATTTGTTATGAGACCAAATCAAACCACTTTTACCCATTTAATTTGAAAAAGAGACAGATCCTTGGTAATGATCTCCTTGAATATAATTTGGTTATTCTCTGAACACAATTCTTTTTCTCTCTTTCCTGAAATGTCACTATCTTCCTTTTCACGTTCTTCAATTTGACAGTCTACATCTCTTGCTTCGTCATCGATATCACTAGTCTCCATCACTTAATTCTATGGTCTGAAGCCACGCCTGAATTTGGTCGTTATTATTACGAGCTATTCCGCGGAAATTCTTTTTTTTGGAAGTTGTTCGGTGTTCTGAAGCGACATCTAAAAATGTAAAGATTTTTTACACTTATACTGAGAAGAAATCTCGAAGTCAGTATAAAAAATGTTATAATTACGGAGCAATAGGCTGTGAGACCCCATGAAATAAAATTTATTTTGCTGAGGTAACGTATGTGACATTTTCTTGCTGACCTAACCTATCAGAAATATTTCAACTTTATACAGGGACTCGTGCACTCACTAGCTTTGCATGTGCACCACTTGCAGTGTATCCGGGCCTTTGAAGATACTGAGCGAGACAGGGCGCTAATATACACATTAGAAAAAATACAGCTGCGGTGTCTATAGGACTACCGCCCTAGTAGGATCATAACTTTGAATGCATAACTGATTTCAACAATTCTCTCTGTATTCTATTTTATAAATCGATGAAAATAGTAAAATATGTCCTCTAAATTGGGGGAAGGGGGAGGGGGGTGTCCACTTGTCTACAATAAAAAGAAATCCTGTTGAATATTGAGTAAAAAAAATCCTCCGGCGATTTGTTTAAATTGTCGATGGGAATATTTTATTAGAAGCTGCAATATAAACGGATCCCAACCCATTGGCTTCGTCTTAAAAAGAACTTAAAGTTTTTGATTCCAATTATATTTTTTTTTTAGGTTCCGGTGAAAAGAACATTTCCAAAAATTGTCTATTTAATAGTCTTGACGGAAATATGCGAGCGCTTTTCATTTTCTGGCATGAAATGTAAGTCAAGTTTTTCATATCTTTTGAGTTAATTATATCTTTCGACTCGGATAAAATAGCAGGGGGAAAGCGTGCAAATGAAGAATCTTGGTATTTACATTGATCGAAACCTGTGTTGACAGCATAATGACAAGGAGGCGGTTGACGATTTTAAGTAGGTTTCATTCTCTGAAGAGATGAAACCTAATTAAAATCATTCTCTGAAGAGATGAAACCACATTCTCTCCCGGTCTAGATGCCCCCGACGGCGCCCCTGCTGCTGTTTATTGATGTAAGTCGGCACCGCACATGCCACATGGATACACCTCCACAAATCACCAGCGATATATATAAATAACAATATTCTAGTATATAAGAATAACTTAATTTGTAAACCTTTATTTAATTATTTGTTAGTTTGTAAGCAATATGTAAATAGTTTTTGACGTGACAACGTCTTATAAATCGATGGAGTCTGCTGCACGCACGAAAAAACATGACTCATGCGGCGTTACCTCGCTCTGAGGCGTTCCATTTATTATATTTATTATTCAATATAAATGCTGCCATCTACCGGTTGCGACAAGAATTATTTACTAACCTCAGTCTAAAATAGTACGAATGAAAATCACTAGATTGATTTAAATTCTTGACATAATTTTATATTTATTCTTGATATACGGAATGTTATTACTGAACGGACAATTTTCTTGTGGGTACAACAAAGTGCAATGAAGTAAGCAACTTTTATTTAAAAAAAAATGAAAAAGTATGAAAAGCTATCATTACGATGCGCTATCTAGCAGTTGGTAAAATGTCGCTGATATTGTTTATTTACGACGTATTACCTACCGCTAGATGGCGCAGCGTGCTCAAACGCTTCTCAAACCGTTATTTAACAGTTTGAGATTTCAAACTTTCAAATAAAAAAAAACAATAAACTTTAAACAATAAACAATTATAAAATTATACTGCTATACAATAATACATTTACATGTTGTAGTCAAATCGGTAAGTATAAAAGCATATATTTTTGGGTGTTTGTAATAACAAATATCAGAATCTTAAATGAAACTGCTTCAAATGCAATTAGTATTTTCTTATGACGTTGTCACGTTCAACTGTCGTCAGTAAACCGACTTTACAAACAACCGTTTTTTTTAATGAAATATAAACGGTTCACCCCGTGAACGGGTAGGGTGTAGAAACCCGGAGAATCTTCCTCCATGTCTTCGTTCGATCACCCCTCATGCGCTACCTTCCGGTACGCGTGAGGTTGTCTTTGCACGACATCCCGGGCAGATAAAAAAACCCATGTCGTTAGAACTGCCCGGGTGGTGGGCGGGGTTTCTTCCCCCTCCTGTCACCGCGTAAACGTATAATTTTGAAGTGTTACACATAAACCTTCTACGAAATATGCTCTAAAGAGGCGTGAAACCGCATCGGAATCCGTCTATCGTAATAATTAGCTCGATCAAACAGACGCTTGTTGAGGGCTTTGCTTTGATGATAATTAAGAATTTTTTATCCATTTTTAGGTTTTCTGGCACTATACCTTAAGAGCAAATTGAATTTCAGCGATGAAGGCTCTACCGAAATATACCATGTATTTTGTACTATGGCTTACTTTTTTCCTATAATTGGAGCGATCATGGCCGACGGCTATTTAGGAAAATTTAGGTATGATATAGCGTGGACTCTATGGACTCTTTTTTAAAATATTTTTATTTCATTTGTTTATTACTATTAATAGGGGTTTTGTAATTTTGACTCTGCCAAATGTAGGAACTCCTATCAACATTATTTTATTTGGTTATTAAACCGGTTGATAAGAGTTCCTACTGGGAAGTTGGGAAGCTGGGAAGTCAAAGTAAGCTAAAATTACTACTCGGATCTGAATATGAACCAGAATTACAAAATTAATCAAAATTACTATCCGAAGAAGTGTATAAATACTTACATTATAAGGTATACAAGAAGGTTATAAATTCAAGCGCAGATTTTCTACGTTATATATAAAAACAATTTTAAAAATTATTATATATACTATCGTACTATCGAACTATCGTACATATTGGGCTATTAATCAATCACAATTATTTGACAAAAATAAAAAATACAAATGTTGACAAATTAGTTATTATAATATTAGTCATTCGCTAATAGTCAGAATAAAAATCCACAATTATTTAATACTCAATAATAGAAATAATAAAGAATATACATATTCAAATATCGTCAAAAACGATTACGACAAAATCCCTAATACCATGTTTTGTTTTTTTTTTGTTAAAATACACTGTATTTTTTAGGTGAACTTCCCAAGGCCTCTGATGCATAATAGCAATTTATTGTAAAAAAAAAAGAGTTTACATGTACGACACATATGACACGAAATTGTAACTTCCAAAGTGGAACTGCGTTTATACCAAAAATCATTTGTATATTTGGGCTTTATATTTTTTGCTATCTATTGCCATAATAAATTAAAAACACTCAAAAATATTGCATTTCTGAAATGCATAAAAATATTCCTAACCATGCATGCTCTTTATAATTTTGATGAATAACAAGGCTGTCTCAGATTAAACAAATATAATTATAGTTTTTATTAAATCTATCTAAAACTCCAAAGTCGACTTGAGGTAAACAATTGAAAAATCCTCATCTGCTCTGACAGCAGAGCACTGGACGCTCTGGCTAAAGCCACCACAGAATCTTCTGTGGTCTGGGACTGCATGCAAGAGCTCAACCAACTGGGAAAAACCAATAAAATCACCCTAATATGGATACCGGGTCACCAAGGCATACACGGCAACGAAGGGGCCGACAGACTGGCAAAACTGGGCACACTGGAATGCCCGGTGGAGCCAGTTGTAGGGGTGCCCTTCCCTACAGGTAAAAAAATCATCAGGGACTGCTTGGAGCAGGAACATCGGGCTTCCTGGAAACAGAGCCGGGGATTTCGCCAGGCAAAAGCCATGTTGGAGCAGCCACTACAAAAGAAAACCAAGGCCCTACTTGACATGAGCAAGAAGAACCTTAGAACCACTATCGGTCTCCTCACCGGACACACGACCCTTAGAGCACATCTATTCAACCTTGGCTTGACCGAGAGCAAGGACTTCCGAATATGTGGCGAAGAACCCGAAGACAGCATACACATCGTTGGTCGCTGCCCAGGCCTCGCCGCTAAAAGACACAGTTTACAGGGATGAGCCTTTCTCGAACCTAGCGATCTGCCCAACTTGAAGGTCAGTGATCTACTTGGACTGGTAAGAAGTACTGGGCTACTAGCTGACCACTGACCCAACCACATAGTGGGTAGTTACAAAAGATCTTATAGATCTAGGTGACATCAAGGGCTGGAAACAAAGCCCCCCACTCCGTCCACTACTACTACTATCAAATCTATTTGTTTATTCTCGAATAAACATTTTTTAAATACTTTAATGTGATATGACATTGATTATGTTTAATTCATCTTTCTGTGTATTTTATTCTATTATTTTTACATTTTATTGATTATTTTTGATATTTTTTTAATTTGATTCTGTTTTTTTTTGTTATTGAACCAAAAGTGCCTTGTCTTTATATAAAAAAGTATATTTTAAGAAGTTGTGAATAATTCGCACCGAAGCATTATTGCGTATTCCAAATTCTATAACTTTTTGGAAGTAATAAACTATGACTATGGTACGAATTAAACCCTGCATTGTTTATGCGATGTGTGGTTTTGTTACTTTCGCGTATCTATATCCCAACTTATGGCTGCGTTCTTCCTCGATTTTGTATCAGCCCGGAGTGACACTGTAACAACCTATATATTTTATGATTCTTTTCAGAACAATTTTATATATGATGTTCGTCTATGCTCTTGGAAGTTTTTTCGTATCAGGAGCTGCAATACCGTTTCACCTGGAGTGGCTAAATCCCAAGTAAGTTTTTCAATTTCAAATTAATTAGCGACTAAACAACGGGTTTGAGTGTGTTTTGATTCTTATTGTTAAAATTTTGATTAATATTTTTGTGACCTTAATGACTTTTGGTACTTTTGTGACTTCCATGTAAATTTGAATAAAAATGTAAATAATTGAAATATCTGGGAGAGACTGGACTTTTTTTTAATATTATTTACAGTATTCGATTGGATGTATTAGTTGTTTATCCTATGTTTTATCGTTATAATTAATTGATACAGTAGATACCTAATGTAATTGTGGCTGTAAAATAATATCTGCACAACCGAAAAGAGCTCTCTAGACGATCAAGCATGCTTGTCAAGCATTGCGTCGCGGGCTGGGAAGGGATCGTAAACCGTAGGAAAGTGCAAATATTTTTTTAAATATTTACTAAAAATTCCAAATTTTGTAGTTTTATACCACGGAGTCACGTCATTCATCATTCAATTACGTCTAATTAATGTGACTCCCTGGCATAAAGTACAATATTAGGCATTTTTGGTAAATATTAAAAAAATATATTTGCATAATTCCTGCGGTTTCCGATCCCACCCCAGCCCGTAACGCGATGTTTGACAAGCATGCTTGATCGTCTAGAGAGCCCCTAAGAGTTTTTAAGACAATAAACAATGATTGATTGATTGATTGATATACACCTTTCATATAATCGATAATATACTAAGCTGTAAATGGAAGGGCTCGCAGACTTGAATCGTTCGCAATCCTTTTAATAATGCAGGTCGTACAGTAACACCGCAGCAACAATCGGTTTCATATTCGCATTGCGATACACAAAAGCGCATTTTTAAAAATACATACATCGATTGAATAACCGTTTAATAGATTTAGATGGCGTTGACTATTGCCTTCGGATCAATTAGTAAATTACTTTGTATCTCTCAAATTAGATGCTATATATTCGGATCTATTAAGTAATCCTCTGTTCCATTGTTCCAATTCCATTATAATCATAATATTAATAATATTAATAATAATAGAACGCTTTATTCTTTAAAAAAAGGCGAGCTTATTGCCTGCAGGCAATATTTTAGAGTTAACCTGTACTATGATCGTTATTTGCGAGTAGACTACAAAACTTAACCTATATAAAGAGCATGACAAATACAATAAAAGAGGATAGAAAGAAATATATACTTAATTCCTTGTGGGCACAGAATGTGCCACACCAAAATAATGTAACACGTATAAGGACGCTAAAGTTTAAAAAAAGGGGGATGGGAGGGTAAAGGGAATTACTCTAGAAGATTTCAAATGCCTCTGAGTCTGATTTTAAATCTTGTTATGCTTGGCGCAGTTCTCACATTTTTCGGCAACGCATTCCAAAACACAGGCTCCATGCAAGATGAAAGAGAATTAGGAGAAGTCTGTGCTGTGACTAGGGATAGAAAGTAGCAGGTCATCTTTTGATCTCAGAGGGCGTTCATGAGCCGATACTGCAGCAAATCTACCTGTAATATAATTGGGAGCGACGTCATCCAAGATCTTAAAAAGCATACAAAGAATTCGCATGTCTCTTTCCTCCCGGGTCGACAGCCAGTGAAGCTTATCTCTGTACTCCGTGATGTGGTCAAATTTTCTGAGGCCATGGTTATAATGAATGCAAACATTTTGGAGACGCTCAAATTTGGTGGGCAACTCCTCTGTGAGGTCGAGAAATGTGACATCTCCATAATCCAGAAGGGGGAGGAGTACAGACTGACAAATCGTAATCTTGCACTACTCCGGGAGGATATTTTTTAGCCTATTCAGCGAATGAAATCGGCCGAAGTGTTTGCGTCGCTTTTCTCGAATATGTGGCCGCCATGAGAGGTTGTCGTCCATATGGACCCCGAGGTTTTTAACCTCGAAACTGAAAGCGACCTCATCCGCACCGATGCAGATCTTTAGGACTTAATTTATATTAATCCTCGAGATAAAGTAACTGCTACCGATGATAATCGCCTGCAATTTGGAAGGATTTAAGAGCAGTTCATGTGCTTTGGACCACTCGTATATCATCGATAGATCTTCATTTACAGAAGCAATTGTATCAATATCTTCCGAGCGAAAATGAGAGTATATTTGGACGTCGTCGGCATAGAGGTGATATTTTGCATTATATGATTATTGGATCCATTATGCAACGTAATATAATGTATATTTGATTAACTAAGGTATATTCAACAATTTTTTTAAATAATTTAATTTTGATAGCGTGGTTTTCGCGGCTTATCCAACGCGATGCGATTCTTTATGAAGTGATACAAGGCCGTATTCTAGAAAAGTACGAATAGATAGCAAAAACCGATTATTTTACTTTTCCAAATAAAATCTACTTCCATAAAAGTCGAAGAAAATAAAGAAACTATAAGAAAGGTGACGCACTTATCAAGCGACCAGAGGAGCTGGAGATAATAAAGAAGAAAAAAACTGTTTTTCGTATGCTGGCAGAAGCGTCAGTGACACAGCCCGTTTCTTCTCTTCGTTAGTAACAAAAGCAGATAATGAGAGAGGAAATAAATAATTCATCAGAGTCTAATCATAAATCCAAAACACTTGCTACGGAATCGGATGTTACGGCTTTGACCAAAGGTTATGATTTGACGATGTGATTTCGTTTGCTTTTTTTAAAAACAGATTCGTCACAATATTGGGTCTTTTCCTGGTCGCAATGGGAACTGGAGGTATTAAACCATGCGTAGCCTCTTTTGGCGGAGATCAATTTCATCTTCCCGACCAGTCCAAGCAACTGGCGACTTTCTTTGTCTACTACTACTTCGCCATATGTGTGGGCAGCATGGCAGCTAAGTTTATCTCACCGGCCCTTAAGAATAACTTTCAATGCTTTGGTGATAAGGAGTGCTACTCATTGGGTTTTGGAGCACCAGTGATTCTGATGATCATCAGTGTAGGTGAGTATGCTATCAATTTAATAGTTGTATATAAACAAATCCATAATTTGATGATATTATAAATGGTAGGTACTTATTGACATTTGCACCAGACAAGAATAGTGATCAAAGATACCCAGCGTATTCAGGATCCATAATCCTTTTTTATATGTGGCCTTTACAAATGTTATTTTTAATGTGCAAGGTATTTTTAATGTTTAAAGTACCTCAAGGCAGTGTACTTGGCCCTGTTCTGTTTCTCATGTACGACAATGATTTGTGTGAATTGCCTCTTGGTGATAACGCAAAAATTGTCTCCTATGCTGACGACACGATCCTCCTCCTGGAAGCAGAATCATGGGCTGAAGTACTCGTAAAGGCCCAAAAGAGCCTGGATAGTGTGAAACCATGGTTCGATCGACATGTTCTTACCCTAAATACCTCAAAAACAAATTTCATTACGTTTGGATTACGTTCAGTAGTCATCCCACCTTCTCCGTCATTAATAATCCTTTCTTACCACTGTAATAGGCAACCAACCTACGCTTGTTACCATTTTCAGGAAAAAAACGAAGTTAATAATAAATAAATAAACGGGTGTCTTAATAAACTCAAAATTGAGCTGGAATAACCAATAAGTACAACTGTCCTCGAGGTCTAGGAAGCTTGTTTTCGTATTTAGAGAATTACGCAACATCCTATCTAATAACTCCCTAAAAATGGTTTACATGGCCAAATGTCAGGGTTTTTGGGTGCACGGAATAATAGCGTGGGGAGCATGTGCAAAATCTGTCTTTGATCCTCTAATGAAAGCCCAAAAGCTTTTGTTGAGGGTAATTAATAGAAGCCCCCCACGATATGCTTCTAACATGCTTTTCCAAGTAAGTAAGGTGTTAGATATACTCCAGCTGTTTGTGAAACAGTCACTCATGTTTTTCCATCAAACCCTAGATAAACGACCACGAAGCCAGCAACACAGAACTACAAGAGCATCTGCAGGCTTGAGTTATGCCGTTCCCCGAGTTAATTCATTATTTGCCTAAAGACAATTAAACTTTATCGCACCCAAAATATTCAACCGTCTTGATGACGACCTAAAAAAATACCTTTTTATTCAATAAAAAATTAAACAATGGCTTCTTGACGATATAGGTCGTTCAAGGACAGAGAATGATCTTCTGCAAATCATCTCTTAAAAATAATATACCTGCATAAATGTGATAATAAACATAATGTAACATATATGTGTATGTATAGGTATATGTATATATGTGTATATGTATATGTGTATGTATAAGTGTATGTGTCCTACGTCAGTTATGCTTCTCCACCCAAGTCTGAAAATAAATCGTATGCCCAGATACTATACTTTGTCTAGTTGGGCATGCGCTGCGCATGGTGATGTGAATGTGGTTCGTCGATTTCTTCACACCATTACTTGGTATGACCATTTTATAAATTCCGCATGTTATGTTTAAAATAAAATGAAATAAATAAAAAAATGGTGTTCGTCAATCGAACCTAATAATAGCGCTCCGACCTTCCGCCTTATTTATAAAACAATACATATCTCTGTTTGCTAATTTCGAAGTTACATATTATCATTGATTATACATTGTAATATCAATGATAATATGATTCTCTCTTATTCCTATTATCGAATAACCTCGTTGAGCTCATTACTCTTTGTTTATTCGTAATCCTTTATTTAACATTAAAATCACAATCCCAACGATATCATGACATGATATCGTTTTTATTTGTTTTACATTTAGTTTGGCTTTCGTTTTACACTCTCTGTAACCATTTTCAAGCGGCCGTATCACCTTTGGTCAACGTTTTATTGCACGCATTTCTTTTCTGTAAGGCATTGCTTACGGATCAAAGTTTTGTGCTTTATTTTCGTACTTGGAGCTCCTAATTTCTACATATCCGTCAAACTTTTATTGTTTTCTGTTAAGTAGAGCCGGCCTGCAATCGTGACTTGGACGTCGGCATTTTCACATCGACTGTCTTTTTTAGTTATTAGTTCGATTTTTTTTAGACATTAGTTCAAAAATATAAATTTATCTTGTAAACAAATATGCTGAAGGTTCTTTTTTTTAATAACTATTATTAAACTGTATATCTTAGGGAGCCTTATTTTTATCACCTCACAGGTGCAAGCAATGAAGGACGTATGCTTAATTCGGACCGGGCTCTAAGCGTGCTTACAGTGCTTTAAGCCAAGGGCAATTCGAACCCCTTCCATTATTTATTATATCGAATATTCTAATTTCTCTACGCTTTATTCAAATTTCAATCGTATTGGGTGCGAATCGTCGGTAATTGTTTCTGAATGGGGATGTTTATTGCAATTGTCTAGCTAACTCCTGTCCTAGAGCAACGACATGCAGACCACATCTCACATGCTGTCCTCTGTCCTAATCTTACTTCTGTCGATTGAAGGATTGTCAAATCGCTTCCAGAATCGCAAGTATCGTCCAGTGACGACAATCGTGTATCGTATTGTCGCTTTAGAATCCGGGGGCAGACTGTTCCAGATATGCAGTGTGTATACCACTGCCAGAAGAGCAAATTTAACAACGACGTTTGACATGCCGGCAATGGCCTTACACCATTATGCTTCATACCTTATCAAGCATATCGTAGGGTCTATACAAAACCATGTCCTTGTTCAGCTATTGTTTCTATTAGGGAGGTTGTTATTTAAGGAGCTCAATTAGTAAAATAGTAAAACGTTCTTGATTTAACCGATTTATCAGAATTTCTAGGAAAAATTGCTTTTTCTATTTTTATTGTATGTGGTTTTCTAAAAAAACTATATTTTTTCAGTTGTGTTTGTTGCTGCAAAGCGTTACTATTTGATAAAAAAGCCAACTGGGAATGTTTTAATCAAAATATTCAAATGTATTACGGTGAGTGCCTTTGTTACTTGTTCACATTTATTGATACTATTGAAGTTACAGTATGTAAGTTCAAAACGTATTAAGGAATTACATACTTAAGTTAGAGAAGCAATGGGACAAAGCGCTACCTCAGGGCAACAGTGGGTAAAGTCGCTAAAATCAGTTTTTGAGATAAGTACGCTAAATAATAGCTAGATGTTAAATATTTTTAAGGAATATTGAAATATTGTAATAAATAATACTTCAATATTCCTATTGTAATAAAAAAGGAATATTGAAATATTGTAATAAAAAATGCTTTAACATTGGGTTATGCCAATATCTCAGTAATAATTTCGTGACCCCCTGGTAAAGTGAAATACTCGAAATTTTGATCAAATGGAGATTACAGGAAAAGATAGCTAGTTTCTTTTTAAAGGGAAATATGTCCTTCATCAAGTTTTTGCGGGAAATTCACGTGTAGATGCAGAAATTTGAAAAAAAAACGTTGATGGTTTCGAGTAAAAAGATTTGTTCAAATCTTTGTACGTGAAAAAATACTACTAAAGTTTTAGGTAAATAGAAAAATATCGATATAAACCAATTTATTCACATTATATTTACGAATAACTTTGAGATAATGGAAATATTTCATCCTATGTATATCCATTTACCTAAACAAATCTAATAAAATTAATAATAGTAAAAACTCTTTATTTGCTTAAAATTTTTAACAAGAGTTGAGCTTATCCAACAGTTAACCTTTGGTTAATTTATCGATGAGCGCATGACTGGGGATAAATATTATAATATTTCGAGTTTGTCCAGCAGTTCTTCAGTAAAATCGAGGTAAGCAACATCCGCGTAGTCTATAATTAGCAAAAGGAGAGACTGCGCCAAGATTCGATAGGTAGAAATGCCTTAAGCATCTGCAGAGAGTAAAGGCTAGCGAACATCTTTCGACTTACCTAATTTACTTGTGGTTGCCAGGATATGTGCCCATCGATGGCTAAGATCTTCAACCTTATTCGAGAGTGGAATAGTGACGTCATTAAATTTAACAGGCTGAAGTGTGGCTTTATCCACTTTATGAAGTGAGGCTTCTAATAAGAATAGCCTAGGACATATAGGGATTTATTAAAAGATCTAGCAGCACACACCATTCAAAGATGGCTTGAACATCGGAATTTAAGTTTGCGATCACGGCTTTAATTTATATTTTCTGGGACAAGGTGATCGTATAACTACATGTCATCGGCATAGTGTCTATGGCTTCATTTTGACTGGAGATAGGGTTGATAAACAGTGAGTATAGAAGAGGGATATAACTAATGTGAGCTGCAAGCAACTATGACATATCCCTTAATTTAAAAATTACGGGGCTTCTATAAAAAATATGCAGTTTACAAGGAAAAATAGTAGTATCGTAAATATGTAAAATTGAAAAAAAAAACGGAGTAGAATATATCTAAATTGAATTAATGCAAATATTATATAAACGTAATTATCTCAGAAATATGATTCATTGCTCTCTATTCAAGCGTTGCTCTGATGTAGCAGAAAGGTTTGGATCAACGGCATCAGTAAGGGTTAAATCTATGATTTATTGAATTCTAGTGATAATACACATCATCATCACCCAGGTAAGATGCTGAGATGAGCGAAAGAGAAATTGTGAATTTATCCCTCATTCATCGAGAGAAGAAAAAAAAAAGTCGACACAAGATTCACTGGACCACCTATTTTATTTTTCTGCTCAACTTACATTTTAGAATACCTTAAAATCTACACGACGACGAAACAATCACTTTTGTAACCCTTTCCGTTGCAAGGTTATGTATGATTGATTCTTTGGTTGCGCGGAATGAGTTTTGAGACCCCTTATTCGACTCCTCGAGGACGTAAGCACACAAACTTCGCGATAGTTCGCGTCGCAGCCCTTGGAATACGAAACAGGACTTTAGTATGGAAGCCTTTCTAAAGACGTTAACTAGTGAAAACAACAGTCCTGACGGACCCGTACCTAAAGTTTTGTATCATTTCTCGGTGAATAGAGTCTCTGTTCATCAAAAAAGATACAAACAGTAACAACATTTACGTATAATGTCAAAATTAGAAATACCGTCCTAAGTGGACAGTACCTACATTGTTGTATCATTTCTCAGTGAGCAGAGATCAATATTCAAAGAATCAAAGTCAGCAATAACCAAAAAATAACCAGCGGATATTTTCCTTTTTTAATAAAATACCTTATAATTTGCAGTATTCGATTAAAAGGAAAATCAGCGACCCAACGATCAACTCTCATTGGCTGGATTCGTCGAAACATCTCTATGGAGGGGAGTTTATAGCAGACCTCAAAACCGCGCTAGGCATTGTCAAAACGCTTCTACCTATACCGTTTTACTACGCCCTTCTAGATCAACTAGTAGGTTTCATTAATTACTAATTTGGGGATCCTAGCTATAATTCGTCATTTTAAAAAGAAGATTTAAACAAATAAAATACTCTTCGTTTGTGTTAAGTCGGTAATCTCGGAAGTTCTTCACGGAATGCTTTGAAATGTTGACAAAACTTTGCATTCGAATGGACGCATGTTTTAAAATAAATGATTTATCGATAATGTAATTGATAATTGAAACAAAATAATACATTTTCAATTATTTCGTGTGACATTACATTGAAAGTATACGGAAAACGCGAGATTAAAAGTGTTCCATTTTGAATCACAATGGAATGCTGTAAATTTTTGAATTTTCGAACGGCGGAAATGTCAAATGAAATGGTTGGTCACTTAGCATTTTTATTGTTTCCAATACATTTTTAAATTGAATTTTCATAGATTTAAATTTATTTTAAATTTGATTTAATTATTTACTTTGACATTGCTTTAGAAATGAGTTGTATCTTTCAACACAGTGTTTATTCGTGACTATATGTAGTTTATGCTTTTTTTGGGCCGTTGTTTTTCATTTCGTTTTTTTAAATAATTATATTTTTTTTTTAATGCAATTGGAGGGGGAATTGAGCTTTGTCGATCAATTTTCACTTGAATTCAAATTATATCGTAAAATTAAATTTTCATAGATTTCGATTTATTTTCATTTTGATTTAATTATGTCGTGTGGCATTGCGTTGGAAAATAGACGTGTCGTTTATCGTAGCGATTATTTCGTGACATTTTGATTTATTTTTTTAACTCTGTATTTACTTGGCCGCCGTCTTGATTGACTACAAATCTTGGAAGTGACAATTAACTTCCCGTAATCCATTCGAGATTAAATTGTACTTACATTCATAACTGCGATGACAATACATTATATTGTCATTCTTAAACAATGTCGGACTAAGGAGGAGGGAAGCGGGGGGCTCGGGCCCGTTTATTTCGTTAGGTGGATAGATCGCGATGCTCACTAACTAGCAGAGATAGAGCTTTGATATTCCGTAAACGCATCCTTCCAAAAGTGTTGATATATTACCTTGAAATGCGTTTCGATTTATTAATCTTTTTATTTAATCTATTTTCTTTCCTTAAAATACGTCGACATAAGTTGTCTTATCGAAACTCATATTTTTAATACGTATTTTTATGCAGAAATGCAAAGATCGAAAGATACGGTATGAATATAGTAGAAACATTAAAATTTGCATCGGGGGTAATACAATTTACATATGCGTGAAAAAAATTGCTTCAATTTGTATTTAAATTATAAACTATATTTTTAGTTTTAAAGATTATATTGCAATTAAGATTATATTACAAGTATCCTGTAGTCATGCATATGAAGGATAGAAAGAGGTATATAAGTTTGGCGGGAAATCAGCAATCATAAAAATGCGAAACGGTAAAATCGATGGAATCAAACAGTATCAGGCTGGAAAATACCTAAGCAGCAATGGAGCTGTATGGGGAGTTCGTTCATTTCCCATAGATGAACGAAGTCCAGCATAGCAGTACATCTAGAAAATTGACAACGTGTTGTTTTCACAGCTACAAATGTGCAACAAATAGCCCTAAATTCTCAGGTTACACGATTAATTGCTTTGTTTACGTTATGACAGAATGATGCGTTTGCGAAAGCACTGCCTTATTCGGAAGTGCCTATCTATTACATATGTAATGCGAGTGGGAAACACATTTTAAACTATGCAAACGAGGAGAGCGAGTCGACGGACAAACTGACATATTCAAAGAAACTACGATATGCAGACTGTACACCTCGCATCAAAATCAAGATTAATGTTTCTTCTTCGCATTTTGTCGGTAAATATGGCCGGTCCAACGTCTTACCATCAATTGAGAATTGTCAATGGCGTTGAACATGCCACTATTCGCATTACCTGTAAAGAATATCCGAGAATGCCTGATTATTCTTTGACCTTTTTCAGGGATCAAGATGGACATTACAAGCTGCAAAAATGGACGGAAATTTTGGGATTATTACGATACAACCTGATCAAATTGCTGTTGTGAACCCAATAATAATTATAATGACTATACCACTGTTCCAACAAGTGAGTTTTTTACTACTTTTTGGGTTCCGGCCAGATCCTACAAACGAAACCTTTAAGGCTCCGTCGTCGGTCTGTCTGTATGTCTGTTATTTACCTTCGATTACCTTGTTCAGTTTTAGAGCTATCGACATGAATTTTGATATAGTCCTAATACTTGCTTGTCCACACCTAGCTCAAGAGTCAAAGGTTTTTTTTATAGCCACTCGAGTAGGATATAATATTATTTCCAAATGGCTCATTTATATTTTTTTATACAAAAAGAAGCATTTATGTTATGTCAAGGTTTTTTTTTTGGAAAAATAAATAAAATTAGCTAACATTTTTTTGATGACTTCTATTCGTCTATAGATTTGAATTTTTAAAAAGAAATAAGTTATTAAAATATAGACTTTGATAATCGAAAAAAAATGTATCATGTCCAAAAGCTAATTTCCGAAATTCAGTCCTTCTGAAACGTATAGTAGATTGTTTAAACTCATATGCAATTACTTAGATTTAAAAAATGCCTTTATCAATAATCTGCTAAGACAACTCCATTTCTATTCAGTATATGTGACAATGTTTCATAGCAACAATCACTTTCGGAATACCTGAACAACAGAGCTTGACCGTGATTTTTACCCGGTTTTATTTAATATGAGTAGGTAATTTATACCTTGGAGTATGGGAAGTATTTGGAAATTAAAACTTTCGTTAACCATATTTAATTTGAGAAAATTGAGTTCCGTAGCAAATTGTAAGAACTCAGTTCAAGTCAATATGTGAGGATATGTGAGGTCATAATTATGATGACCACATGGTCAAAAAAAGATGAATATGAATATGAATACGGACCTCTATTCCGTGTCATAAATGAATAAGGTCACGTATATAAACTACGTTTTATTGTAGATATAAGACACAGGAGAATATCCCGTTTATTAATTTGTCGTATATGTATTGAAATTTGTATCAAAAATATGGAACAGGTTTACATAAAGTGCTATATTAAGAGCTAAGCGCCAAAAAATAATAAAATGTGTTTTTTTTTACAAGAAGACGCTAGATCTAGCGCCGAAAGCAATAAGGTAGCAGTCCCAATCCTTTCTTATACACATATTATAGAAAATTACGATTATTGATTGCTTTATTTTTAGGTAATATTTCCTCGCTTGGCGAAATTAAATATCCACATTGATTCGTCACATCGGTTGATAGCTGGATTTTTCTTAGCGGCTATGTCATTCATCGTTGCGGGAACTGTAGAGTTATCTCTTCAGGTAAATAGTGTTTTACTATTTAATGCTATGGTGTAAGATATAATTAAGCAAGATGTCATGGTATTTTAAGACAAAAACTAGTATTAGACTAAATTTAGGTTTCGTTTGTTTGATGGCTTCTAATGAAATCTTTTCATTGGTAATAATTAAAACAAATTATCGAAATAAATGTTTAAACCGTTTAATCAATACCAGGATTTTTTTGGGAGAAGGGGGGTTGAAGGGTTGTCTCTCAAGAACGGTCAACCAATAGTCAGCGTAATAGTCAGGCTTTTCGGCAGACTATAACGTATGAAGGCACTTCTTACGGCGGTAGCGATATGGCAAAAGCTTTCGCCAAATATTTTTCGTCCGTATATATAGATAAACCCCCCACCTTGGAAGTGTCCCAAGCCGAGGCCGGTATATCGGCTAAGAGTTGGAACGATAGCGTCGACATCCAGGAACTCAGTGTCGCGGATGTCGCTTGTGCCTTCAAAAAGTTAAAGCCGAAACAGTCTGTTGGTCCAGACGGTATTCCTCCATACATATTAAAGGCATGTCAATCTTTTTTGGTTGAACCCTTACGACACATTTTCAATTTAAGTATCTCTAGTGGGATCTATCCGTCAAGATGGAAAATTAGCCGCGTCATCCCAATACATAAGTCGGGGGCGAAATCTGATGTGGAGAACTACAGACCAGTGGCTATCCTTTCATCTTCGGCCAAATTGTTTGAGACTATTATCCACAAATATCTGTATAGGCAGGTAAGTGGCAAGTTATCAGATGCTCAGCATGGTTTTCGGCCAGGACGTTCCACCACTACAAACCTCTCAGTGTTCACTGAATACGTAGCGGAACAATTTGACTCCCAGAGAGGTTGTCAGGTGGACGTAGCCTATTTTGACTTTCGAAAAGCATTCGACCGGGTCGATAATGACATATTGCTCAGGGAACTGGCAACAGTGGGGTGCTCACATACACTCCTGCAGTTCTTCGCCAGTTACCTGAGAGACCGCCAGCAATTCGTTAAATATAGGACATCAACATCAGATTTGTACTTTACACACTCTGGGGTGAGCCAGGGATCAAATCTGGGCCCATTACTGTTTAATTTGCTCGTGAATACATTGCCAGACGTAGTTACAAAAACCAACTGCCTGATTTTCGCGGATGACCTAAAATTATTCACAAGAACGGGCAGTAATGAATCCTGTACATTACTGCAGGATGACATAGACGCCGTGTATCTTTGGAGCATAAACCACAAGCTATACTTCAATACCGGCAAATGTTCTATCATGACGTACTCGCGAGGTGACGCCCCGCTTGTACATAGTTATGACATTGATGGCAAGGCACTATCACGAGTAAATCACACAAGGGACCTTGGAGTGACCTTTGACTCACGGTTGACATACAGACAGCACATCTACACCCTAGTTGATAATTCTTACAAATTGCTAGATTTTGTAATGAGGAGCATGAGGCAGTTCAACAACACATTTGTCATGCGCCTCCTATTCAATTCCCTAATTAGGAGCAGATTAGAAGTCAACGCGGCAATATGGAGTCCTTACGAAAATAGCTACATATCCAGGCTAGAGAGTATACAGAAATGCTTTCTGAGGTTCCTATACTTTAAACAGCATGGATATTATCCCTTTCTATATCCTACGGCATTTATTCTGGGGATGGTTGGGTACAACTCACTAAGTGTAAGAAGAGATTGGCTGTCAATCTGCCACATATATAAACTGCTTAGGGGGTTCGTTGATAATCCGACCATCCTTAGAAGAATCGGTCTATTCGTACCCACCAATTACTACCGTGCTAGGACTCATGTATTGTTCGCGTTACCGCAAGCTAGAACTAACATCGTTCAACACTGCTTCACAGTGCGGACGCTTCGTACCCTAAATGCACTATGTTCGACTGAGCCAGAATTGGATATTTGGACGGTGAACTTAGCACAACTGAAAAGTATGGTAATGGCATTTCTTAGCAATCAAATAATTAGATAAATATGTAGTATTAAAATTGTTAAAAAGGAGTAACTAGTATAATAAAAAAGGTTAGATAAACATTAGATATACATATGTAAATATAATCGTTTAATATTACGCTCTAACGGATGTCTCCGTCTCGTTTGCTATAGTCTAGAATAATGATTTATATATTAGAATAATAATGATAGTAATAGTAATGGAGTAGAGTAATAATAATATTATTAACAGTAGAATTATATTAATAGTCTATAGTAGAATAATAGTTATAATCTAGAATAATAGCCTAGAAAAATAATTAACGATTTGGAATCATCTGTAAGGTTAATTATGTTTTGGGAAATAAATAAATAAATAAAATAAATAAAACCCGATTTCAACGGATCACTCTACGGTCGGTTGTCTGCTATGAATAAAAATGTGATAACACAGTAGTCCAATTGCATGGCAGCTAGCCGATCCAGATTAGGGACGGAAACATAAAAAAATAATCAGCTCTAATAATTGACGAAAAATACATCGGCGAAAGAACTATTAAACTGGACGCCGTATACAGAGTATATACATTTTCAATTTATTTTAATTTATGTTATTGTAATTATGGTGTAGTAATATGGAGTTTTACAATTATTCAGTGTTGCACAACCTAACTTTTAGACGCACAATAACTTTGTTACATGCAACAATGAAATAAAAAAAAACACATATTTTAATAATAGTACGAAATAGTTAGGTTAGGTATCAAAATATAATTACTAATATAATTATACATAATTTGACTAATATAATTAAAATTTAACGGAAAAAACAACACTAAATATTAACTCAGAATAAAATATTGTTACGCAAAACTTTAAAAATAAAAATAGTTCAAACATAGTCAATAATCAAAAAAATCAATAATTAATTGTCGTAACAAAAAAAACACGGTAGATATAAAAAAAGGAGGAGCCCTTAAAATAAAAATACCTACATTAGATATGAAAATCAAAATATATTATGTTAATGAAAAACAGAATATTAAAGATATAACTAAACATATTAGCAATAAAACAATCAAGAATTAAAAGTTATTTAACTTTAAAATTACCGTGAAATAAATTTCTTTTTCATAATCATGTTTCTTTGTTCAGTCTGCAACAAATCTTAAATTCTTTTATGTAATAAAATATCTTTCTGATAGGAATTTCTTTAGGGCATCACTGAACCTAATTATCATTTTCTTGTTTTTTTAACACTTTAGCCAACATATTATAATATTTGATGCTAGAATATTCCGGACTGCATATATGTACTATCGTGTATAAAGAGACCCAAACTGATAGGATATTATTTTCGTTTTCTCGTGTCTATATGATATGAGACGTAGATAATAGTTTTAGAATATAGAAAAATAATATATATCAGAGGGAGAAGAAAGAAAACATGGCGGTCTGACAGATGGGTTTAAAAGCCTAATGGTTAGAATCGAAGAAATAGCAATTTTCTAGGAATATTTTGTAAGAATAATTAATATTAAATTACACGTTAGATATTTTTACTTATGGGGATATTTTTCGATGGTTTTTAACAGCATTAATGCTGATAAATATGCCAGTCGTTTAACAGCGCTCCTCGTGTAGACGGACAGAACATAGGCTCTCCCTCACGCCTCACACATTAATCGATGTAATGCGTCATTCTCTTCAAACCTTTCAGGAACATTCGAGCTATAGCCGGATAAAATATTATTGAACATCCTCATTGAAATTCAGATACTAGTAATGGTATTTTTCATTTTAGAGAATAGGACTGACATCACTCCATTTTTATTCCTTAATCACCCGATTTTCATGTTCATGTCTAATCGTCAAACTAATAACTAATCTACAATAGAATTTAGTTAGACCTAGACCTATAAAGGTGAGTAATTTAGAAGATAATATAGCTATTGACGTCAGTATTCTGACGTCATCCAAGTCTTATATCGATGTCTCCTTTTATATTTATTTTAATGTTTCAGAAATCAGAGCCGCTTATGCCAAGTCACGGTATGGGCCAAATAAGAATATTCAACACGTACAACTGCGACTTGTTCTTCAGGGGACAAGATGGAAATTTCACTATTGCTCCTTTTGATTTTCGCCCAGTATATCAACAAGACATTCTAAATGAGAGAAAAATGATTTTTAATGTCACTGACAATTGCACGAGCCTAAGCTTCCGTTATTCGCTGTTAGTCAAAGAAAATGCTGCAATTTCATATGTTTACGGAGGTTACGACAGACCATTCCTACAACAGTCGTATAATGACAATATCGCCAAATCGAAATCAGGATTTCCAAAAGTTAGGTGAGCGTAATTTTAGTATTTGGTGTGTATGTTTAGCTAAGTACCTACCGTACATTTTATCATATTCAAATTCAAAATTTAACACTTACCGCATCCGGCACTCACTAAATTAAGGAGCAATTATGTAAAAGAAAAACGTTTCCATGTTATATCAAATGGATACATACAGAAACTGAAAATATTAAGTGGGCATTTCTGGGGCCCAATGGAGTTTCCGCCATTTTTAATAAAATATCGTTAACACAGAAAATACGCAGTCTTCAGTTCTAAAAAATGAGCAACTGCTAAAGAGTGGCTCCATGATTAACAATAGTCGCTATGTCGATGAAACTATTATAATTATACCTGAAAATATAGAAATAATATGGTAAAATTGTTAAACATACTGTGTGGCAGAGGAATTCAAAATTTGGCCCACGTAAACAAGTTTTTGCAGAAAAAAAATGTACAACTGAAAAAAAAAAATAATAATAAAAATGCACGATTTCAGTTCTAGTAGCTATTTCGGAAAAAATCTGAAATCTAGAAAAAAATATGTCTTCCGTTTTTCAATTGGCCGTATTGATTGACAATATAGCAAGTACCGTAATATGGGGATACTTTGATCAAGTTTTTAATTCAAAACTGAATACCTCTTTCATTGTAAAAGCAAATGAAAAATAAACTGGGTTTATTTTTCAACTGGGTTTTTTGATTTATTCAGGTTCTCTAAATATGAAGTAAAAAATACAAACACTTTCTGAGAAAAAAAAAAATACGCGTGGCACTCGGGGACTGCCGCGGTAAAGCTATTGCATAGCATTTTTAACAACTTATGCAATTATAATTATTTATTTATTTTATTTTTTCTGATATCAGATAACTGCGCTCTATCGGAAAACGTTGAAATTATTCCGAATCATTTGCGGCTGCGGAAGCAAATGATTCGGAATAATTTAAACGTCTTCCGATAGAGCGCCGCGCACGAATTTTTTATTCGATTAAGCAAAAAAACCGGATTATTCGAAAAAATCGTAGATAAAAAGATAGATAATTACATTATCTTTAAAATAGCGCAGGTTTCATAATAATACGCAGGATAGTATTTGCGTAGTAGTCGTTTTTGTGTTCGGTTATACCTAATTTCACAAATTAATTACACTATGTAATATAAACAAAATCTAAAATATTCAAAGCTACGAATATTTGGAAAATGTTCTTGTTTAACATATATTTTTTTCGAATCGTAAGCATTACTCGTTTAGACGTAATTATCAGTTTAAAATCATTAATTTTCGTTAAGAAATTTCTTCATTCGGTCGTCGCGCTGGCCTAGGCCCGCGATAAAATCTATGCAATAGCTTAAAATACGTGTGGCACTCGGGGACTGCCGCGGTAAAGCTATTGCATGGCATTTTTAACAACTTATGCAAATATACCTAATTATTTATTAAGCTATTGCATAGCTTTTATCGCGGGCCTAGCTAGGCCAGCGCGGCGACCGAATGAAGAAATTTCTTAACGAAAATTAATGATTTTAAACTGATAATTACGTCTAAACGAGTACTGCTTACGATTCGAAAAAAATATATGTTAAACAAGAACATTTTCCTAATATTCTTAGCTTTGAATATTTAAGATTTTGTTTATATTACATAGTGTAATTAATTTGTGAAATTAGGTCTAACCGAACACAAAAACGACTACTACGCAAATATTATCTGGCGTATTATTATGAAACCTGCACCATTTTAAAGATAATTTAATTATCTATCTTTTAAGCTATTGCATAGCTTTTATCGCGGGCCTAGGCCAGCGCGGCGACCGAATGAAGAAATTTCTTAATGAAAATTAATGATTTTAAACTGATAATTACGTCTAAACGAGTACTGCTTACGATTCGAAAAAAATACATGTTAAACAAGAACATTTTCTTAATATTCTTAGCTTTGAATATTTTAGATGTTGTTTATATTACATAGTGTAATTAATTTGTGAAATTAGGTCTAACCGAACACAAAAACGACTACTACGCAAATACTATCTGGCGTATTATTATGAAACCTGCACCATTTTAAATATAATTTAATTATCTATCTTTTTATCTACGATTTTTTTCGAATAATCCGTTTTTTTTGCTTTATCGAATAAAAAATTCGTGCGCGGCGCTCTATCTCTGCCGCAAACGATTCGGAATAATTTCAATGTTTTCCGATAGAGCGCAGTTTTCTGATATCAGAAAAAATAAAAATAAATAAAATAAATAAATAATTATAATTGCATAAGTTGTTAAAAATGCTATGCAATAGCTTTACCGCGGCAGTCCCCGAGTGCCACACGTAATTTTTTATCTACGTTTTTTTCGAATAATCCGGTTTTTAAGCTATTGCATAGCTTTTATCGCGGGCCTAGGCCAGCGCGGCGACCGAATGAAGAAATTTCTTAACGAAAATAAATAATTTTAAACTGATAATTACGTCTAAATGAGTACTGCTTACGATTCGAAAAAAATATATGTTAAACAAGAACATTTTCCTAATATTCTCAGCTTTAAATATTTAAATTTTGTTTATATTACATAGTGTAATTAATTTGTGAAATTAGGTCTAACCGAACACAAAAACGACTACTACGCAAATACTATCTGGCGTATTATTATGAAACCTGCACCATTTTAAAGATAATTTGATTATCTATCTTTTTATCTACGATTTTTTTCGAATAATCCGTTATTTTGCTTTATCGAATAAAAAATTCGTGCGCGGCGCTCTATCGTTACGTTGAAACGTTGAAATTATTCCGAATCATTTGAGGCTGCGGAAGTAAATGATTCGGAATAATTTAAACGTCTTCCGATAGAGCGCAGTTATCTGATATCAGAAAAAATAAAATAAATAAAATAAATAAATAATTATGCTAAATAAATAAATATTAAATGCTATGCAATAGCTTTACCGCGGCAGTCCCCGAGTGCCACACGTATTTTTTGCTTTATCGAATAAAAAATTCGTACGCGGCGCTCTATCGGAAGACGTTTAAATTATTCCGAATCATTTGCTTCCGCAGCCGCAAATGATTCGGAATAATTTCAACGTTTTCCGATAGAGCGCAGTTATCTGATATCAGAAAAAATAAAATAAATAAATAATTATAATTGCATAAGTTGTTAAAAATGCTTTACCGCGGCAGTCCCCGAGTGCCACGCGTATTTTTTTTTAAGCAATAGCATAGCTTTTATCGCGGGCCTAGGCCAGCGCGGCGAAAGAATGAAGAAATTTCTTAACGAAAATTAATGATATTAAACTGATAATTACGTCTAAACGAGTACAGCTTACGATTCGAAAAAAATATATGTTAAACAAGAACATTTTCCTAATATTCTTAAATTTGAATATTTTAGATTTTGTTTATATTACATAGTGTAATTAATTTGTGAAATTAGGTCTAACCGAACACAAAAACGACTACTACGCAAATACTATCTGGCGTGTTATTATGAAACCTGCACCATTTTAAAGATAATTTAATTATCTATATTTTTATCTACGATTTTTTTCGAATAATCAGTTTTTTTGCTATCGAATAAAAAATTCGTGCGCGGCGCTCTATCGGAAGACGTTTAAATTATTCCGAATCATTTGCTACCGCAGCCGCAAATGATTCGGAATAATTTCAACGTTTTCCGATAGAGCGCAGTTATCTGATATCTGATATCAATAGCTTAAAAATATAAAATATCTGGTCCACCATATACAAATAATTTTGTCCTTTGGGGAATCTTTGATCGAAGTAAAAACTGTTTGTTTCTTTAAATATTTATTACAAATTAAATCAAAACACACACAATTATGGCAGGTACGTAAACAAAATAAAAATAGTAGGCAAATTAGGACAACTTAAATTTCAACCACTGCAACCTCTGTTTCAAACATCTAAAACAAGTTACCTTCTGAGTCAGTTTCAGTGGTAGGATTTCGCAAGATTTGAATTATGTCTGTCTCTTTGATTACAGAAACGCTGTCAGGAACAAGTTTTAATTGCCTTTTATTTTTTTCTAATAGACCTATAATTACAATGTCCACGTCTTATACTATTATTCTTCACAAATATTTATACGTTTCCTTTCCACGTTCGTTCGCAAAATTGCCCAACACGTACTGACCCAATTGAAACTCTTGTGACGTGGTCGATCGACCCATCCATCCACCCGCTGGTTGTGAAGTTATACCTTGTTCCGAGACTGCGACAAGTCTTATTACAGCACTGTTGTCCATGTGGTATAATTTCTTTCCGGGGATCATACAGATGAATACTCTTGAATACCACGTGAGGGAGCATTAACGTTCCATCTGCTGATCCACACGTCATTTAAGTTGTACAGCTTTTTGAGTGATTCATCACTTTCTCAGGATACTTAACACCTCGTTTACAGATTTCTTTCTTTGTTCCTGGATTGTCGGAGACATTCGATTCATCGTAGTTAAATATGTTACTGTTTGGCATGTTCTTTATTGTTTTTTCAATATTATCGTAGAATTCCCCCAGGGTGTCTCTTGACAACGGACGCTCTCTTGCACTTGCTCTTTTTATGTTGGTCGCCAGTCGTTGTCCATAGGAGTCATTATGTCTACCTAGAAGGCTGTAAGTTCAGTCAAACCCTTTTACATTATTTTTAAACCTATTAGCTGTTTTACCCCTACTGTCCAAATAATAATTAGCCATCATTATAATATACATTAGATATAAAGGAAATCCCCAATCACAGCAGTATCCATATTTTGCAGCAGCTTGAAGGATAGCTCGGTCCTTTTCTTTGGTAATACAGGAGGCCGACCCGGTTTTCGTCCGTGCTTACCTTTGAACTTATTGTAAAGTGTTCCAAACGGTATTTTGAATCGCCTAGATGTCTCGCGATGGGACTCTCCCTTCAGCAGCAGCCTCTAATGCTTCCTCAATTTTCTCGGCGGAGTAGTAACTGCAGACTCGACTACCGAGTACCCGTTTTTTTTGGCATTTTTCTATAACAAGACAATAAATATTAAATGACATACCTACATTAATTAATACAGAACAAATAAACATCTTTAGGGAAAGATTGATCACTTGATCAATGTTGCCCTTTGCAGTGATAAAAGATACCACCAGAGTATTATTTAAAAGTTTCAATATTAATATACGGTATCTTTTTGTTCATATATTATGATCACCCCCCAGAAGTGTAAAAAAAATAGTATTATGATGTGCCCGACTCCGGTCGGGAATTCCATGGCAGCTCAGTTTGCATTTTATTTATCTGTATACTCTCAAATACATATCCGTTGCAATGTTATAATAATAAAGACTTCATTATGTAAACTCACCTCTCCGGATATGAAGTTTTGTAGCCAGTATAAGCACGACAAATAGCGCAAACTTAAAAAACAGTTATAACAGAAAATTACTCATGCGACGCCTGCGCTCGTTCCCACGCGACTGACTAGCCGAAAGATCGGCGTAATCTACTGCGTTGAAAGAAACGCGCTGCTCCTCGCGCCTGCAGCGATGAAAAAAAAACAAAGTATCGATCAAAATATCCTCGAATTTTAAGTATGCCCATGTTACTGTACTACAAATTTTCAACATATATTATTAACGCACTGTTTGATTAATTGAATAAATAATTAGCCACGATTTCTGGAGGTTTTTTAGTTTTCTGAGTCCTGTCGTTCCGTTTACATGAAATTTTATTTATTATGATTTTGTCTAGAATCCTGACTCACTTCGAATACTTGGACCGCAATATAACTCTATTTAACAATGGTCGAAATGAAGTGGAATTGGAATTGAACTCAGTGCCTGCCTCCAAAATTTACGAAACATTCGACTCCACATACTCTCTGTATGTCGATGGAATTAAGCTGGAATCAGAATTAAGACTGAAGGTGGGAGGAGTATACGCTTTGGCTATCGGAACGAATCGCAGTAACGAAACGGTGAGTTTGACTGCAGACACTTAAGGGTCGGAACCATGTTGCAGAAATATGACGAAACATTTAAGTTTAACAGATAAGTAAATAAAGTAAATAAGTTTAATATAGATAAGTAAATAAAGGTTAAAGTTCACGTTAATTAAAGTATAATTTTGTAAAGGTCCTAAATGGTATGAGAATCAAAATCGCTGTTACCGGCCTCGAAATTTCATCTCAATTAAGAAATTGGTCGTCAAACTTAATCCATTCAGTCTCAAAGTCAGCAGGTGAAAAAACGTGAAAATCTGTGGATAGGATGTAATATTAATAACCTTTGGAACGCATTCTTTGTTGGAACCCCGAAGGATATCGTAAATGGGAACGATCCGCTTGATTCTGTAGTAAAAGACCCGAACGCACTCGAAGAGAACGACTGCAAAATGAAAATCCATAGAACACAATGGAAGAAGTTTTCAGACGAAGCAAAGTCTAAGCCCACACACGTTTTTTCGCCGTGAAAATCCTCGGTTATTTTTCCGTATCGTCATATGGGGTATGGATCACTTGGAAGCTTGTCCACGGACACGGCGGAAAAACGGACGGATCCGCTGCTGTGCCTGTGGACAAGCTTCCACAGTGATTCATACAACACTGAACACCTCGACTAGACACGGAGAATAAACCGTGGATTTTCACGGCGAATAAAACCTGTGTTGAAAAGAGGGCTTACAATTAGTAATTGACGATGACGATGTTGACGATAACTAAATTAGGAATTATCACTATGGTATATTGGCAATCACATATTATTTTACGCTTCTTTATATTTTACCACCAACGAGGTTAACTGGAAGAATATCAAATTCTCAAAGAATTTTGCAATGTTCACCACGGAGACGGATAGACTGGATAGATATATACATTTTCAAATGTCTTTTTACAGAATGCGAGACTTATGGTTGTGACGGAACCGAATTCAATGTCCATGGCGTGGTTATTACCACAGCTCATTTTGATATCTGTTGGAGAGGTTAGTATAAATTCTATTTTTAGGAGATTTGCAAAATATTTTTTAACTGTTGAGTTGCTTGCGCTGTGTCGACATTGGAATTTTTCATATGCCGCGTTGTAATACATTGTTATGTGGATATATTTTGCGATCACTTTACCTTCACGTATTTGAAAAGCCCTAAATACCCAATCCCTTTTAGTCGGCAGACGAAGAAAAATTGTTATGGTGCGTCATCGAGATAAATAAGGCAGAAATTCGCTTTCATTAGGGAAATGATCACATAGGTATATATATATATATATATATATATATATATATATATATATATATATATATATATATATATATATATATATATATATATATATATATATATATATATATATATATATATATATATATATATATATATATATATATATATATATATATATATATATATATATATATATATATATATATATATATATATATATATATATATTTAAATTATTTTCAATAATATATAAAATTAGATTCATGAAAAGTTACTTATCTGGGGTCCTGGTGGACCAGAAACATTTAAACGATAGTTAATGTCCTCTTTAAATACTTAGGGCAGCGGCACCTGTTTCCGCAATTGATAACCTATGATGTTCTTAGTTATTGCAGCCGAATTACTGTATGCCCTTGGATGTAATAAGTATAGGAGGATGGTTTCTGTAACAGAAATGGATGTTAGTAACTTATTTTAGAAGAAATTATATGATTGAGAATATTTCGACACTAGTCGTATTCATCTCTATGACATTTCTGATAGAACAATTTTTTCAAAATTTAAATTAAAAAAAAACTGAACATAGAGAAATGGGTTAATAATATTTTGCAATATCGTTATAAATGCACTATAACCGACCTTGAAAAACTTTATTATTAATGATTTTTAAATGAAAAATATTAATAAGCTTTTAATGAATATGTCTGAACAAATATAATTACTGTATTAATTTTGCCTATTCAGACCGGGACCCTTGCAAGCGCCTAAAATATTTATAAAAGCCAACTCCCAAGATTTAACGTCTCTTTCTTTAGCGTTATCGCCAAGGCACTTAATAATTTTTACTTTAAAACAATTATCAAAAGTTAAATTGTGTGCCTAGTAGTGTTAGGACTAGTAAAATAAATGCTTCGATCTAATAAAGGACATGTTTTACAACGTGATCGACCGCAAGGCTGTAGGCCCAAATTTTTGTTAGTACTAAGATAATTTCGATTATTTTTATTAAGTATTGATTTTAAATTAGGAGGTTTTCGAAATGATAAAATTGGTGGTATATCTAATAAACCTTTGGTTGATGGGTCGTTAGCTATAATAGGGAATAAATCTGCTAAAATTGGTCGCAGTTTCTCAGTGCCAGGAAAATAAGTAGTACTAAGAAAGATTTTATTTTGATTTAAATTTGACACCAATTTAGGTTTAGGTGAAAATTTTGTTTCGGAATTTATTATATTTTTATCTAACAAAGAGGCAGGATAATTTCTTTCTATTAGTGATTTTTTAAGATTAGAAAGGTACTTATCTAGATTTTCTTTATTATTAATTAAACGGTGTCCGCGAATGGACATTGAATATGGATTTCTGTTACAGAAATCTGTATATCTATATATATATATATATATATATATATATATATATATAGACGTAGACAAGTTTTGACTCAAAAAAAGACTAAACAAATTTTAGGCATAAATTATTATATGCTCAGCTTGAACGCTAATTCTATCTATGAATATGTTTCTTCTTTCACAAACGTTCGCACTACTTATTGCATTTTTATGTGACGATTAGCATATATGTTTAGCTATGATGCAAATGTCCATCGAACAGTTAAAAATCAACGTCCATGTTTGTAAAGTCTAAGGTACCTTAAGAGAATACTTTGGAAGCATAAAAATGCTTCCGAATTGCATCCTATTATTAGTATTAATATTTAAATACTTACCAAAAACTCTAATTTAGTAACAAGTTAAAACGAATAAAAATTTACCCGATTTTATGACAACCCGGCAACAACCTCTTTTTCCCTATTTACATATTTCATGAAACGCGATGTATTTTTTTGGGAAACTTATATTTTAACATATGCAACGGAACACCTTTGACATAGCGGGAGGTTAATTTTTGAACTCATAGATAATTTTTGAACAAATGACGCCATTGGAACGTGGAATGCAGAAGTGATAGGGATATAACGACATCTCGCCTACGACATTTACTCTATCGGTTCATAAATCAAGCCCCAATCGCCATGTTTCAACGCTTTGAGCTACTAATTTATTTGTACTTTTCAACGATGGTATTGTAGCGACGCTACAAACCCAACTATAAAGTTTATTTTTATTTTGATTTAATGGCTGGCTGAGAACGAGCCCAGCAATATTATTTCGTTCTATTAAAAAGTGGATACATTCAAATTTTAAAAACAAATTTTCGAACTGTCATTCTGTACCTTGACAAGAGACGATTCAACTGAAAGAAATTACGCTCGCGTTATCACGTATTATTGTACATTTTTGTAAAGAGAAAAATATATTTTACACAACAGTTTATCGCGGTTTTTTTAATATCACGTTCTTCGACACACGAAAGAGACGCGAAATTGGTGACCCTGTACGAGGACGCAAGATCGACGGCGCGCCTGAATCGGACTAACGAGCAAGGTCTACAACTCGTCAGACACTCAACGGACCAACAGGACAACCTAAAGATCTTCGCAACCTAAAGAAAATGAATACGGAAGACATTCCTAGCGGCACGGCCGGAAGCAGCAGGCAAGTGCAGGACATCGCTCCGCTGAGCATCAACTCGAGGATACCGACGTTCTGGCATCAGGAACCACGGCTATGGTTCGCACACGTGGAGATCCTGCTCGCAACACAGAAATGCAGCGACGCAGATAAATTCAGCTGTGTAATCACACAGTTAGACAGGACGGCGCTGCGGGAGGTAGGAGACTTACTGCTACAACCGCCTACCCACAACAAGTTCGAAGCGATCAAGACCCGATTAATCAGCGTTTTTGGGGAATCAGAGACACAACAGCTACAAAAATTACTCCATGAGACTGAGCTGGGAAGTGACAAGCCGTCGCAGTTAATGAGACGAATGAAAGGGCTCAACAGAGGGAAGATACCCGATGAGACCATTAAAGCGATGTGGCTCGGTCATCTACCTACGACGATCAGGACGTTTTTGTCGATAAATAATGAGAGCAACCTGGACGTCCTAGCGGACTTAGCTGATCGAATGATGGAATCAACGGCGAGGGAGACGCAAGAAGTGAACCGAGTCGACACGCGGGCGGAAGCACATGACCACATGACCACAATAAAAAAACAGCTCAAGGATCTGGCGGAGCAAATAGCAAAGTTGCAGCGGAACAACGCGGGAAACAGCTCGGCAGGGCAAAATGAACAAACCATCTGCTACTTCCACAGACGCTTCGGGGACGCCGCAAGGAGGTGTCAACAGCCGTGCAACTATAAGAAGCAGAGGAATCAGGCGGAAAACTACTAGAGGCGCCGGGGGTAGATCAACTCGGCGCCGACGACACCAACCGCTTATACGTTCGAGACCGCAGCACCAACGCACTCTTCTTGGTTGATACTGGCGCAAATGTCAGCGTCCTTCCAAGAAGGAAATCCGACAACGGCAGAAGAGCGGACCTCAGGCTTCGAGCGGCTAACGGTACTACCATCGCCACATACGGAAGAAAGGATATGACACTAAACATCGGCCTAGAAAACCCATTGGCGGCCAGCTTCATAATTGCGGATGTACAGCAGCCCATCATAGGAGCAGATTTTTTGGCGAAGCACCGACTATTAGTTGACCTATTTCAAAAAAAATTAATCTCGCCAAACTCACGCACGACAGAAGCACGGGCACTATCCATCCAGGCCATCAAACAATCGCCGAATTACCTAAGAATATTCGACGAGTTTCAGAATATTACATCAGCAACATCTCAACCGAGACAACCGAAACACCAGGTGGAACACCACATTGAAACGGAAGGTCCACCGGTGTTCGCCAGACCGCGGCCACTTAATCCAGAAAGGTACGCAGCGGCAAAGAAGATATTCGACGAAATGATCGCAGCCGGAGTCTGCCGACCGTCGAAGAGCCAATGGGCGAGCCCGCTGCATTTGGTCCCCAAAGCAAATGGAGAATTCCGACCATGTGGAGACTATAGGAGGCTCAACAGTATCACCGTACCAGATCGATATACTATCCCGAGACTACAGGATTTCACGCACTCGCTGGAAAATAGCACCATTTTCACATCTTTAGATTTGGTAAAGGCATACACACAAATACCGGTAAGAAAAGAAGATATGGAAAAGACAGCCATCACCACTCCCTTCGGCCTTTTTGAAATGTGCAGAATGAGCTTCGGACTACGAAACGGAGCACAGACGATGCAGCGTTTTATGGACGAAGTACTGAGGGGCTTACCGTTCATATTCGTGTATATCGACGACATTTTAATAGCCTCAGAAAACGAGGAAGCTCACGCAAGACACTTAAGAGAAACGCTCGGGAGATTAGACGCGCATGGAATCACGATCAACATAGACAAATGCCACGTAGGAAGAACCGAGCTAGACTTCCTAGGATACACCGTGAATGCTACTGGAATACGACCGAAGGCGGACAAGGTAGAGGCGATAAAAAAATACCCGAAACCAGCAGACGTTCAGCAGTTACGGAGATTCCTAGGAATGATCAATTTCTATAGAAATAGCATCCCAAGAGCCGCGCAATATCAAGAAAAATTAAACAAGTTCCTACAAGGAGCAAAAAAGAATGATCGCACGCCAATTCCATGGACAACAGAAACCACAGAAGCATTCGAGAAATGCCGGGACAGCGTTGAAGAAGCGGTAATTTTAGCGCACCCGTCGGCGCATGCACCATTGGCAATAATGACAGATGCATCAAATACCTGCGTAGGAGCGGCATTACATCAAAAGAAAGGTGGAGAATGGGCGCCGTTAGGATTTTATTCGAAGGCAATGTCGCATGCGCAACAAAATTATGCAACTTACGATAGGGAGTTGTTGGCAATCTACCTATCGGTGAGACACTTTCGGAAGATGGTAGAAGGGCGTGAGCTGACGATATTCACGGATCACAAGCCACTAATTCACGCTCTCAAGAAATTGGACGACTCTATTACGGAAACGCCCATGCGAATTCGTCATACGTCATATATTTCGCAATTTGCAAGCACGATAGAGTACCTGCCGGGAAAAGCAAACGTCGTGGCCGACGCGCTCTCGAGGATAGCAGAAATCGACTGCCCAAACACGTTCGACTACGAAGAATTGGCGGCACAACAGGCAGAAGATCCCGAGCTAAAAATGATAAGGCAACAAGAAAATTTAAAATTTGAAAAGAAAGGCGACAAACCAGTATGGTGCGAAGTGTCCACCAAGAAAGCAAGGCCATACATCACGCCAGCACTGCGGATAAAAGCAATAAAATTGGTACACGACATCAGTCATCCCGGTATCCGAGCGACAAGAAAAATGGTAGCGGAACGTTATTTTTGGCCAAGGATGAATAAGGAGAGCGCGGAATATGCAAAAACATGCATCGCTTGTCAGCGCGCAAAAATACATAGACATACGCGCGCGCCCATAGGGACATTCATGGAGGCAGGACGTTTGGAACACGTACATATAGACATCGTCGGACCCTTAGGAATAGCAGAAGAGTACCGATACCTCGTAACCATGATCGACAGGGCAACGAAGTGGGTCGAATGTATCCCGGTCAAAGATATAAGCGCAGAAACGGTAGCGCAGGTCTTCTACGAAGGATGGATTGCGCGATTCGGAGCACCGATTCGGATTACCACTGACCAGGGAAGGCAGTTCGAGTCCACATTATTCACAGCTTTGACACAGATACTGGGAGTAAAAAAGATACATACCACAGCGTATCACCCCCAGGCAAATGGGATGATAGAAAGATGGCATAGATCCCTAAAAGCAGCATTAAGAGCGCGACTAAAAACAGCGAATTGGGTGAGAGAATTACCCACCGTATTAATGGGATTACGAGCAGCTATTAAAGAAGACTACGGGATCAGCCCGGCTGAATTACTGTACGGGACAACACTCAGGCTCCCAGGAGATTTTTTTGAAAAACAAACTACAAAAACGATACCAGAAACTGTGCAGCAAATGAGAGAGACATTCGAGGCGCACAGACCGCGAAGAGAACGAGAACACCACAATAACATTTTCGTACATCGGGATCTAAAGGAGGCGACGCACGTATTTGTGAGAGACGACACGGTGAAGAGACCACTGCAAAACCCGTATAGAGGGCCATATAAGGTTTTGAGGCGGCGAGATAAGACATTCGACATTGAACAGGACAGAGCCAAAGTTACCATCTCGATTGATCGTTTAAAACCCTGCTACGGCGTGGCAAGCAGTAACGAGAACGAGCAGGAGACAGACAAGGAGGAGCCCAGGTGGGCAGCGTCCGCGAACAACAACCAACAAGGACCACAGCAATACAAGACCAGATACGGAAGAACGGTTCGACCTCCCGGGCAGTGGCACACGACGACCTGTCGTCCTCCCAAAGGGGGGAATGATGTAGCGACGCTACAAACCCAACTATAAAGTTTATTTTTATTTTGATTTAATGGCTGGCTGAGAACGAGCCCAGCAATATTATTTCGTTCTATTAAAAAGTGGATACATTCAAATTTTAAAAACAAATTTTCGAACTGTCATTCTGTACCTTGACAAGAGACGATTCAACTGAAAGAAATTACGCTCGCGTTATCACGTATTATTGTACATTTTTGTAAAGAGAAAAATATATTTTACACAACAGTTTATCGCGGTTTTTTTAATATCACGTTCTTCGACACACGAAAGAGACGCGAAAGTATTTTTAATACAATAAATAGTGTTCTAGGTAAAAAATGTTATTTAGGGCGACAATTCATATTTGTGAATGTCATAAATGACATATTTGGCAAATTTGAAACGTTATTAAGTAATAAATCTTTCCTAATTAAATTGATATGTCGGTGTTTTCTAAAAGAATTGAGAAGAAGAAATAAATATTATGTGCATTTTTGAACGGTAGCAGCTTATACTAAACATCAAGATCAAGAAGCTTATCAGGATCAAGAAAATACTAGCACATACATTTCTATTGTAGTGTGCATAAATTTCACATAGATTGCAATTGCAAAATTAAAAAATAATACTGGAAGTTATTCTGCAATGCAAAGCATTTATTATGTGTAAGAAAGAACAAAAATACGATGGTTAGAAAGTTTATGATGTAATGTATCGATATAGATTACAATATGCGATATTTGTACACTTCTTTGCGCGTAATAACGAATTGAAAATATCGCTAAAAACTTGCATTCCATTATACAGAATCGTACTCAATGCTATTATTTTTTGTTTATAAACACCCCTAAGATTCATCCATGTTCTTTACTAAAATTACATATGTTACTACGATGTATTTTTTGATTTTTTTACATTTTACTTGCAATTACTTGCAATTTTTTATATTGATATTTTGTAGAGAATAAAATATTTTGTAGAGAATAAAATATTTTGTAGAGAATAAAATATTTTGTAGAGAATAAAATATTTTGTAGAGAATAAAATAGCACCATTTTAGCAATTATCTGACAAATTGCACTGAAGTTGCTATTTCCCTAAGTTTTATTTTTAGGTCATTTTTATTTTTGGCCAATTTTATCAGTTAAATTACAACAACATGTCAGAAATTGCCAAAAAATATCAATTTATTATCTTGTTATATATTGTAACAATAAGAAGAACACTTTTGTACCTGAGTATTATACCTTAGTGCTGACTGTTGGCATTTTCGATTCAAAACTGATGACGCAACTACAAAATGTATTTTTTGGAGACTAATATTTTCGTTATTAGGACTTTCTAATCAATAAGAAAAAGTCTACTTTCCTTTTATTAACTCATGTAGTATTTTGTTGTTGTTTTATCTTTTAAAAATAGTTACACGGAATTGTTCATTAGGTTTTCGGCTCGATCACCGGTCAGGAGTTTGCATTTAAGGAAGCTCCTGTCAGCATGAAGGCACTGATGCAAGCCGTATGGCTCATGATGGAGGCTTTTGGTAACGTTATCATCATTATTGGTACTCGATTGGCTACGAACTGTGATCAGGTATGCAATTCTATAAAATACACAAAAAACAATATTTTTAGTTTTTTAATCGTAAAGATAGACGCACTTTCTGAGTTATTAATATTTTAGTAAACTATTTAACGAATTGAACGAGTCAAAATATTAAATTTAGAGATTTTTTTGTGTGTCTGATTTACTCCCGATTTCGACCAAATAAGTAGGTATTAATGTATAACAAAGTTATAAAGCAATTCTCATATTTCTATAAACTGAAGAAAATCTGTCAGTTAATCAGCGATTTCGTGTGGAAAAGACAGAAAAAGAAAAATAATAAGGAAAAAAAAATGATTTTTGATGTTTCCTATGTATTTGAAAAAAATGACTTGTAAGAAAATTCCCAAGAATAGATTGGGAATACCATAGACTTTTTAATATCTTGAAATAAAAGGGAAAACCATTTTAATTGCATTTGGACGTTCAGACCCAGAGCTCTATTTTTCGATAGTAGGAAAACCATTATAATTCGCTGATTATATTGAATGATTATGATGAATATTGAAGTATCGACGCCTTAATTTTCCAACTTTCGTATGTCCCTACAACGACCAAGCAACGTGGAAACCAGTACAACGTTAAATTGTCTGTTTTACTTGGATTCCATAACATTTAACTATTGCACCTGTTTTCTTTCAGGCGACACAGTCTTTCGCTTACGCATCGATGACACTAGTCGCTATGGTTGCTTTTTATTTCCTAGCGAAAAGTTTTGAAAGGAGATTTCAGCTGAAAAATACCTACTCCTCGATGGACACATTGGCCATTTAAATTAATATAGAATATAGAAACACAAGTACAAATAAATTAAATAATATTTTACGTTAATATTAAATAAATATAATTATAATATTCAGATATAGTTGCTGCTATTCTGTAACGCAAATGAGGCTAATGGCTTTTTAAAAATTCTCGATGCTGCCCGAAGCAGCGCAAATATATGACGCTTATATCTATAATTCACTTTCAAAACGTTTTATGTCGCATTATTTGTTTGTTTTTTGTGGGTTGTTTTGAACATTAGCAAGAGTCGAAAAAATCGCATGTTTTGCATTACAGAATAGCAGTAAATAGGTATAGTATTTCTTAATAACAGAAAAACAACATAAATATGAAGTATAATTTTGCTGTGATTTTATTAAAGTAATACTCTAAACATGTTTTACATCAGATTATATTGTAATGTGTAATGTAGCCATAAGGATTTAATAAGGTATTTTATCATAACCTATGTGCATAATATAGTCAAATATAAACGTTTTGTACGGTCCAGATTGTAATTGAGTATTTTTACATTCAATCAATTTGATGAAACCAAGAATATAAATGTGAATGTCATGCAGTACACCAGTTCAGGTAGCATCCACTAAGTTGCAACAAAGGATTATGGTTGTTAAATATCCCTTTTATGAACTTTTTGATTTGATTTTTCTGCATTGATGCATTAATCATGATGTGAATCAGTTCAGTGATGACTTACACAAGATCGCCTACTCATCTGATGTATGATTACTCCGTCGCTGGATGTGTGCTTCCTAGAGTTACTGAAGTCAATGACTTGGGAGTTTTTTTCGACCTCAAGTTAAACTTCAAGGAATACATTAGGCAACTATCTACAATTTCTTTCAAGCTTCTAGGGTTTGTGATACGTCAATCCAAACACTTCAATAATATTCGGGTAATGCGCACGTTGTACAACTCGATTGTTAGAAGTCGCATGGAAACGAATGCAGCTATTTGGAATCCTCATGAAGATACTTATAACCTCATGCTGGAAAAGGTACATAAGTGTTTTTTGAGATTTTTGTACTTCAAGCAGTACGGAGATTATCCATTTTTGTATCCGACTGCATTTATCACAGGCATGGTTGGCTATAATTCTCTCTGTCTCAGAAGAGAAATGCTGACCATGTCCTATACAAAACTGATAACCCTAGCTTACTAAGCAAGGTGGATCTTTTCATACCAAATAATTATCTTCGTGCTCGATCGCACTATCTTTTCGCGGAGCCGTTCTCGCGCACTAGCCTTACAAGGTGGAACTTGTTGGCGCGTGCTTTGCGGCGCTTAAATGAAATTCACTCGATGGCACCAGATTTCGATATTTTTACCGCCAATCCTCACTCGTTTAAATTGCACGGTATTAATTATTTATTCTTATATGATAGCTAGTATTATAAGTGTCATTCTATTGGTATAATTACGGTGACATATTTACTAATTTTACTTCTCAATGCCGTGATTTTACAGTAATGTTGATTAGTATTAAGCAAATAAACAAAATAAAATAAATAAATTAAGAGTATGTAAAAAACATATCAGTAGACATATCGATATTATTAATTCGTGTCATCGACCGTTGAACATTTCATAATAGACTGAGCTAAAATAATGTTGCTAATAAGCAACATTATTTTAGCTTATTCTTATATTATTCTTTTTATAGTATGCGTAGGTTGTTCCTATTTAGCGATAAGGCCTCATGGGCCGTCTTACGGTCGTAAGCCTTAATTAGCGCTTTGGAATGATTCAACCCTGGGGTGTTGTACCAGTGGCTGACACATATCCAACATCTTACGAAGTAATTATATACTTAGGGCAAGAATTATGCCAATAATCTACAGTACTTGAAGCATCAGATGGAGTACATATATGCCAAGAAATTTCCGTCAATAGCATGATAATATGTACATATATAATAGAAAGTATTGGAAAATCGCATAAAACTGCTAAACTAGACCTTTTTCTAGGTCTATAATAATAATTCCATATAATAATAAGGCCATATAATAATTCTAATGACTCAATAAACAAAAAATATTGACTATGTAGTGATACTATTAAAATTTAACCCAATCAACTATTGTATGAATAATTGTCATTCCCTTTTGATATTTAACTTGTTATTAGTGTTGAATTGTAGGCTTTGTGATATTAATTTATGTTTGAAAATATCTCATTTACGGAAAAGCATATTTTTAATGATTGTAATTAAAACAAATCATATAGGATGCTTGATATTTTTAGAGTCACGTACCAAGTGACATCTAGAACCATTCGAAAACAGTGCTGAATGTTAGAAACCATTCAGCAGTATTTTGAAAATGTGCCGGATGAAATGAAATCTATATGCCTGCCTTTGAAAAGAGTAATGCATAATATTTTTGTCGCATAACTTGCATAATGGAAAAGGAAATAGAAACTTTAACACACTCTGTATACTAAGCAATAAAACGCCTCAATTAACACACCGCGAAAACAAATTAGGCAAAGCGTCATTATAAACGGTCAAAGTTATATATTAAATATTAATTAAAGTGCCATGTCGATTTTTGTGGAATCGGAAACCGTAAAAGCGTAACCGTTAATTAAGCCTTCTTCGCGTCTACCTATTTTATTATAACCATTCGTCGTCTTATTAAAATATTTCTTTTATGAGTGGTCCTACAATCGTGGATAATTACCAAAGTTGCTGTTCTCGACGTTATCGGATAGAGATTTACGACTCTGAGGTGGGTTGGCTTTTGTAAATTAAACTTTCCTCGGATACCATAATATGCTACTAACGAAGCATGTTTTTAAATAATTCTTTCCGTATCCTATAACAAGCTGCCCTCCCCAGCTTTGCACAGGGAGTGTTTCAAATTTATTTTTCGGGAGTAGGTTAAAATGTCGAAAAAAATTGTAGTCGAAATCCTGACCAAAACTTTGCTCTCTCTAATGAAAGGAATACGAATACATTTGTTTGTAAGTGAGGTATATTTGTCTTAACATTGTCAATGTGCTAATAATTTTGTCAAGTTCAGTTGATGATATAATATATAACTTTTATTTGTATACTATATTGGCTGTGTTACCTCCTGGTGGTAATATGTAAATATTACTTCTTGACGTGGCACGCGAAAGGCAATGTAAAGTTGTCCATAAAAGAAACATTGAAGGTACCTACGCGATTAGGTGGACAGGCCTTATTTAAGCCAGTGACTTCTTTCGAAGGGCAATTGCCCTTTAGCGGGGCACATCATTAACTCCTCAACCAGTGATGATAACTACATACTATAACTGACATATTCTATCTACGTTTTATGTCTGAGCTAACCAAATGAGCATTTTTGTAATGATTAATAATTAAGGTTGTTATAAAAAATTACTGTCCCTGAAAAGAGAGCCCATTATCTTACCTAAGAATGCAATGGACTTGAATTTCCCGAGAGTTGGAGATAATGATGATTTCCAGGTCATAGGCTGTAGTTTTATTTCAGGATCGTAATGGTAATGTCACATTTTGTCCATAGTAATGGATCATGCCATAAAACGGTCAATATCCTGTTCTAACGGATGCAAAGAGCGTTGCGAAATCTTTAAGACTAGTTTTTTCTGCGTATCAAACATAGGTACCATACAATAGATAAAACAGATCAAACGTTATCATCATTAAATCATCATAATTTGGATAAAAAGAATAAGTATGATTAAAAAAAACGTTTTATTATCTTATAGTTGACATATTTTAATCACACTTAATGGTCTCAACTAAATGGTTGAATACTAATGGCCTGTCAAGGACTATAAATTACCAGAAATATTTCTCCTAAAAATAAACTCGTATAGTGAGAGGCTTATCTTCATCAAATACCAATAAAATAAATTTGTCCTAACGCCTTGAAGGCGCTAGTAATATTGTCACCTCGATTTTATTATGCATCTAATTGGTATGTCTATGACCGACATAATTCACCACTGCCTCGTTCCTTGGAGTTTGAATAAATTTATGTCTATACCACTAGCGTTCTAAGATCTTATCAACACTATATTGATAATAAGCGTTTGTATATTCGCGGATGGCTTTAGTTAATTTATTCTTTAATATTTATAGAAAGTAGTTTGAATATCCAATATTGAAAGTAGTTTGAATATCCGAATTCAATTCATGTCATTGTTTGTGATCGTTTTGTGAATTTAGGAAAGCTATTGGAATATGTAATAATAGTAAAAATCGGTTATTTCAGTCGTAAATCAAACAACCCTTCCCCACCGGGCCGAACCCCACAATCCAACAACCTAACAACCCCCAAACTCCACCCCCCCTACCACCCTTAACTCCCCCTGCTTCCGAACCACATCCCGAACTTCCCCTGTCTTCCAAACTCCACCCTCCTCTAACTCTCCTTAGCCTCCCTTCCCACTCCCCTCTACCCCCCCCCCAAATACATCCCCCATCACTCGTGTTTGCTGAAAAAAAGACCTAATACATCGGTGGAAAATATATGGTGGTACGTGAAGTTGGGTTTTCTTGTTTCCGTCGTTATTTTTTTTACAGTCGATTCCAAGTAAGATATCTTGGCATTTCGGAGTATAGGAGCGAAGGCAATGTCATCTTCTGGCACATTTGAAAACATAGATAAATACTGAAATACATAAACTGAAATAAAATAAAATAACTACATTTGTTGGACAGATTGCAAAACAACACAACAGTAGAAAAATGTATTTTTTTTTAACTTAGGCTGTAATGCGTTTTTCCAGATTTCTCTCAAGGCCCTATGTTTTTTCAATTGAACATATTTGATTGAAATATTTCAATTCCGAGAGCATAGCGATTAAAACAAAAAAAAAGAATCAACCTAATAGGTCCTTCCTGTTAAAAAAAAGAATTACGTATATCCATCGTTCGAATCGTGAGTAGAAAAAGCCCAATTTTTCAGGCGATTTTCCTTTCCGTTAGGACCTTATTTGCACTATTACGAACATTTATTTATTTATTTATTTATTTAAGAATTAATTACTATGAAACATTGATTAGCTTATAAAAATAACAGGAACCGAATGGCAAACCCTTAACCTTTTGCTTATTTGTTTCTGTCACCCAACTGGGACTAGCCCGTTCTAGGGTGGACAGGACTCCAATATTACAGTCAAGATTGCTTGATTGCTTGGTTGCTTACAAATATATAAGTTTCAGTAAAAAGCTAATGACACTAAATTGCCCTAAAATGTGGTCTTCAGAATAAAATAAAAAAATAATAATAATAAAAAAATATTAAAAGATAATATAATAAATAAAATGCAATTCCATTATTTAATCTGCAATAAATATCATATAAAATTCGATTAAATAAAATAAATAAAGTTATATGTGAGAAAAGGAAGAAACGGTCATTAATATTTATTAATATAAAATTACCTAGTCTAAAAAGTATACTTCATTGTCAAAGTCAAATAATTTTTGGTAGTTAGTTCAATGTTAAAATATACTTAACATATATGTTTAAAAATATGTTAATAATTTGTGCACCTAAGTTTTATTATACTATTATTTCTAACATTTGATGTATGGTTAGTCTGTCATGATTCGATAACCATTTCTTTAGTTTATTTTTGAATTCCCTGAATGTCAAGTTCATTTTTAATTCCATATGGATCAGATTGTAAAATCTCGGCGCAATGAAAGAGTAATGTCTTTGTCCAAATGATGTTTTCCTTCTGGGTATTATTGAGCTATTTTCTAAAACTTGTCTCGTTGGTCGCCGGTTCTGAATTATTCCTAAATTTGAGTTACTGTCCAAAAATAGCCTTAAGAGGGAAGTTTTTAGAAAAAGTTGCCTACAGTCAAGAACTTTAGCTTCCTTATAAAGTTCATTAGTGGGATGGCGATATGGTCTAAGTAGAATAATTTTTAATATAAATTTCTGCGCAACTTGCAATGGCTCTAGCAGGGTTTTACCACATCCACCCCATCCAATTATGCCGTAAGTAATAAGCGATTCACATAAAGCATAATAAACAGTTTTTAGTGTTTTGGAATCCAGAATATTCCTCAGTTCTTTGAAAACATATCCAAGGATTCGCACCTTCGTAGCCACGTTATGTATATGAGAATCCCAATGGAGAAAGCAATCTAAAGTGATGCCTAGATATTTCCAAGATATTTCTCTTTGTATAGGCTGACAGTTACAAGACTCTACGCTATCGCACTCGTGTATTACAATAGTTTTATTAGTAGTGGGTTGACCTCTGGTTGTTATACTAAATGGCATGTATTTGGTTTTGCCAACATTAAGCGTCAACATAAAGTTTCCTAGCCAATTTTTAACAATTTCCATGCCCTCGTTTGCTTTCTCAAATGTGTAATCCCAGTTTGAACCCTTGAATAGTATAACAGTGTCATCGGCATATGTGATGATTTTACCTACTGGTAACTGACATAGGTCATTTATGTAGACGAGGAATAAAATGGGTCCCAAAACGCTACCCTGTGGCACACCATACGTGAGATGCTGGCTTTTACTCTGGAGGCCCTGGATGGTGACACTTTGTACCCTGTTGGATAGGTAACTATCAAACCATTTAAGACTTGTATAGTTAATTCCTACACTGCTCAGTTTGCATAATAATATATTATGAGGAACGGAGTCAAAAGCCTTTGCAAGGTCAAGGAAAACTCCTAGACACTTGTCTCCTTTATCCACCGTTTTGACTATAAATTCAGTTAAGGCTGCTATAGCGTCTGTTGTCCCTAAACCTTCCCTAAAACCGAACTGATTGTCTGAGAGTATTTTATTTTCAATTAAAAATTTATAGAGTCTCGCCTTTGCAACTTTCTCGAAGATCTTGGAGATCGTGTTTAAAATGGAGATAGGTCGATAGTTATTGAGGTCCTGCTTATCTCCCCCTTTATGTATTGGAATTACTTTGGCAATTTTTAATTTGTCAGGAAATATTCCGCTTTTAAAACTCACATTAATGATAAAAGCAATAGGCTGGCTGAGATAGGTTTCAGCTAGTTTAAATACGCATGTCCCGACCCCATCATCCCCCACCGCTGACCTATTTTTAAGGCTGCCTATTACTTTCTTAACTTCGTCTCTATTTGTAGGCGTTAGGTACATGGACACAGGTAACGTATCAGATTTACTTAGGTCAGTAATTACAGAGCTATTTATCCCACGAAACTTTTCTGCTAATTTGGAGCCAACATTACAAAAGTGACTATTTGTACAATTTAGTAACTTTTCAGGATTATCTTTCATTGTAATAATTTGATTGTCAATTTTAATACTATTTAAATTTACATCCTTTCTATTTTTATAATTCGCCGCTTCTTTTATATTTATCCAGATTTTTCGTGGGTCCCCGGCTGAGTCAGTTATTTGTTTTTTAACGTATTGCTGCTTAGTCAATTTAATAATTTTATTACATAAATTTCGATAACGAGTGTATTTCTGCCTCAGCATTGCATTGTCCGGTGTTTTTCTTAACGCTGCGTGCATTTTATCACGTCTGTGAATACAAAAGAGGAGTCCATCAGTAATCCACGGTGTAATTTTTTTATTTTTATGTTTTATAATTACAGTTTTCGATGTTGTATGTGTCTGTATAATGTTACTCAAGATGGAAAAAAATAAGTTATAGGCGTCGATAGCATCTCTAATCTGATATAACTGATTCCAATCATATTGGCTGAATTCGTAAACTATTTTATCATAATTAATTATTTTCTTTATTTGCTTGTTTGGATGTACAACGTTATTACTTCCCTTAGCGGCCAACTTAAAGAAGATTGTATAGTGATCTGTAATTGAATTTTTGTATACAATGGTCGAGATTAGGTTTTTGGTTCGAACCATGACGTGATCTATGCAACTGCTGCTATTGTTATATTCGCGCGTTGGATGAATTATCTCTGGTCGGAGACCATGTAGCATTAGGACGTTTAGATATTCCTCAGATTGTGGATGCAGAGTTCCTGCTATAGAGATATTCAAGTCACCGCATAGATACAGATTTTGAGAATTTCTATTAGCGCATAAAAGTATATTAAGGCTTTCTAGGAAGAAGTTGATATTATTTATAGATGGGCTTCGATAAATAGCAAGTAGACTTGTGGCTTCATCTATGTTTATTTGCAAGCAATTTGCTTCAGGGAAAGCTATTTCTTGTACCGATAAGAAGCTGAAGCTTTCTTTGATAAATAAAACAATGCCATCATTTTGAGTATGATTAAAGTTGGTATGAAAAGATTCATAGCCTGGAATATGCTTCTCCCTGTAAAATTTACCATTCCAAGTTTCAGTGAGTATAATTACATCAATGTCTACATTGAGATGTTGCAAGAAGATTACTAGACTATCGTAATTTTTGTTCAAACTTCTAATATTCATAGCTAAGAATTTTATGGCCTTTTTTTCTGAAAGGATGCTCCTGCATATATTTATATCCGCAGTATTATGCCTATCATTATCAATATTACTAATAAAGTTCATGTCATGATCCATTGTTATGCGTTGTGGTAAAAATCATTACATTAATGGCAAAATGAAAGATATATTGATCGAATAATATTATGAGTCTTAAGGACATAAAACTTAGGCGCATTGCTAAAAATAAATAAATGCTAATAGATATTTTAAATATTGATTCGTCATCACATACATCATTAAAATTATCAAAAATAAGATAAAATAATAGATAGCTAAAAATGTATACGGCATAAATTTTATCAAAATCGTAAAAATGTAAAAATGATATATGAATATTATAATATAATACATTATTAATATAAGATCCGTAAAAACTTAAGAGAATCATAAAAATATTCAGAGAATCATTAAAATATTCATCGTTAAGAAAAATCCCAGAATATAGTACATGTTTTATAGAGATAAAAAAGTGGAATTATTTTTAATAAGAATTGCCTTATCACCTTGGTTTTTCCTCACAAATATTCGTCCAGCATTAACCCAGCAATACTTGTAATAGTGATGGGCGTGATTCTCAATTTTAAATCACGCAACAATCACGTTACTGGTATTTTTTCACGCGTGATAATAACTGCTACTCGTGATTTTCGTGATTGTACTGAAATGTACTGTGAAACGTTAAGTAACAAAGTTTCGTCAATGTGATAACTGATAACAGAAACGCGCATTATATTTGCTTAATATTTATTAGTAATTAGAAGAATTAGCGTTCAGAAAGATTATCTCTCTTGCTCTTTTGGTGCTAAGCCGAGTTCGTCTTTCTGAAATAATGTTATTTTATTGCTTTAACAAATCATGAGCAAACTCATTTACACGAACGATTACGACACGAGCGATAACAGTGTCCAAATTCATGCGACAACAGTGTCCAAATTCACGTTACGTACGAAATGAACGCGCCACTCATCAGTCATCGTCCAGCCGGCGCGGGCGTTCGCCCAGAACGAACGGCAAATCACTGATCCACTGATCGCCGATCACATCAAGAATGGACGAAACCAAATGAACGGTTCAATTCACCGATCATCGTTCAGTGGCGCGCCGCGCGGTCGTTCGACGGCGTTCAGTGAGAACGGCCAATCACTGATCATATAATCACGCGTGATCGGTCGCGTCGTAGCGGCGCCGAGTGATGGCAACGCGGTGCTGTTCGTAGCCGTGATTCAAATAGCATGTTCTTTCAAATTCTCGTAACGCGTTCTTCGTGATTGCAAATATCACACGTTATTGTTATTGCTATTCGTGATCACACCCATCACTAACTTGTAAGATTTTTCTCTGGAAATTCGTTTTGCGTTCCAAAGCAAATCTCTCGAACGCTGGGTCAGTTCGTCGGAAATAAATACTGGAGCGTTTGTAGTACCCGTATAACTCAAGTCGGATAAGGTCAAAGTTTCGCCATTGGTTTTACAATTTCTTATATATTTTTTAAAATTCATCATAAAGTTATTCTTTTTTCCACTTGAAATAAATTTTACAATAATCGGTTTTGGTTTAGTTTCAGATTTCTTGATCGGAACGCGATAAATTGAACAAACATCGGTGGGGTTGTAGTTGCATTTGGCAACCGTTGCAATCTAATCAACAATTCTATTTAAATCTTCATTCACCCCCTCGGGAATACCCCTTATCTCCATGTTACATGATTTTTGAAGCTGCTCCTGATAATCCAGCTTATTTTCCAGCAGAAGTATTTTATTTTCATGCTCTTTATTTTTTTGGTCAATAGTATCGAAATTTCTTACCATTTCCTTAACTCTTCCACTTTTGAGGTCCTCAAACTGCATCGTTAAAAATTCCACCGTATTTTCCAGATCGTCATTTCTTTTTTCCAACTCTATTATCTTAGCTTCCTGGACTGAAAATCGTTCCTCGAGTGCCTCAAGAATCGACTTTTTAAATGCATCATATCTTAGATCTAATAAAGCCTCCAAATTTTCAGAGTTGATTGAGAAACTTGTTCTATTTTTGAGAGTTGTTTCAGGGATGGGGATATTTGTGGCAGTCGCTGAGTGGTTGGTTGGCGTTAGGGAACGTGATCTTTCAGGGGAGAGTTTAGCTAGGGTATTGCTTCGAGTTGATCTAGGCTCCACCAACTTGCACGCATCACATCTCCAGTTATTTTTCTGTATAGTGGAGAGGCCTTCGAACCCTTCCCGAGTCATGAACAGGCAGGAGTAGTGGAATTGTGCGTAACAACGCCCGCATTTCAGCGATTCATCGACGGCTACTACAGTTTTACATTGTTTACATTTCATTTTTGTTGTTCAATATAATTTATTATGTATGAATAAATTTACACCGCCCTCTATTGACAGGCTCACGTAAGAAGTGTTGTTGTGAAACAGATATCGTTGGCGCTTCGGTAAGTGCAGTAGCGAATAGCGTTGTTTTTCAGAAGTATGTATTATGATTAAACATAATAATTGGCCAAATCGGTACAGCCGTTCAACCTAACATGCGGTTGCTAACGAGCAGCATTTCATTTTATTTATATATAGGTATAGTAGATGGACTATTCGATCAGCAAATATTTGCTTGAGAAAATGTTGAAACTTAACCTTGTAAGTAAGTACAACAATATATCTATAATATCAATATCGTAACGGTTATACGTAAAAATTAAATTAAATTGGCATTAGCATAATTATGTAGAGGGAAGTAAAGACATATCATTATTGTAATCCAAGGTAGTTAACATAGATAAAGGGCCAGATTGCGTTTCTTTGTGAACTAAAACTGAAATTAGTCCAAGCGAACGAGACAGAGCAATACGTTAGAGCGGAATATGAAACGAACGATCGTCGATAAATACTACCTGCCGAACTAATACTCGTCGAATAAATTCGAGCATATTTCGTGCGGTGTAAGATTTGACTTTGACGGGCAGTTTTAATGCGAAAAAGTGACAACCAGTCATCTCACACTCCGCTCTAGCGTATTGCCCTGTCTCGTTTACACGGACTAATTTCCGATTTTAGTTCACGAAGAAACGCAATCGAGCCCAAAATATATACAAAATATGACTATTTACCGATTGAAAAGGCACCAGCCTTAGTGAAGAAATGTGATATGTAATTAGTATTTTTTATGAATATAATAATAATGCCAAAATATTTAAAAAACCAGCACTAAATCTAAAACATTGAGAATACATTTTGTCACCAAATGGTTGATCCGCAAATATCAATGGCAATGAATGGCAATCGACACAATCTTTTACAGGTAAGATATCAATTCACTTAAGCAAAAAATAGTCTCATAGGCAAGTTTAAAATCGTCAAAATGACTCTTAATGCTTCTTATACTGCACTAGTCGGAATACCATTTACATAGTACTTGTTACGTTAAAAAATAATTATTTACAACGCTGTCCACGCAGTGAGGCAGCAAAGATTTGGAATCGTTTTATTGGTATCCCGGATTCGCGAACAATGCCGCCTGCACTTTAAGGGGGGATATAATATGTCTTTTCACAGAAATCCGCACTCACCCCTTACCTTCCTGGCACAGAGACAATAGGCGTTGCTGGGCGGTTTTACAACACTATTGCACCATTGTTCACATACTGGTTAACTTTTCGAAGAAGTAAATTTGAAATGCACCCTGTCATAAAGACGACCTCGCTTTCTCTGAAAGGACTATAACATTTCAAAAAAACCCAGTTATTACCCCTTGCCCGTTTAGGAAGACAATAGATGTCGTCGCCCCAAGTAACAACGCTATTTCGCCGTTAATTGTTTATGACTTAAAAGGAGAAATATGAGCAAGAAGACCTTGCCCAAATGGAGCTTTAAAAAAAAGAGAAAATATTGCCGCCGCTATAGCAGCGCCATAATCCTCATCATTAATTTAGTTATCAGATAATTGATCTATGACAATTACATTATAATATAGGATAAGGTTATCAAACGGTCTGCGAGAAAAATAGCTTGACACCTTATTATTATTTAGCTAATTAATGTAAGCTTGATTGTTAGTATAAGATAACATAAATTACTAAGTAAATATATACTAACATATAATAAAATGTTCAGGTCCGATATGAAAATTACTAAGTAAGCATACTAACATAATAAAATGTTCAGGTCCGATATGAAAATTACTAAGTAAACATTTAAGCGTCTAATTAGAGTACTTAGTAAATTGGGGTGATTAGATTAATTAATTTTGTAATTAGGGTGATATGGTAATCAACTTTAATCTATGATACAGAAGCACCCCTAAATCACCATATCACCGTATTTGAGTTGTTAGTTATAAGTAGAGATAATTATACAATTAAGTAGACATAATTAAACATTTAGTAATGTATTTACGTGCACTGCTATCTATGAGTATATTGGCATACCATTTTGGAAAGAGGCGTTTCCTTTTAGATCCTTTGACCAATAAGAGAAGGTGTGAAATCGTTCCGGCCAGTAAAAGCATAGACATGGCGTTTAAGGGGCGGAAGGATTTTTATTGTAAACAGTGAGGAAAGCGAAGGATGCCATTTTTAGTTAGTTGCAAAAGAGAGCTGAGACGAGCGGGGACCTTTTCGGGCATTAGGTACCGACGTCAACACGAGACCCATGTAATCGCGCGCTCGTAGGGCAATAAGCCCATAAAGTATTCATTAATAATAAGTATTTTTGATAATACATACAAGTTAGAAAAATAAATGTGCTTTAATTGCCGAGAAGCCGTAGAAGTAAAGTGTCGTCAGTCAGCAGCCGGAAAATCGAGGAAGCTCCACTGCAGAGGCCAACCTGGCTGAAATAAAGGGTGCTGTAAACCACGAAAGAGGGTGAGTTAAATATATTATTACAGTCCACTGGGGACTCGCCCTGATGCAAAAGGCATCCGAAAATTCACACACTCTTCGCTGATAGAACATAATTGGTCATATTCGAGCCGGATGGAGATCACCAAGTCCAATAAGTGACAGAAAAATTGAAAATTTGAAGAATCTGTGTTGATCAACGAAGAATTAAAATGTCTACAGCATCCAAGAGACAGCCAATCAGGCCCAACTCTACAGCATCGTCGGCAATAAGCCGAAGGAGCGAGCGTCTACAGGAGGTTAAAGAAGCCTCTGAAGAAATTCTACGTGTAACGAGAGCCGCGGCGAAGATTAAGGCAGAAAAAACTAAATTAATCGCGGAGGCGGCAGCAAAGGAAGAAATCGCCAAGGCGGAAGAAAGAAAAAGAGCAGCGGGCGCGGCAGCAGCATTACAAGCGACTCAAGCGGACTTAGCGGAACAAGAACAAGTGCTGGAAGCGGAAGGAGATCACGCACGTAGAATTCTGGAAGTTGTGTCAGAATCTTTTCATGAATCCACCGCCGAAAGCTGGCAAAATCGCCAGCTCTCCAGCAGAGCGGAATCAGTCGCCGAACGAACTTCTGCGTGGGCGGAAAATAATTTTCGCGAATGCACCGGAGAATCGAGACAAGACATGCCACCCGGCCCGGAACGAGTCGCCGCAACGGAAATCGTCGAAGAAAACATCGAACAATCAGTGCGGCAAATACACGGAAAAGTGAGTGAAAACCTAGTGCTGTGTTCGCGAGGAAATGGGATTGCGCCTGACGCGCGCGCTACAAGCGCGCAGGCAACTCCAGCCACGAGCACGCAGCCAGCGCAGACAGCTGGAGACGGCACGGGCGTCGCGGCGCCGCATCCGGTTGCCAAAGCGGGCGCCTCTTCAAGTGGAGACAGCGGCGATAAACAGTTATTAGAGCAGGTTTGTCAAGTTATTGCTAATGTTTCTTCCAGACCGTTTTATGATAACCATTTACCAGTATATTCAGGGGATCCTATAGAGTTTATCGCGTTTAAAGCCATTTTTGAACAGTCTACCACTGTGGGAAAGCTGACAGACGCTCAAAATTTATTACGCCTCCAAAAAGCACTCAGAGGAAAAGCGAGAGAGGCCGTATCAGGTCTGTTATTATTCCCCAATCAAGTATCAGAAATAGTAAAAACTCTGGAAACCTTGTTTGGAAATCCTAATGCTGTTATAAACCGCACCATAAGTGAGGTACGTAGGATGAGTAACCTGAGCGAGGACATAGATCATGAAGCTTTGACGAAATTTGCATGCAAAATTAAAAACTTAATCGCCACGCTCCAATCGTTAGAGCGAAACGATCATTTACTTAATCCCTATCTGTTATCCAATCTAATCGGCAAATTACCGAAAAACCTTTTAACCACTTGGTTGGCCGATAAAAATAGGCAAACGTCAGACGAACCGGTAATTGTTTATTTTTCGAAATGGTTAGAGTCATTAGCGATTAGCTCGAAAGATGCCGGGATCGCCGGGGCAGATATTAAAAAATATCAAGGCCACAGCCGCGAAAATAAGCTAAAGGGAAATGCAAACCATAAAAAAGAATACGTTTTTAATGCTCGCGATAAAACGCCAGAATCGGTCAAATCCATTAAATGCGATGAAAATCATTATTTGTCAAAATGCGAGAGTTTTAAAAAACTGTCATTAGACGAACGCTGGGCTTTGATTAGAGAGATGAAGAGATGTTTTAAATGTTTATCAAAATCGCATGGTAGTCGCTCTTGCCCAGCTTATCGCAAAAACCCGCGCGCGAAATATCATTTTCTATTATCGAACGCTAGTTTAGAAAATAAAAAACCAAACGAAGTAGATAGAAGTGTTGCTCGCGCGAATAATGACAACCAGGAAAATATAGTCGCCCATACGATTAAGAGAAATAATATTCTTTTAAAAGTTTTACCGGTAGTTATCACGGGTCCGAAAGGAACTAAAACCATATACGGTCTGGCAGACGAGGGTTCAACTGTATCTTTATTGGATCAGGCGGTGGCTAACGTACTTGGTTTAGACGGGCCATTTAAACCATTGGAAATCCATGGTGTAAACGAAATGACCGCCACATCACAAAATGCTAAAACCGTTACATTTCGAATTAGAGGAGAGGAAGAAAGCAAGTCTTACGAAATGCAAGCATATAGCATAAATAATCTCAACCTCCCATTGTTAAAAAGTATACCCCGTGACGAGATAACCGGACGAAAGTATATAAATACCATAGCATGCGAGGTAACCGAAGTCCAACCGCAATTATTAATAGGTGCTAATTGCTGGCAGCTTATTATATCTCGAGGACTCTCCACAATTAGTAACGGGATATCGGCTTCACGGACACGCTTAGGATGGGTGGCCGTGGGGGAATTGGACAGCGGGAACTTCGACAACCGAGAGCACAGTTTCTGCATCACGAACCGGCATGACGACCAATTGGAAGATCTGCTCACTGAAAGTTTACGTCGCCAGGAAGAATGGCCAGAAAAACAGAGAGTCAACCCCGAAATTGTTCGCGCAGAAGAGCTGTTGCGAACTACAACCGTTATAAAAGACAATATTTGGACCACTGGTTTACTATGGCGTAAAGAGGGAATTATTATGCCACCAAACCGTAGCATGGCGTTTAAACGGTTACGATCAGTAGAAATTAAAATGGATAAAGATAAAGTTTTCGCCGACGCTTATTGCAAGCAAATCGAGCGTTATTTGACGGAGGGCTACGCACAGGAAGTGCCGAAAGACATTCTAAGCTCAATGGGAAATAATGGTGAAAGCAGTAAAAAACGCTTTGAAATCCGTTTTAAAGGAACAGGCGCCCCGTCTCGAGACATTGGCGACCCTATTAACGGAAGCCGAGGCTGTCATTAATTCTCCACCTTTGACCCACCTTTCGTTAGATTCCCGCGACGCCGAACCATTGACCCCTCTAAACTTCTTGCTAGGATACACTTACGGTGACCAGTCAGCAGGTCAATTCAGCCCCCAGGATCTGTGCAGTAAAAAGCAATGGCGGCATAGCCAATATCTAGCGGACGCCTTTTGGAGGCGTTGGTTACGGGAAATATTACCAACTTTGGCATCGCGACCGAAATGGAAAGAAACTACGGAGCCCCTAAAAGAAGGTGACCTGGTGTTGATTATTGACCCGTCTATAAGTCGCGGCCACTGGCCAAGGGGTATAATCGAAAAGGTGTATCCCGATAAGAAAGGAAATGTACGCGTGTTAGATGTGAGAGCAAATAATCGATTGTATCGACGTTCCATCGGCAAGATCGCTCGACTCATCGTAGAATAGTTAAAAAGTAGATTAATAATAAAAAGGTCCCTTTAAACTTAGTTATAACATTAAAAATGATAGGTAGAAGGCAACATACCACCCTTAGAAATAATTAATAGACCGAAGTGACACTGTCTGTCACTGAGGGGGAAATGTTACGTTAAAAAATAATTATTTACAACGCTGTCCACGCAGTGAGGCAGCAAAGATTTGGAATCGTTTTATTGGTATCCCGGATTCGCGAACAATGCCGCCTGCACTTTAAGGGGGGATATAATATGTCTTTTCACAGAAATCCGCACTCACCCCTTGCCTTCCTGGCACAGAGACAATAGGCGTTGCTGGGCGGTTTTACAACACTATTGCACCATTGTTCACATACTGGTTAACTTTTCGAAGAAGTAAATTTGAAATGCACCCTGTCATAAAGACGACCTCGCTTTCTCTGAAAGGACTATAACATTTCAAAAAAACCCAGTTATTACCCCTTGCCCGTTTAGGAAGACAATAGATGTCGTCGCCCCAAGTAACAACGCTATTTCGCCGTTAATTGTTTATGACTTAAAAGGAGAAATATGAGCAAGAAGACCTTGCCCAAATGGAGCTTTAAAAAAAAGAGAAAATATTGCCGCCGCTATAGCAGCGCCATAATCCTCATCATTAATTTAGTTATCAGATAATTGATCTATGACAATTACATTATAATATAGGATAAGGTTATCAAACGGTCTGCGAGAAAAATAGCTTGACACCTTATTATTATTTAGCTAATTAATGTAAGCTTGATTGTTAGTATAAGATAACATAAATTACTAAGTAAATATATACTAACATATAATAAAATGTTCAGGTCCGATATGAAAATTACTAAGTAAGCATACTAACATAATAAAATGTTCAGGTCCGATATGAAAATTACTAAGTAAACATTTAAGCGTCTAATTAGAGTACTTAGTAAATTGGGGTGATTAGATTAATTAATTTTGTAATTAGGGTGATATGGTAATCAACTTTAATCTATGATACAGAAGCACCCCTAAATCACCATATCACCGTATTTGAGTTGTTAGTTATAAGTAGAGATACTTATACAATTAAGTTGACATAATTAAACATTTAGTAATGTATTTACGTGCACTGCTATCTATGAGTATATTGGCATACCATTTTGGAAAGAGGCGTTTCCTTTTAGATCCTTTGACCAATAAGAGAAGGTGTGAAATCGTTCCGGCCAGTAAAAGCATAGACATGGCGTTTAAGGGGCTGAAGGATTTTTATTGTAAACAGTGAGGAAAGCGAAGGATGCCATTTTTAGTTAGTTGCAAAAGAGAGCTGAGACGAGCGGGGACCTTTTCGGGCATTAGGTACCGACGTCAACACGAGACCCATGTAATCGCGCGCTCGTAGGGCAATAAGCCCATAAAGTATTCATTAATAATAAGTATTTTTGATAATACATACAAGTTAGAAAAATAAATGTGCTTTAATTGCCGAGAAGCCGTAGAAGTAAAGTGTCGTCAGTCAGCAGCCGGAAAATCGAGGAAGCTCCACTGCAGAGGCCAACCTGGCTGAAATAAAGGGTGCTGTAAACCACGAAAGAGGGTGAGTTAAATATATTATTACAGCCCACTGGGGACTCGCCCTGATGCAAAAGGCATCCGAAAATTCACACACTCTTCGCTAATAGAACAGTACTCATGCACCCACAAAATAGTGTATCCGCCAATTTTAATGGAAATCGACATGAACCTTCTAAAAGAGAATAGGAATACACTTTTGCGAGGACATTATGACAGCAACAGTATGGCTCATATTGTTGGCCTTTATTGTCAGAATGACTGGACAACAGCTGGGGACATTTGCATTCAACAGCTCTAAAGGCAAACAAAAATACGTGTGGCACTTGGGGACTGCCGCGGTAAAGCTATTGCATAGCATTTTTAACCCCTCCTATCGCGGGGTAAAAATTTAGTCGTCACTTCTGCCCGGGACACTTTTGCGCGTGAAGTCGATGGCCTTGAGAAAAACGACCATAACTTTTAAACTACTATACGGATCGTAAAAAGAAGAACTGTAAAATGATCGCATTGAAATTTGAAATTTATAGTCTTATAACCTTATCTCGTTAAACAATTAAGATAATATTGAATAAATATTTAAAAAGTTGGCATTTTAGGCAGCGCGGAGCGCCCTAACCAATATTGGTTAGATACAATTTTAGCATTTGTAAGCGTCTAACCAAAAATGGTTAACTCAAATAGGAAGCACCTTATGCAATTATATATATTTATTTAATTTATTTTTTCTGATATCAGATAACTGCGCTCTGCCGGAAAACGTTGAAATTATTCCGAATCATTTGCGGCTGCGGTAGCAAATGATTCGGAATAATTTAAACGTCTTCCGATAAAGCGCCGCACACGAATTTTTTATTCGATAAAGCAAAAAAAACGGATTATTCGAAAAAAATCGTAGATTTAAAGATAGATAATTAAATTATCTTTAAAATGGTGCAAGTTTCATAATAATACGCCAGATAGTATTTGCGTAGTAGTCGTTTTTGTGTTCGGTTAGACCTAATTTCACAAATTAATTACACTATGTAATATAAACAAAATCTAAAATATTCAAAGCTAAGAACATTAGGAAAATGTTCTTGTTTAACATATATTTTTTTCGAATCGTAAGCAGTACTCGTTTAGACGTAATTGACAGTTTAAAATCATTATTTTTCGTTAAGAAATTTCTTCATTCGGTCGCCGCGCTGGCCTAGGCCCGCGATAAAAGCTATGCAATAGCTTAAAAATAAAAAGCTTTCTCAATAATCGAGAAGGTTTACACTGGATTTTGTAGGTCGATTCGGTCTCTGAGCAGTATCATTTCTTTGAAAGTCTCGGATGCACAGGCAGATATAACTCTTTACTTCATATCTCGGAAGATGTAGAATTCACTGTTTTATGAGAATTAAATATCCCCAAAGACACACAATTACAAACTAAATAAATATCATGATCTTGTAAAGGCCATCTTGCAGAATGGCTTCACATTCACGCAGCAGAGGTTTGGTTTGCGCTCTATTTCTTGTTACATATTTTGGTCTCTAGGAAAATAATCAACTTTATCAAATTGTATGGCCATATTATTCTGCTATGGTAATAAAGTAAGACTCTTTCTTCTTACTAAATCTGAAGAAGAGCCTAATTGACAAGCGATTTTCGTCTGATGAAGATGTCCGGGAGTTAATGGGCCCTTGCTGAGTTGGCCACGAAGTCCCATTCTGTTCAGGGTTGGTCACACTCACGGGTCAACACCTAACCGACGGCCTCCACGCATGAAATGCGAGCCTGGGTAGGACTCTGGCCTTATGATCAATTTCCCTTGGGAATCAAACTTCTGGCGCTCCTGGACGGTCTGCGCACCGTTCGGCATAAGCCAATCGACTGCGCACTCTGACTAACAGTCGGGGGAGTCTGGAAGCAGTACTGTTTCCTATAGAGCGGGGGTGGTTGCGGAACTTACGGCGACTGCTCTTGAAACGACCATCGGCTACCCGATCCTGGGTGAACAGCCGGGCAAAGGACGATGTGTTCCGCGATAGATTCGGTATACACCGTTTCACGGCTTCTTAAGGGAGAGGACCGCGCAAGCGACCTCGAACTCGTTACCAATCGAGAGACTGGAGTATTCTGATCACAATTGGAAGTAAGGGCGTGAGTGTAAGCCCGCTGGGTAACACTCCTGGCTATCTCGCGGTTAAGGCGTTGGCCTCTTACGGGTTTGTGGCGGAGCTAGACGGTGGACTGTTTTGTCCAAGTCTTCTGCGCTCACTCCAGGGAGATAGAACGACTAATCGTTAAAATTCCTGAGGTGACGGGCTCGCCCGCTGTAGTCGACAACCCTAGTTGGTATTTCTGCCTAAGCATGTAAGGGTGTTAATTACTATCGGGGAACCCGCCACTCCTGGGAGTAATAACGACATGGAGCCATTCTGTCTCTCATGGGGTGAACGTAAAGACTTTGTGGACAATATAATCCACAGGCATTGGCTATATTGGGCTTGGATGATTTGAGATATTATGACTAACTGCCATGCACATACATAAAAACCATTGCAAAGAATTGTTATTTTTTTGTGAAACCTAATATGTTGAATATCCCTTTATGAGTCTTATTGAAGTGTCGAGGTGGTGTTAAAATTATATTAGCTATACTTAGATGTACACATATCTGTTATTCTTTTACACGGTATTTTTTTTCGGGCCCAGGCTTCTTTCAATTTCAGCCATCCCTGTTTATGAATGATATGTATTTCACGTTTCATGTCTTTGATTTCGGATCGGAAGCTTTCGACAGTATCGAAGACCGACGAAAGTTTACGAATTTCATTATAAATAAGTAAGTTTTTGTTGCAACCAAAAACCAGACGTCAAATTCAGGTATGTTTTTGTCTAACAAGTCTTTTGTTACTATTCTTTGGTATAATTTTTGTTTACTGCTTGTACAAGAATCCACGGCGGGTGTTTCTCTTTTGTTTCAGCCATCTTACTGTCATCGGCCTTTACTGCGGCCAAAGCATAAACCCAGGCGAATAACTTTGTGAAAATTGTTATATATTTTTTAGTAGCGAGTTCTATTTTGTGTCACAATTGAGTCCATTTTCAATATAAGGGATGATATGCTAGTAGAAGAAGACGAGGAATGCATCATATGCAAACGAAATTGGAGAGCTGATTATGGGATCCGATAATCACAATGATGCGAGAAATAATGATAACGATATCATACTGATAATGATAAATGAGAGACATAATTTACTCTGTGTTTTTTTCGCAAAATCGGTCTTTCCATAAAATTGTTGACTTAGCAACATACGGTGTTGACCGTTCATTATAGCTGCTAACGATGTACGTACACGGCGCGGCAACTTTCAACAAAATGAGTTTTTAGGGGCTCTCTAGACGATCAAGCATGCTTGTCAAGCATCGCGTCGCGGGCTGGGATGGATCTTAAACCGCAGGAAATATGCTTTTTTTTTTATATTTACCAAAAATGCCTAATTTTGTAGTTTATTCCAAGGAATCACGTCATTCATCAATCAATTACATCTAATTAACTTTACTCCCTGGTATACAACTACAAAATTAGGCATTTTTGGTAAATATAAAAAAATATATTTACATACATCCTGCGGTTTACGATCCCTTCCCAGCCCGTGACTCGATGCTTGACAAGCATGCTTGATCATCTAGGGAGCCCCTTATGAGAGAGTCACGTCATTACACAGTAATTAGTATAGTAGTAATAATCGCATATCGAAGGACAGTAGAAAGAAACGCAAACAATAACCATAATAAAGGGTATGAAGTTCTCACGAACTTTTGAAAGTTCGCTGCATGCGAGATACCATCCATAGTAGTAAGGATATTGTAGGCTTACTTACGACAAAAGAGTTTATAAAATGAGAAATAATGGGCTCGATTGCGTTTCTTCGTGAACTAAAATCGGAAATTAGTTCGTGTGAACGACACGGGCAATACGCTAGAGCGGAATGTGAAATGAACGGTTGTCACTTTTTCGCATTAAAATTACCCACCAAAGCTAAAGCATCTCGTCATTCGGACGAGTATAAGTTCGACGGGTAGTTTTTATCGACGATCATTCGTTTCATATTCCGCTCTAACGAATTGCTCTATCTCGTTCGATTGAACTAATTTCAGTTTTAGTTTACAAAGAAACGCAATAGGGCCCAATGTGTTGTTGTTTTGAACTATGATTATCTCTGATATCTAGTGTCTTTATATAAATAGGTATTTTCGTCACGAATTTTAAGTGATACAGATACCTAATACCCTTGAAGGTCTAGTAATAGTGCATTCACATTTCATACGTACAGGTCGTTATCTTAACATCTTCGCATGGAAGCGAAGTATAGTTTCCAGGAAAGTTTGTTTGTTTGTTTATACTCTTTATTGTGAAATGTCACAATGGGCGGGTTTATTGTGATACGACAATCTCTTACAACCAACCCTACTATGACGTGTTATATGTATGCGTGCGTATAACATGTGTGTAAGTGTGTGTCTTGTTATTGCATTCGATCGACAGAATTGAAAAATGCAATTCCGTTAATTTGATCCCAACGGAAAATGGTGACCCAGCCGGGAATCGAACCCGGGACCTTACAATGTAAGATCAGGCGACCTAACCACTATGCCACCGGACCGTGTCTCAGTGTCTATGCCAAGTGTCTCATATTTTAAATTTAATTTTATTACATAACAATTACATGGTAATTTAGGTGTAATATTAAAATAATAACATAGGGGGCGATTTGAAATATTCTATTGTTTAGTTGTTTCTCATATTGTCAATTAAATATTGTTCATATTGTCTCATATTGTCATATTGTTAATATTTTGAATATTGTAAAATAATAGCAGATTTTTTTATTAATTCCAGGCACAACTTTGCATAAAAAGGTGAAAGTTGATAGCAATATATTTAATTGTTACTAAGAGTTTTGGCTCAACCTGTCAAACAGTTTTTTGACAGCTGGCGGTTAGGTTAATCGACCTGAAATTTGCTCTGGGATTTCTCAATCTACAGCCCTTTCCTTTTAAAATATTTTAATGACAATTTAAATTATTTTAATATAATATCTATAAACATGGCAAACAATTTCTTATTTATTTTTATCATTTGTTTCAAAACCGTCCATTTCTGTGTTTAGAAACAGGGGCTTAGAATGCTTTTGTATGTAGTAAAAAAGCGTTATTACTTTATTTTTTAATCACGTGGGACTAAAACAACCGTTCGGAATCACCTTGATCAAAATTTGATTAAAAATTTTAACATCTTGCGTTTATGACTTTTTTAAACTATTTGCGAATACATACTGAACATATTATTATGTAAGTGCTCGTAGAGAATCCAATGGCTGTGATGTTAGAAGAATAAAATTATAAAAGCAAAATAATTAAACACATTTTAATAAATAAATAACTATGTACATCAAATTATACCATAATTTAAAACGTGTTTTAACGCTTTTTTAATAAATAATTAACCCATTATTGTCCCACTTTAGTTATTTTGATTTCTAATTCTGCTGGGTCTCCATCTTTTCCGGGTTTCATTAGTGTCATCGGCTTTGGCGTAATCGATCTGAAACGTAGTTCCAGTACTTGACTGATCCTGAAGTGGTGCGTTTTGATATGAAATATGTGGTTCTCCGTTTCTAATTTCTACCTGTTCAGGGCTGATCGGTTGATATTCCGTGACGATGTTCGATGCCTGCGGGTACTCGGCAGGGCTGTAGGGAGGATAGGCGGGGTACGGTCTCAGGTCTTCTGAGTACGGTTTCGGAGATTCTGGGTACGGTTTCGGGTTTTCTGGGTACGGAATCGGGTTGGTTGGGAAAGGAGTTGGATTAGTAGGGTAAGGCGAAGGGACGATAGGCTTGATTGAAATTTTGCTGGGTGTCAAACTGTTTTTGATGAAATTCGCCATCATATACAGGCCGTCCTCCGTCGAGGCGATTTCCCCTAAGGCCTTCAAGGTCTCCTCTTTCGTGGTGGTGCCCAGGAGCTGCCCGATCTCTTCGATCGATGGGAAATTCTTTTGTTGCTGCTGATGGGCGTTCGGTATAGGGTACGGCCTGAAGTAGTATAGCGGGACTGCTGGAACTAGCGGCGGTTGCACTTCCTCACTGGTTCCGATGTACCATTCCTTGAGCTTTTGAATTGGATTTGGTAGAGTTCGCTTTGTGCGCGCTGATCTTGATTCGCACGTACTGGACATTGCCAGTGCTGCTATTGCGATGGCTGCAAAATGCCTGACCTACGATCAAATAAAACAGTTTCATTTAGTTGATTTAAAACACGTTGATATATTATTGTGATAATGACTCCAAACGATGCCTATTAGTCAGAAAGAAAATAGTGAAGGTAAAATAAGAATGGTGGCCTAAGCATTACTCTGAATAATAAACCAGTGCAAAACAAGCGCGAAAGCTTGAATGTCCCTAAAAAATTCAAATGAATGACGCGTTTCTTGTACACTTTTCGACTATAAAATATTCGAAACAAACATATAAAAGTGACCTTATTTTGGAGCAAAATTTTATCAAAAAATACGTGTCACGTAATGCGAAATGAAAAATATGCAACTGGAAATAACATCTACAACTGATAATGCAAGATAATATACACGGGAATCTTAATACCGTATAAAGACGACAGTCATGGATAAATTTAATTGCTGAGCAACTGAACATAAATAATTTTACCAGTAGTAATGGTGGAACGGAAATTGTTATAATAATTTTGTTGCACTTGTGAATCTGTATATTACGCCATGTTTATGTATATAATACGTATCGTCAAAGAATACCAAGAATGCTGCCCTGAGGTTACTTGACTTGAGCCTTCCAGCCTGGACTCTACTAGTAACTTTTTGTTACAAGTGTCTAAAACATATTCGATAAATTATCTTTACCACTGATGTTGTAACTAAAGTCACTTGGTCAAAGGAGGATGGGCAAAAATGTATGGGATTCCCCACCGACCAATAACAACCAGCGGTCAGTCTCCAAACATTGTATAAAAAAGTTACAGCAGTAACTGTAAAAAAGGGCAACCTGTGTCACTATATGAAAAATCGTCGCTTATCACGGGCCAGTTATCCGGAGCCACGCCACGCCGCCGTGTTTCTCGCCATAACTTTTTATTTGGGAGAATATTTAAACTGATTGTATTATCAGTTTTATGACAATTAAAATAGAGTTGTCAACTACAACGGGCGAACCCGTCACCTCAGGAAGTTTTAACGATTAGTCGTTCTATCTCCCGTGAAGTGAGCGCAGAAGACTTGGTCAAAACAGTCCACCGTCAAGCTCCACCACATGCCCATAAGAGGCCAATGCCTTATCCGCTAGATAACCAGGTATGTTACCCAGCGGGCTTACACTCCCGCCCTTACTTCCAATTGCGACCAGATTGCTCCGGTTTCTCGATTTCGATTACGTTTTCAATCTCGATTACGACTTCGAGGTCGCTTGCGCGGTCCTCTATCTTACGAAGCGGTGAAACTGTGTATACCGAATCTATCGAGGACCACGGCATCCTTTGCCCGGCTGTTCACCCAGGATCGGGTAGCCAATGTTCGTTTCAAGAGCAGTCGCCGTAAGGTCCGCAACCACCCCCGCTCTATAGGCAACTGTACTGCTTCCAGACTCCCCATAATATTAGTCAGAATGCACAATCGATTGGCTTACGCCGCACGGTGCGCAGACCGTCCAGGAGCACCAGAAGGTTGATTCGTAGGGGAAACTAGCCCTCATGCCATTTTTCTGCCCGGGCTCGCTTTTCATGCTTGGAGGCCGCCGGATGGGTGTTGACCCGTGAGTGTGACCAACCCTGAACAGAATGTGACTTCGTGGCCAACTCAGCAAGGGCCCATTAGCTCCCATTAGGACCCATATTACGATTAGTTTGTTGTTATGGCACTAAGGACGTTGTTTTACTGTAATAAACGATTTTTGGAAACAATGACCAATTTTTTTACTGCAACTTTTCCCCAAAGTAATTTGAGCCTGACCGTCCTAGTAATATATGAGGATCATGTAAAGTGTTTTTCAACGACTTAATATGTGCGGTCGTTATTGGTCGGTGGGGATGTTTTGTCCCATTCTCCTTTGCTGGTGGCACAAGACTTGTAACTTTATTTTCGTGATACTCAAGTAACTTGAAGTCTTACAGTGAAATCTGACAGTGAAAATATACTGCTGAATATGTAGCTTTGAACTTCTAGGAACAAGGACCGGGCAGCTTATAATTTTTAATAATCGAGGAGCCGATGATTCATGATAGAGGAGCTCCATGTAACAAGGTGATGGCCAACCTTAACACTATTCTTCCTAGTTAACCAGTTCGGTCTTCTAAGGTAAGGACATGAGAATTAGAATAGATATCGAACACGACACTCAAGAAGAAGTAGTCAAGAGTTTAAGATTGAGTTCGCGCGATACCAACTTTCCTATTGGATTCCTATCACGCGGAGTGTAGCAGGCATATTTTGCTTAATACATACACAATGAAACGTTTATTAATATCGGCATTCTGAAATATTAAATTTGTACAAAAATATCCCATGCCGTATTACTCTCGCTGCAGAATCCTATTAAAATTCGCATTGCAAGATAGTCATATTAGCATATCAAATATGACGATTTAATCAGCACATAATATAATTTCGCAAAGATGCATATTAATTGTAATCGCTTACCAAATGCATCGTGTGTCTAATTATTCCAGGGCTCCTAAAATGACACTTGCTCCAGATAGCTTCACTTTTAATAGTGAACCAAATCTTGTGAAATTTCCCTATTAATATCAGTGCCATTTGCAAAATTTCTAATCCGTGTTCTTACTATTGGCAGGGGTACACAACCATATAGACCTTTTCTGCATGTATTAGTGTCGTCGAATGGCTTAGAAAGTTAAACTAAAGTGCTACTAGTCCAGTCTACGTACTTGATTAATACCAGCATTGGCTGCACAGAAAAAGGTCCCTCCATACGCCCATCAAAGATAATGACTGTGTCATCAGCAAAAGAACTGGTCTTCCCCACCAGATCGCATAATTTATTTATATAAATGAGAAATAAAATAGCCCCGAGAACACTACCCTGAGGAACGCCAAATGGCAGGTCTTCCGGTTTGCTGGTTACATTATTAATGGTGATAATTTGTTTTCTATTTTGCAAATAGGCCTTAAACCAGTTGAGTGTGACATTCTGGATTCCAACTTACCCCAACCTCCGAACGAGCTTATCGTGCGAGACCGTATCGAATGCCTTTGCGAGATCCAAGAAAACAGCTATGCACTTTTTATCCTCATCAACATTGCAATTAATAATACGTGTCACTTCTGCGATTGCATCAGTTGTGCCAATTCTTTCTCTAAACCCAAACTGGTTATTAGATAAAAGATTGTTTTCTTTTAAATATTTCAGAACACGTTTTTTTTGCGACTTTCTCTATAATTTTGGATAAAGTGCTTAAAAGAGAAATTGGCCTATAATTATTTATATCCATTCTGTCACCACTTTTAAATATAGGAACTACTTTAGCGCATTTAAGTGCTTCAGGAAATATGCCCTGCTTGAAACTATAATTGACTATATGTGCTATGGGACCACTTAGTTAATTTTTTGAGTTTTTGAAAACTATTGAATTGAGATTGTCAATACCTGGAGAGGAGACATTTTTTAACGAGTCTATCATTTGGGAAATTTCTTCCGATTTTGTGGGAGTTAAATAGAACGACACCGTAGGGGTAGTCTGAGAAGAAACAAACCCTGTTGAATCACTTCTACTTTGTATGTGTTTGGCTAAATTCTGCCCTACATCGGCAAAATGTTTGTTAACATAATCGGCGAGTATCCGCGGAGAAGTATCTGTATTTATGATTTCCTTTCCGCTGTTTAACTGATATATGGATTGTTTAGCTTTTGTTCTGTTTGAAATATCGTTTATAACTTTCCATGTATTTTTTGGATCACCATTTGCTTTCCGTAATTCATTTTTGTAATATCTGACTTTAGTGTTGTGGATTATTTTATTACATATGTTTCGATACTGTTTAGCCTTATCTTTTAAACCTAGGTTATCAGGTCTACGCCGTGATGCTAAGTGGAGTTTGTCTCTTCTATGTATACAGAATAATAGTCCATCCGTCATCCAAGGTTTGTATGTTTTTTGTTAGCAACCGGTTTAATGGAACAGAAAGAATTAACCACGCTTTGAAGTAGATTTATAAATAATTGAGCTGCACTATTCACGTCGACTTGATCGTAGATAGCCGTCCAATCAATAGCAGTGACTTCTTCTCGAATTTTATCATAGTTAAATGTCTGTTTTATTATTTGGTTTATTGTCTTTTTCATGTGGTTAAAATTATACTTCATTTTAAATAAAATAACATTATGATCTGTAATTGATGTTTCATAAACTATTGATAAGGTTGGATAACGGGATCGGCACATTATATGGTCTAAGCATGATTTAGAGTTTTTAACTTCACGCGTAGGGGTCTCAACTAGACAAACTAATCCATAAAGTGTAAGAAGCTCTAAATATTCATTTGCCTGGGGGTGCATTTTTCCATTTATAGATATGTTCATATCTCCTGTTAATATTAAGTTATTTATGTTGGACATTGTTTTTAGCAAATCGTTCAGACTCGTTAAAAATTTGCTAATATTGTGAACAGAAAGACTTCTATAGGTAGCTACAATACAGATTGTCTTGTCTAATAAAACCTGTAAGCAGTTTGCCCCGAATATACTCACCTCATTGACGGTTATTTCTGTTACTTGTTCACTCGCATAGATGACAACTCCATCATTTTGTAATTTATTCAATTTGGTATAAAATGAACTATAGCCCGATATCCCAATTGGAACAAAGTGCTTCCCAATCCAAGCTTCCGTTAGAATTATAATATCGAAATCAATTTGTAGATCTTGTAGCATTACGAGAAGCTGATCGAATTTTTTTTGTAGACTTCTGATGTTAAGACAAATCATTCTCAGGCCTGTTCCTTCTGCTGGGACTACCCTACAAGTATTGACATTTGATGTCACATGAGCCTCATGTGAATTTGCGTCAAAAACATTTATTATATTATTATCCATTGCGGTCGCATAATACGGAATGACTAAGATGAATATTATAACTCAAGTGATCCAAGGCACCGACAGATGTGCTGGTTTTATGGTACAAGAGGTAACTCAGAATAGTGTTTGAATGTATGAATATTGTATAATCAAATTTCATGACTAATCTATTATTCTTATTATTAAAATACCTAAAGCAAATAAAAAAATGCAATTGAAAGTCTGAATAAAAAATGATAGTCTTATTAATATTATTTATATAATTGTTGTATATGCAATGGTCATATATTTTTAAAGATATCTGAATAGTAATCAAAAGAAAAATTAAAATTAAAAGAAATTCCAAGTTAAAAGAGTTGACATTGATAATGTTATATAAAAGTGGTTTTATTTCAATTCTAAAAAAATGCGATGATTAGTTATTAAAACAGGTTTAATGTTATCATCCTGACGGATAAATATCCTGCCGTTGTTCACCCATACATATTTAAAGCGGTTTTCACGAGCAAATGCTTTAGCGCGGCCTAGCAGATATTTTGTTGTTCGAGTTAAATTCTCAGAGACATATATGGGTGCAGTACTATCAGAGATGCCTAAATCCCTTGTATTTAGTTTTTTGCTAACATCCTTACAAGTTTTATTATAATCTTTTTCGGCCTTTAGGAGGTTATTTCGCTTCGCTTCGTGATGGAATTTTACTACTAGGGCTCTGGGTTTATTGTCTGATTTTTTGTAGAATTGTCGAGAAATGTTCAAAATGTCGTCCGATTTGATTTCGCAATTTACGTGAGAACCAATCTTTTCTAGAAGTTGCTGTAAATTTTTATGCTCTTCAGAAATTCCTCTAATTTCTACATCACATCTCCTCTGCTGCTGTTCAAAATTGTCGGTCTTGTATTGTACGAGCGATAATTTTTCGTTTAATTCTTTATTGGTTTTCTGCAAGATTGGTATGACTAGGTTCTGCTTCTCGAGCATTTCTATTCTTTCAGCCAGATTATCATAGCGATTTGATAGAAAATCGGCCGATTTTATGATATCCTCATTTTGTTTCTTAAGCGAATCCATTCTTTTTGCTATCACATTCATTTTGTCATCTATGTAAGAAATTATGGATTTTCTAAAGTCGATTAAATGTTTTTCAATTAAAGCCGTCAATTCGTCGACATCATAAAACTTCGATTGAGGGGTCGATTGTAGTGCGTTTTTTTCTGAATGCATTGGTGTTAAAGCAGGTGAATTAAACGCATTATCGGACGCCCCATTTTTTGTCTGCCTTGGGTCTAATGAGTTGCAGTGATCACATTGCCACTGGGCCATATTATTTTCAGACATTTTTATTAAAGTTCATTTTCAAGATATTGACGCATTTTAAGTGAAAATGTTTCCTACAGTGCATGCAGGATAACTTATCTTTTGTTGATATAGTTTTTTCGCATTTGCCGCAATCCATTTTGATGATGAAAGTTTACTAGAAGATGAACCAATGTGTTTCGAATTTATCGTACGATATTTTTGAGAAAACGTACGTGTACCTCCCTATTTCAAATGAAGTCGAAATGAAGTCACTATATGCGGCTGTGCCGATTACTACTTGCCGTCCGGGCGACTCTCGCTCTGCTGTCAGCCGTGGTTGAATTCAAATTTGATTGGTCGCCGGGATTGACGTCAGTGCGACACGGCGACTGCGATTGGCTACTGCTACCCTTGTCATTCAAACAATGACTAGCTGAAATTCAGGAACCAAAATTTTAATTGGCGATTACTCACAATCCTCTTGGTGAAAACAACCACAATTTCGGCGACGCGACGCCACTTTGCTAATTTATAGAATGATTGCACGTTTATTCCGCAAAACCGACTTAATACGAATTTAAATAATTTTCGGAGAGAGAAATAAGTTGACGTATAGAGCTAGTGATGTGAAAAGCTGTCTCTGTGCATGGGTACTAATGAGGTATGTCTCTACGGACGCCTTTGGTGATGAACAGTTTGATGAAAATGATATGGTGATGAACGGTTTCGTGCAGCTTGGGCCAGAAGATCCTCTTTGTTCTCGGATCGGCTCAACTCACGATTCAGCTCCTATTCAGAAGCCTCCTCGAGTAGAAGGCTACCCCGGGTAAGACTCTCGCGTCTCAGGCCTCAAAGCTGGTGGACCGCTTTCTCCCGGCGGGATTGCATCCCGTCGCCACTGGACGGTTTGAGCACCGTTCGGCGAAGTCAATCGGTTGTGCATTCTGACTGATTGCTGAAGGAGTCTGGAGACTATGGAAATACACTGTCTCCTAAGCAGCAGGGGTTGATGTTGACCTGTTGTCATGCCACTCTTGAAATGACCTTGGGCCACTCGGCAAAGAACGCCCAGGTCCACGATAAATTCTAATTGAATTACCGCTGTAATACAACAGGTAGAGGTCGCGTAAACGACTTCGGACCAGTAACCAGTCGGGAGACCTCCGTCCTCCCGACTGGTTATCCTGAAGGTTAATTCCAGACGGAGATATCCTACGAAAACTGGTAGTTAGGGGGCGAGGCTGCCCGCTGGTTACCTTTCTAGGTGCCTCGTCGTAAGGCGTCGGTCTCTAACGGGCTGCTGGCGAGCTAGACAGTAGATTGTCTTGTCTTTAGGTCTTCTACGCTCATCCCACGGCTGAAAGAATGATTATCATTATACCAGCCTGGGGTGATAGCTGTGGCGGAGCTTGACGGTGGATTGTTTTGTCCTAAGTCTTCTGCGCTCACTTCACGGGAGATAAAACGATTATTTCGTTAAAACTTCTTGAGGTGACGGGTTAGCCCGTAATAGTTGACAACTCTATTACTGGGGTGACCGGTTTGCCCGTTGTTGTCGACACCGGCCCTACTTTTTGCTCAAGAAGCTCTTTGCGAATTCTATTGCAATAAGAGCTCGGCCATATCCCACGAGGAAGTACATCGGCATGACACCAGAAATAAAACCCTGTATCTCCAACCGTTCGTAGCACGTACTGCCAAGTTCCAGGCGACTAGTCGATACTTAGGCCTCAAACTTTTCAATAAATTGCCCGAAAGATTAAAAGAAATTAAAAACATCGATATTTTCAAGAGATCCATCCGAGTCTATCTGCTTAAAATCAACATGTATGCCCATAACGACTTCTTAAAATATTTTGAAAATACATAGCATCGTATCTACCCATTTAATCTAATACATATTATTTACCGTTAATTGTTTTGTTGTAAACTGTTATCATATAGTCTATGTTTTCGTAAATTGGTAAGTTTAAAACTATATATTGTATATCATCTCTTGTCTAAATTGAGTAACTAATTTAAGATTAATTACTGTCATTCCTACACAATTGTATGGTTGTATTGGAAATAAATACCTTTTACTTTTACTTTACTTTTACTGTAAGAGTGATATAGTGCGAAAACTGATCTTAGCCGCCATTTATCCAAGATGGCGGCGACAGAAGAGGTCGAAAACTTTATATATTATTTAGGAGTCAGTAAAATGTAACAGTAAAGATACGATAAGTAGCAATAGAGTGGAAATGTAAAGTTCCTTCCGTCCGGATACTCTTGTGAATGTTTTCCTTGGTGTTCTGGTGATTGAAAACATAAAGCAGAAAGAAAAGAGAAAGAAAAATAAAAGGTAGGATAATAATATATCCTTGCATTGAAGAATTGAAATTCCACGTATTAAAGTGAACACTCCAAAATATACCCTATATTTTGACGTCGGAAAGCTTCCTTATTATTCAATATGAATAGAATAATAAAAATAGTTGAATATGTACTTGCGTAGACGCTGTTGTGACAACCGTATTTAAATTTCGAATTTGACAACAGATATCTCAATCTGTCCCATCACGTAAGGAAATAAAAAAAATAGAACTTTTAAAAATACTAAATTAAATGTCATAACATATTAATTACAAAAATTTCTTTTATATGCCTAGGACTTATTATATATGTATACTAATTATACTGATATTATATACACACATTAATATATTTTTCTAATTTTACGACTTTCTAAGTTTACCATCGCTAAATAGAAACCGCTCATTGTAGAAATGAAATGTATACAGTCACTTCCCAAATTTGTGAAATAATTTCACTAGTAATTAATGGATTGCAACGCCGGAATTCATTCATGCCACTTGGTATGCATACTACTATGATTCGGTAATTAACAGGTCGATTGAAATTTGTTACACAACAGCCCAATTAATATTAGATATTACTTTTCTAATTGAGAATGCAGTAATTTTGTTTTTAAGCTATTGCATAGCTTTTATCGCAGGCCTAGGCCAGCGCGGCGACCGAATGAAGAAATTTCTTAACGAAAATTAATGATTTTAAACTGATAAAATTACGTCTAAACGAGTACTGCTTACGATTCGAAAAAAATATATGTTAAACAAGAAAATTTTCCTAATATTCTTAGCTTTGAATATTTTAGATTTTGTTTATATTACATAGTGTAATTAATTTGTGAAATTAGGTCTAACCGAACACAAAAACGACTACTACGCAAATACTATCGGGCGTATTATTATGAAACCTGCACCATTTTAAAGATAATTTAATTATCTATCTTTTTATCTACGATTTTTTTCGAATAATTCGTTTTTTTTGCTTTATGGAATAAAAAATTCGTGCGCGGCGCTCTATCGAAAGACGTTTAAATTATTCCGAATCATTTGCTTCCGCAGCCGCAAATGATTCGGAATAATTTCAACGTTTTCCGATAGAGCGCAGTTATCTGATATCAGAAAAAATAAAATAAAAAAAAATACGTGTGGCACTCGGGGACTGCCGCGGTAAAGCTATTGCATAGCATTTTTAACAACTTATGCAATTATAATTATTTATTTATTTTATTTTTTCTGATATCAGATAACTGCGCTCTATCGGAAAACGTTGAAATTATTGCGAATCATTTGCGGCTGCGAAAGCAAATGATTCGGAATAATTTAAACGTCTTCCGATAGAGCGCCGCGCACGAGTTTTTTATTCAATAAAGAAAAAAAAACAGATTATTCGAAAAAAATCGTAGATAAAAAGATAGATAATTAAATTATCTTTAAAATGGTGCAGGTTTCATAATAATACGCCAGATAGTATTTGCGTAGTAGTCGTTTTTGTGTTCGGTTAGACCTAATTTCACAAATTAATTACACTATGTAATATAAACAAAATCTAAAATATTCAAAGCTAAGAATATTAGGAAGATGTTCTTGTTTAACATGTATTTTTTTCGAATCGTAAGCAGTACTCGTTTAGACGTAATTATCAGTTTAAAATCATTAATTTTCGTTAAGAAATTTCTTCATTCGGTCGCCGCGCTGGCCTAGGCCCGCGATAAAAGCTATGCAATAGCTTAATAAATAATTATAATTGCATAAGTTGTTAAAAATGCTATGCAATAGCTTTACCGCGGCAGTCCCCGAGTGCCACACGTATTTTTTTTTTACTGAGATTGTAATATGGTTCAATTAAAGAAAGTGGGATAGAGACTAATTTGTCTTTTGTACTTTTTATTTGGAATTATACTAGTCAGTTTATTTGAAAACATTGGACTAATTGCCTAAAAAATAAAACAAGGCTTTTTAGATTGGCAACAGGCAAAGACATACCGAAAATCTAGTAAAATTTACTTATTCAAGGGTCGCCATATTAACTGCTATTATTTATTTTCCCCTGAAATTCTTAAAATGCATATATAGCTCGGATTAATATCAAATATGTAGAAAATATTATGTTTTTGGACCAGAAATTATATAAAAACTACATTTAATTTTGTTCCATTTATAACAAATTATAAACAATTATAAACCTTATAATTATACGGTATGTGTATGAAATAACTTTCTTAAAATTATACAAAATCATTTAAATTACTATACACTATAAAAAAAACTTCCAACACAAAACTCTCATTTCCAATGTAACATTTATTACCTCTATAAGAGACGCCATAGTCGTATACTGCTTCTAAATCTGTGTTATGTTCAAATCAAATCAAATCGCATTTATTGTCTCCAAAAAACTTTACATAGTTGTTTAGACATTTTATATAGCCGCTTAATGTTAAAATAACTTTAAAATGTATACTAAATATTTCATTAGAGACTCACCACATAATTGAGTTATATTAGATATTTATAACTACAGATAGTCATGAAATTATAATATTAAAATTAAATGGTCCTGTAAGTAAGAATTATAATTGATTATGGGAGACAATTAGAAATAATAGTAATAATATAATAATCAATAAAATGGTACAAATATCAAGTTAAATAAAAAAAATCGAGATGGAAATTGTCAGTAATCTAATTATAATTCGTTAATATTATATAATTCTCTCGCAATAAGGTAGCCTTTTAATTTCGATTTAAATTGGGTGATATTTCCGTTTCTACATATACTTTTGATATTTATTTATTTATTTATTTATTTAAGAATTAATTACTATAAAACATTGATTAGCTTACAAAAATAACAGGAACCGAATGGCAAAACCTTAACCTTTTGCTTATTTGTTTCTGTCACCCAACTGGGACTAGCCCGTTCTAGGGTGGACAGGACTCCAATATTACAATCAAGTTTGCTTGATTGCTTGGTTGCCTACAAATGTACAAGTTTTAGTAAAAAGCTAATGACACTAAATTGCCCTAAAATGTGGTCTTCAGAATAAAATAAAAAATAATAATAATAAAAAAATATTAAAAATATATAATAAATAAAATGCGATTCCATTATTAAATCGGCAATAAATATAATATAAAATACGATTAAATAATATAAATAAAGTTATATGTGAGAAAAGAAAGAAACAGTCATTAATATTTAATATTATGTTTTAAGTAATATAAGATTTAATATAAAAATACCTAGTCTAAAAGTATAATTCATTGTCAAAGTCAAATATTTTTTGGTAGTTAGTTCAATGTTAAAAAATACTTAACATATAAGTTTAAAAATATGTTAATAATTTGTGCACCTAAGTTTTATTATACTATTATTTCTAACATTTGATGTATGGTTAGTCTGTCATGATTCGATAACCATTTCTTTAATTTATTTTTGAATTCCCTAAATGTCAAATTCATTTTTATTTCTCTTATATGTTTTATTTCTTTATTTCTCATTTTTATGTCTATTCATTTATATTCTCAGGCAGTTTATTGTAACACGCCATTCCAACGTAATTTGGATCCCTTTTGAATAATTCCAGAGATGGACGGGGTAATGCTAAATTGTGCCTACATCTGGTGAAATGCGAGTGAATTTCTTTTTGGGTCTTCATTTTTCCTATGTTTTTTAATATTAATTTTATGCACTCAAATATGTATAGTGATGGTAGCGTTAGAATACTGATATTTTTGAAGTGACCACGACATGATTCATTATGTTTAAGGTTTATCAATATTCTTATGGCTCGTTTTTGGAGAGAGAAAATATGTTGCCTTAAAACTACTGTACACTGTGTCCAGAAGGGAATCCCGTAACGAAGAATTGACTCGAAATAGGCAAAGTATATTATTTTGGTGTGTTTACCACTGATCAGTTTCCTTATTTGCCTTAGTAAGAAATAGGCGCTGGATAGTCTGTCGCTTAATTTCTCTCCGTGAGCATTCAACCTTAAATTTTCATCTAAAACTAAACCCAGAAATTTATGGCTTTTAATATTGGCTACTGTGTTTGCACCGATAATTAAATTTTGACTGTTCATAACCTTATTTTTTCTACAAGATAGGAAGATGGATACTGTCTTGGATGTGTTAAGAGACAGATTATTTTTCTCGAACCAGGTATTCAACAGAGCCAATTCATGGTTTAACGTTTTTACTACATTCTCTATTTTGGCATCTGTAAAGCTTATGTTGGTGTCATCTGCATACAAAGTTATATTTGAGTGAGCTACTATAGATGGGAGATCATTAACATATAGAATGAAAAGGGTCGGTCCCAGGATGCTTCCCTGAGGAACACCGCTCTTCGTTTCACACTCATCGGAAATGGTTCTCTTCAATACGCCACCTGTGCAGTCGTCTAATTGTACAACTTGTTTTCTTTTTGAGAGATAGCTGCTGAACCATTTTAAGCTATTTCCTCGGATTCCATATCTGTCGAGTTTAGTTAGCAGTGTTTGATGGTCTATCATATCGAGCGCTTTTGATAAATCGCAAAATACGGTACTTGAATAAAGTTTCTTGTCCATGTCATTGTACATTTGTCTCAGAACGTTGTTCAGTGCATCGATTGTACCTTTATTTCTTCTGAAACCGAACTGAGATTTTGTTAGGATATTTTTATTTTCTATGTATTTTAACAACCTTGAATTTACTATTATTTCAAGCACTTTGGAAAAAAACAGGTAGCAACGCTATTGGTCTGTAGTTGTTTATTTCAGTTTTGGACCTTTTATATGTATAGGAATAATTTTAGCAATTTTGAATTGATCTGGGAAAATTCCATCTCGGAGAGATATATTGAATATATAGGCTAATTTGTCAACTATAAACGGAAGTGTCAGTTTTACCATGTCTATTGCGATATCGTCAATTCCTGAGGATTTTTTATTTTTCATGGAATTCACTATTTTTGTTATTTCAACTACATCAGTTGGCTGCATGAAGAAAATATGTCTGCTGTAAGGTATATTGTGCCCACCTGTTAGATTGTTCTGTGAGGTGTTTGATTGTGATATTTGACCGATTTGGGAAAAGAAAGTGTTGAACATATTCGCTACTTCTGTTTGATCTTCGACCGTATGGCCCTTTCGGTTAAGAGTAATGTTACAGTAGCACTTTTTTCCTTTGCCCATTTTATTATTTACAAGCTGCCATAATGCTCTTGAATTATTTTTCAAATTTAATATTTCATTTCGGATTAGATTTCTTTTGGCATTCCTAACCACTCGCCTATATATTTTCTCGTATTTATTTATAAATTTCATAACAAAATCATCGCATTTAAACTTTCGTATAAAACGAAGGGACCTCAGATTCTTAGCCGAAGCTTTAATTCCCTTAGATATCCAGGATTTCTTTAGGTTAGGATTGTTTATTTTTCTTTCTTTCTCGGGAAAACTGCTGTCAAAATAAGACTTAAATTTGTTGAAGAAAAGTGTAAATATTTGATCAGCATTTTCATTTTCGGAATTAATAATATCGTCCCAGTCGTAACTGATAATTTTGCTGAGAAATATTTCTTTGTTTGCTTTAGAAAACAATCGGGACTTTTTATAATATACCTGATTTTTTGTGGTGTTACTAATTGAGACGAAGATACCTTCATGATCTGACAGGCCAGTAGAAGAGATTTTTGAAGAAAGTAGGTCAGTAGATAGGTTTGAGAATATGTTATCTATTAATGTGGCTGAGTGCCCTGTGATCCTTGTTGCAGTGTCTACATATGATTTTAAGCCATATATATTCAGAATACTGCACAAATTATATTTGGCTACTGAGTCAACTAGGAAGTCTATATTAATGTCCGTGCATATGACGATTTGTTTATTTTGAAATATTTCTAATAGCCGTGAGAATCTTTTGAAGAATATAGTAATATTTCCGATTGGCGATCGATATAACGAAAAAATATGAATACGGCTTTGCGTCAATTTTACTCCGCAGCATTCAAAGTGTCGATCCAGGCAGAGATCAGCACACTGCAGTAATGGTTCACTACCAAGATTATTTTTGAGTTGTACCATAGTCCCCCCCGTTTTAAAAAAAAATTTTATTGGTACGCTCCAATATAAAAACCAGGTAAACTTAGTGAAATGTCTTCATTTTTCTTCCCAATGCTCAACCATACATATAATATTAATATTTTTATTAAGTTCTAAAAGTAGTTCCATGTCAATCAACTTATTTTTTAGACTATTTATATTCTGGTAGAAGATTGAAAGATCTCCGGAATTTAATAAAGTTTTCGCATTGTAAGAGTCAGGCTTTTCATTTATAGTATCGCATTGAACGAAAAAAATGCGACCTTTGCTGATTTGTCGGTTGGTAAGTAGAACGTCGTGTTTCGTAAATTGGAATATCTTCGTCGTAGTCGTCGTCGTCGTCGTCGTCGTAGGCTATAACGCAGGCGTTGATAGCAATAATGTGATATTTTGGTATTTTTGAATTATCATAAAAAACTGGTAGGTTTTTATTTTCAGTATAGCCTAGGTATTCCTTTCTGTATTCGGTGACCTGTATGCTGTGTATAATATTTTGACAGATTGATTCAGTGCATGGTTTATTTTGAAAAGATCCCAGGTTTTTGATGAAGGTACAGTGTTGGAATAACTTGGAATAGCACTCAAAATTACGATTTATTTCCATTTCTCTTAGGTAATTACTATGTAAAACCTCAGTAAGGTAGACGTTAGTTTTATGTGACGTTTTTAGGCTGTAAGACAGCTCAGTCAATAGTTTAAAAGGATTTTTGTCATTACTTCCTCCCAATATTACGAGATGATCTCTCGTCGTCATGTTTTGAGCGATTTTTTCAATGTCATTTGAGATGGTTTCGAAAGTGGCGTTTTCTTTTATATACCCAGTGACAGCATATGTTGTTTTTTTACCTAACAAATTCCTTAGGCCGATTGTAATACCTTTGGCCTGCTGATCTCCTATGACAATGATTTTTCTTTCTTTGTTCGATGATTGTTCATTTGCTAGAGGTTCGGACACTTTGAAATTGTTTATTATTATGTTTTCCTCGGTTTTATCAGTCTTTATATCATGTGATAAGGATTTGTTAGTATTAATAGTAATTTCATTACTTTTAACTGTATTTTTTTGTAAGGATGAGGTTGTAATACTGCTAATACCTGAGGATTGCTTATTCTCATTCGAGTTTTTCCCATTTAAAAGCGTTACAACCATCTTTTTGTACTTTTGTGCTCTGCTGTCAGACTGGGTTAACTTCTCTTTCAATTGGCAGACCTCTTCGTTGAGTAGCGAAACCTCATTGTGGGCACTCTGCAACTTGAGTTCCATTAATGCTACTTTTTCGTAGATATCAGTTATGTCGAATGATTTGTCGTCGTAGAGTGTGAGTTTGGGAGCGCTAGAACGGCGTGTGAGATTGAACTTGCTCAAATTCGTAGTTGACAGGATAGAATCAGAGTGGCAGTCTTTGAAACTGTCGGAATTTAAATCGGTATTATTCTGTATTGCCACCGCTGACACATTTTGTGTTGTTCGGCCGCTTTTTTCATTTTTTTTTGCCGTGCTTGTGGCTTTGGGTAGATCTTCCCGATCTGCATTTTTCGTGTATACCGTGACATTTATTGCAAGCTGTTTGAACACTCCATGTTTTCTGCATGAGCACCCCAAAGTACTACAGTCTGTCTTGCATTTATAGTGGTAATGATCAATATACATTGGTAATAATCATTTACATTGGTAATAAGAATAATAATAATAATGGTAATAATGAATTGTATTATATACGATATATACTGAAATTAGTATCTTTAGGGTCGTTTTTGGAGAAATCCGATAGATCTATAATAATAAATTTTAGACCGGATAAAGCCTATGTTTTTATCATCAAATTACATGTAAGGCATTTCAATGTTTCATACAATTTATCATAGAAATTTATTATCGCAACTTTTACATGCCTATTTTCCGAAAAAAATACAAAAAGAGGTATACGGTTACATTTTAATTCAACTACTGATTCTTTTGAAATAGATCAAACAGGAAACTTTAGGTTTAACAGCATAAGATCATCGAGGAATAACCACGAAAAAGTGTACCTTGCCAATGGAATGTCGTCCTAAATGTTTTAGAATTTGTTTCTTAAGTCAGTCCATGTACTTAAAATGTATTTAAAATGGGTAATCAAGCAGTTGTTAAAAAGCCTGTAAAATATGAAATGAATGTGATCAGCTTTATGAATCAAAAATCCTGCCGGGCGGCGCGGCGCGTCGCACCGTTACACTTAAGGAAGAACTGGAAGGAGAAATCCATTCTCAGGAGTATATTCTCGCAAACAAACAGTCCAGTTATAACTATTCAGCTGTGGCATGACCGCACCATAAAACCGGAACAACATCAACGTGGGCGATCTGTAGATTTTCATCCAAATTTATGGCCAAGTTAATGGCTCAGTTAATATTCTCACACTGGCGCTATTAATAGAGAGATTAACATTTGGGACGATTTTATTCTCATATACCAAGTGACATCTGCCTAAATACTGTATAATGACATAAGTTAACAGCGATTAGCGGCGGATTGCCATGTTCTCGAACAAATAAATTCGAAAATATTTCATTTTCTTTTCTTTCTGTGTAAGAAAAGTCTTCCATCGTAACAAAAAGGGCGCATCTGGAGTATAACAGTGAAAACATATAACTGAGAAAAAACAAACCAAATACTTTTTGCAAAGTTATTATATTTAGATTAGGGCGAAGTCCTACCGAGACCATAATATTTTTACTACATTTCATTCATCAGCAAAAAAAAACACAAATTTTTAGGCAGAGGAAATTGTTAGATTGCTATGGGTGAATACGCTATCCCAGGGTGTTATAACGAGCGTTGTCGTCTGTTTCCTGAAACATCCTGGAATTGTCACCCTGAAACGAATCACAATTGCTTTAACGATAACGATCTACTGATCCAGCTCTGCAAGAAGCCCGGCAGAGGCCATACCTCGAACTGCGAGGCAATGGAAAGGAGGGATTTGTGCGATTTTATCCATCCTCTAGTCTATTTTCAGTTATGTCAATCTGTAGACCTCTGGCGGATGTTTTATTTTTATTAATTTTATTACATGGATTTTTAAGCTCATTAGAAAAATAAAGTAAAACTATATATCCATACATTGGCCAATTATTATTAGAATCAATAGTACTATTATTATTAGTACTATCATAGTACAATAGTACTATTATAATCAATCGATTATTATAATCAATGAATAGTACTATTATAATCAATAGTACTATTATAGTACAATAGTACTATTATAGTACAAAAGTACTATTAATAGAATCAATAGTAGTATTGTAAGCAATATTAAAGTTAGAAGAATTATTAAAAGTAGATAATTGATAAAATAAGTATTTATGGATGATAAATACTCGTACATATTTAATATACAATAAAATACATGGAGGAAGGTAGACATGGAAAAGGAGGTCAAGAAGGTACTAACTTACATAATCATTAATTATAAATTTTCCCTTTGCACAATAATAATTATCAATACGTAACTATCTATTATATTTTTTCACGTAGTGCCCTAATAAATTGTGTTATAGTCGAAACAGATAAAATACCATCGTTAGTCTCACCGAACCTACTGTTCAATAGTAGAGGTCGCAGATGAGAGATTTGGGGACACCAGACGGGACCGTGATACAATTTGAACGATTCCCTCCGAAATTGACAGCTTAGTCACAGTATACTATGGGGTGTACTGTGACCAAGCTGGGTCTGGGGTATACTGTGGCGTGGTGCTGATTTCTAAGGTATGAAATAAACCACCGAAAAACATTTCCGTGTATACACTTTGCTGAGAGTTTGTTTATTAGGATACAGTGGTCGACGACTAAAGCTTTTCAAAATCCATGTAAATTCTATATATGTACGTAAACGTATCTATCTACCTACTAAGTAACGTTTACGACGAATTCTATCAGATTAGAGGTTACCGATCGGTTTCTCGTAAAACTGTGCTGCTCTTGGGAAGAGGCAGGGAAACAGTTAACGGTAAATTTGGCGTGGCTTTAGGGCTGGATCGGTGTGACTAACAGAACTTATCTAGATCTAAGGATATGTTACATGTTTTATAACAAATTTTATTTTGATTGGACTTTTTAATTTTCCACTCTTAATTTTAAGGATTAAATTTATGTTTATATATATTTTGGATTTTTATTTCTTTTATTCATAAATGATTTGATGATTATTTTAATTTTCAATAAAAATACAGTAAATTCATTGACGAAATGGTACACCTATATACTCCCCCAGCAACTTGCCAGTTGCACAGGTGTGCAAATAACCAAGGTCAACCCGAAGCAGTTCTCCCGACGCACTGCAGATCACAACTGCTGATACAACTGCAGACAGAGTTCACTGAGGCCATTAGGTCATGAAGGTAGTTATCTCTTTGAGAATGCTACCGGATGGAAACCTACACCGGCCGTCAGGCCTAGCGCATGAATACATTTAACCCTCATAAATATTAGACAATTTATTGAGAATGTATAATTAGCTTATTACGCATTTTCGGGGTAGTGTTCATATGACTCGGAAGCAACTGATGAAACATTCCTCTAAACAAACGAGCACAACGACGCAACACAAGATTTGAGTATCGTAGAAAAACCCTGTTTCTCTTTATAACATATACATAAATAAATAAATGAATTCTGCCACGTGACGTTTCGGCGTAAACGCTATTAGTTGCAGCTTTTAAATCTCCTCGCTATAAAAAGAACAATTATTTCCCCCGTTCATAATACATCCCCCCGAATTTGTATAGAAACAAAGGCTACAAAACGTGGTTGCTTTTCCTAAAGCGAAAACGGGAAACGAGATTTTAGTTAGTATTGTGTGCATGACAGAATTTTAAATTTTGTTCGTACCATGCCACCGTTAAAAACTAAGAAGCACAGCCATAGCTGACTACTACTAACACCATGTTAGCCTATTTTGGACAATAGCATTGACAACATTGCATCGCTGAAACGTCGGGCGCAACCAACTTCACGAAGTAAATTTGGTATTTTAAGCTATTGCATAGCTTTTATCGCGGGCCTAGGCCAGCGCGGCGACCGAATGCAGAAATTTCTTAACGAAAATTAATGATTTTAAACTGATAATTACGTCTAAACGAGTACTGCTTACGATTCGAAAAAAATATATGTTAAACAAGAACATTTTCCTAATATTCTTAGCTTTGAATATTTTAGATTTTGTTTATATTACATAGTGTAATTAATTTGTGAAATTAGGTCTAACCGAACACAAAAACGACTACTAAGCAAATACTATCTGGCGTATTATTATGAAACCTGCACTATTTTAAAGATAATTTAATTATCTATCTTTTTATGTACGATTTTTTTCGAATAATTCGTTTTTTTGCTTTATTGAATAAAAAATTCGTGCGCGGCGCTCTATCGAAAGACGTTTAAATTATTCCGAATCATTTGCTTCCGCAGCCGCAAATGATTCGGAATAATTTCAATGTTTTCCGATAGAGCGCAGTTATCTGATATCAGAAAAAATAAAATAAATAAATAATTATAATTGCATATGTTTTTAAAAATGCTATGCAATAGCTTTACCGTGGCAGTCCCCGAGTGCCACACGCATATTTTTTATATTATTTATAATGTCAAACTACCCCGACAGTTTTCGATTTCATATCTAACTTCACATCACAGACAGTTGAAGCGGTTACGCAGTGTAATAAATAAATTAAACGAATACGAAACGCTGCTGTAAGTATAAAGTGCGATACGCTCCAAGATGACTTAATTACATGTAGTCAAAAGTTAATTAAAATTCGGTCGTTTATTCTCTCGATAAACATCTTGTCTGAAACTCGAATTTCGTCAGTAAATATTGAAAGTTAATTTAAACATTTTCTTCTTCTCAGTGAAGTCAATCCGTTCTGAATTTTGTCAAATATTATAGCGTAATTTAAGGAACACTCGGGGAAATAATATCTATAAAAACGAGTTTATAGCTTGATTTTAGATTAAGATAACATAACATATACCTGCGTAAATATATATGTGTATATATTGAGTTGTCAACTACAACGGGCGAGCCCGTCACCACAGGACGTTTTAACGATTAGTCGTTCTATCGACCTGCAGTGGAGCGTAGAAGACTTTGGACAAAACAATCCGACGTCTAGCTACGCCACAACCCGTAAGAGACCTACTCCTTACCGCGAGATAGCCAGGAATAATACCCGGCGGCTCGAGACACTCGCGCACTTACTTCCAATTGTGACCAGATTTCTCCGGTCTCTCGATTGGTTCCGAGTTCGAGGTCGCTTGCGCGGTCCTATCCCTTACGAAGCGGTGAAACGGTGGATACCGAATCTATCGCGGACCAAGGCGTCCTTTGCCTGGCTCTGAACCGGGATCGGATGGCCAACGGTCATTTCAAGAGCAGTCGCCGTAAGGTACGCAACCACCCCCGCTCTTTAGGAAACAATACAGTTTCCAGACTCCCCCGACTGTTAGTCGAAGTGCACAATCGATTGGCTTGCACCGCACGGTGCGCAGACCAACCAGGAGCGCCAGAGGTTTGATTCCCAGGGGAAACTGGTTCGCTGGCCAGAGTCCTACCCAGGTTCGCACCCCGTGCGTGGAGGCCGTCGGATGGGTGTTGACCCGTGAGTGTGACCGACCCTGAACACATGGGTCATCGTGGCCAACTCATCATGGGCCCGTTAGCTCCCAAATATGTATATACACAAACACGACACAAGAAAAAAGCAAACCCAGAAGCAAATTCGGACGAATACAAGGTTTGCCCAGAGACATTATTTGTTTCTGGCCCCTCGGATGTATGATGCATTCCTTGCGACACTCACCGACGGGCAGAAGCTGAGAACCAGTACCGCTTTCAACGTTACAAAATGGTTACGTGCAAAAAGTAGAGGTGAATGCGAAAGTCAGCTCATAGAAATTGTGTCTTTAAATAATAAATAAAGATAAGTTTTTGCATTTTTTATTTTTGTTTATTTATATATTATTATGTAAGTATATATAAAGTATATATTGGATATAGGTGGATACGTTTTGTATATATGTATGTGTGTGTGTGTATGTACAGGGTCCGCCATGTAACGTTTTTTTTTCAACTAGTGCTTATTTCGTGTATGGCAACACTTACCTCATGTCTGATTTGACAGATAATTAGTTTTATCCTTCCGCTGAACGAATATGGTTGTGATAGCGAGCCCAGCAATGGTATATCGTCCTTTTAAAGAGTGGATATATTCGAATTTCAAATCGAATTTTCGGTATGTCATTCCGCATTTAAGAGACGATTCATTGTGATTTTTTTCATTGTTTTTGCTTTAATTTGTCTTTAATAAAGACATTTTATTTTGGTTTGCAAAAGGATACGCTTTGTTTTTGAGATGTGGATGAAGGGCGATCGTTCGCTAGCGATAAAGGGATCCCATTAAACCTACATTGCACTGTCGAAATTGGTGCTCATCCAGGCATACATCTCATTTAAAATAAGCATTTCCCAATCCAGTCCGGGAAAACCTTCCAGCTATGTAAGTGGCTTTTATTATTTTTATTTTTCCATCAAAGTGTCATCCTTTAAAGTACTTTAAACGAATTCTTAAAGAAAGAAATTATATATATATATATATATATATATATATATATATATATATATATATATATATATATATATATATATATATATATATATATATATATATATATATATATATATATATATATATATATATATATATATATATATATATATATATATATATATATATATATATATATATATATATATATATATATATATATATATATATATATATATATATATATATATATATATATATATATATATATATATATATATATATATATATATATATATATATATATATATATATATATATATATATATATATATATATATATATATATATATATATATATATATATATATATATATATATATATATATATATATATATATATATATATATATATAAAAGCCACTTACATCGTGACGAAGGATTCCCTTGATCGGATTCGGGAATGCTTTATGAATGCCTCTCACTTGCGGAAAGAGGAGTAGGTTTAAGTTGGGCCCATTTTACAACTAGTAACGCTCACCCTTCATCCAATTATCTCAAAAATTAAGCTACAATCCTTCTTTATACGTAAACTCACTCAATTTCCTATTATTTCAAGGGAAATAACAAGACAAGACGAGCTACTTGACAGATGGAAGAATTTAAAATTTCGAATTTCGTTTTTTTATTTTCTAAAGGTGCGATATAAAGAAGCTGCGATCAATATTCAGCTGAAAACTTAAAAAAACTATATACACAAAACTATCAAATATTTCAAAATATTGAATTTTTACATATTTTATGTTTCGTTCATTGTAAATAATCAATTTAGGTTAATGGTAATCTTTCCAACTAATAGGAAAGAGCTGACTGCTTCCTTTCATTGATATGAGGGCATGTCACGCTTTTAGTTTTAAGTTTAAATTTTTTAATATTATACAATTTTATATAGGTTTACCCTATTTTGATAACATTATACAATCTTTTTTAAAAACTCCTATGCCAGAAATTAAGGTTGAAGTTTCTTCTTTCATTTCATTGAGCATATGGAGGTTTTTTATTTTTATTTCGATTTAATGGCTCGTTGGTAACAAACTCAGCCAATTGTATCATATTTTAAATGTTGGTAGCATTCGAAATTTGAATTATTTCGTAATGTCACTTTCATTTGGAAAACGGCTTTGCCGAAGTGATCAATAGTTAAATTTTTTATTTTATCGCTTAATTCGTCTCAATTGAAGGCATTTTGTGTTGCATAAGGATAAGCCCTATTTATGAGATATATGGATGAATATAAATCGTTAGTCGACTGCAAAAGGACCTTTAAACTTACATTGCACCGTCGAAAGTCGTGCACATCCGTTAGTATATCTCATTCAAACATAAGCATTTCCCAATTCAAGCTGGGATTTCCTTCGCTACTTTTTAAGTAGCTTTTACTAATTTTATTTTAAATAAAAACATCATCCTATAAACGGATTTCTTTACAAACCTTATCCAATATAACAATATTATACTGTTTTCTACAATATGTCTTTACAATTTTTTAATATTATACAATTTTATATAGGTTTACCCTATTTTGATAACATTATACAATCTTTTTTATAAACTCCTATGCCAGAAATTAAGATTGAAGGTTCTTCTTTCATTTCATTGAGCATATGGAGGTTTTTTATTTTTATTTCGATTTAATGGCTCGTTGATAACAAACTCAGCCAATTGTATCATATTTTAAATGTTGGTAGCATTCGAAATTTGAATTATTTCGTAATGTCACTTTCATTTGGAAAACGGCTTTGCCGAAGTGATCAATAGTTAAATTTTTTATTTTTTCGCTTCATTCGTCTCAATTGAAGGCATTTTGTGTTGCATAAGGATAAGCCCTATTTATGAGATATATGGATGAATAGTGGACTGCAAAGGGACCTTTAAACTTACATTGCACCGTCGAAAGTCGTGCACATCCGTAAGTATATCTCATTCAAACATAAGCATTTCCCAATGCAAGCTGGGATTTCCTTCGCTACTTTTAAGTAGCTTTTACTAATTTTATTTTAAATAAAAACATCATCCTAAAACGGATTTCTTTACAAACCTTATCAAATATAACAATATTATACTGTTTTCTACAATATTTCTTTACAATTTTTTAATATTATACAATTTTATATAGGTTTACCCTATTTTGATAACATTATACAATCTTTTTTATAAACTCCTATGCCAGAAATTAAGATTGAAGTTTCTTCTTTAATTTCATTGAGCATATGGAGGTTTTTTATTTTTATTTCGATTTAATGGCTCGTTGATAACAAACTCAGCCAATTGTATCATATTTTAAATGTTGGTAGCATTCGAAATTTGAATTATTTCGTAATGTCACTTTCATTTGGAAAACGGCTTTGCCGAAGTGATCAATAGTTTAATTTTTTATTTTTTCGCTTAATTCGTTTCAATTGAAGGCATTTTGTGTTGCATAAGGATAAGCCCTATTTATGAGATATATGGATGAATAGTGATCGTTAGTCGACCGCAAAAGGACCTTTAAACTTACATTGCACCGTCGAAAGTCGTGCACATCCGTAAGTATATCTCATTCAAACATAAGCATTTCCCAATACAAGCTGTATATATATATATATATATATTGAAATATTTGATAGTTTTGTGTATATATTCTTTTTAGAATTGATCAATAAGATGATTATAAAGTAAATAATTATAAAAGCCACTTACATCGTGACGAAGGATTCCCTTGATCGGATTCGGGAATGCTTTAGGTGTTAACGAGAATGATGAATGCCTCTCACTTGCGGAAAGAGGAGTAGGTTTAAGTTGGGCCCATTTTTCAACTAGTAAACGCTCACCCTTCATCCAATTATCTCAAAAATTAAGCTACAATCCTTCTTTATACGTAAACTCACTCAATTTCCTATTATTTCAGGGGAAATAACAAGACAAGACGAGCTACTTGACAGATGGAAGAATTTAAAATTTCGAATTTCGTTTTTTTATTTTCTAAAGGTGCGATATAAAGAAGCTGCGATCAATATTCAGCTGAAAACTTAAAACTAAAAGCGTGACATGCCCTCATATCAATGAAAGGAAGCAGTCAGCTCTTTCCTATTAGTTGGAAAGATTACCTTTAACCTAAATGGATTATTTACAATGAACGAAACATAAAATATGTAAAAATTCAATATTTTGAAATATTTGATAGTTTTGTGTATATATTCTTTTTAGAATTGATCAATAAGATGATTATAAAGTAAATAATTATAAAAGCCACTTACATCGTGACGAAGGATTCCCTTTGATCGGATTCGGGAATGCTTTAGGTGTTAACGAGAATGATGAATGCCTCTCACTTGCGGAAAGAGGAGTAGGTTTAAGTTGGGCCCATTTTTCAACTAGTAAACGCTCACCCTTCATCCAAGTATCTCAAAAATTAAGCTACAATCCTTCTTTATACGTAAACTCACTCAATTTCCTATTATTTCAGGGGAAATAACAAGACAAGACGAGCTACTTGACAGATGGAAGAATTTAAAATTTCGAATTTCGTTTTTTTATTTTCTAAAGGTGCGATATAAAGAAGCTGCGATCAATATTCAGCTGAAAACTTAAAACTAAAAGCGTGACATGCCCTCATATCAATGAAAGGAAGCAGTCAGCTCTTTCCTATTAGTTGGAAAGATTACCTTTAACCTAAATGGATTATTTACAATGAACGAAACATAAAATATGTAAAAATTCAATATTTTGAAATATTTGATAGTTTTGTGTATATATTCTTTTTAGAATTGATCAATAAGATGATTATAAAGTAAATAATTATAAAAGCCACTTACATCGTGACGAAGGATTCCCTTGATCGGATTCGGGAATGCTTTAGGTGTTAACGAGAATGATGAATGCCTCTCACTTGCGGAAAGAGGAGTAGGTTTAAGTTGGGCCATTTTTCAACTAGTAAACGCTCACCCTTCATCCAATTATCTCAAAAATTAAGCTACAATCCTTCTTTATACGTAAACTCACTCAATTTCCTATTATTTCAGGGGAAATAACAAGACAAGACGAGATACTTGACAGATGGAAGAATTTAAAATTTCGAATTTCGTTTTTTTATTTTCTAAAGGTGCGATATAAAGAAGCTGCGATCAATATTCAGCTGAAAACTTAAAACTTAAAATTCGAAATTTTAAATTCTTCCATCTGTCAAGTAGCTCGTCTTGTCTTGTTATTTCCCCTGAAATAATAGGAAATTGAGTGAGTTTACGTATAAAGAAGGATTGTAGCTTAATTTTTGAGATAATTGGATGAAGGGTGAGCGTTTACTAGTTGAAAAATGGCCCAACTTAAACCTACTCCTCTTTCCGCAAGTGAGAGGCATTCATCATTCTCGTTAACACCTAAAGCATTCCCGAATCCGATCAAGGGAATCCTTCGTCACGATGTAAGTGGCTTTTATAATTATTTACTTTATAATCATCTTATTGATCAATTCTAAAAAGAATATATATATATATATATATATATATATATATATATATATATATATATATATATATATATATATATATATATATATATATATATATATATATATATATATATATATATATATATATATATATATATATATATATATATATATATATATATATATATATATATATATATATATATATATATATATATATATATATATATATTTATATATATATATATATATATATATATATATATATATATATATATATATATATATATATATATATATATATATATATATATATATATATATATATATATATATATATATATATATATATATATATATATATATATATATATATATGTATATATATATATATATTTATTATATATATATATATATATATATATATTATATGTATTAGTGTGTATTTATATATAAATGTATATTATTATATAATGCCTATGTAGGTAATTATCCTTTTATCCTTTTATTATTACCGCTTTACTGATAACATTAGAGCTACACAGTGGCAGTGACAAGTATTGCATATGTAACCCTCCGTCTATCTGCCGTTGCAATACACGAAATGTGGGTGATACCAACAAACGTTTTTTTCTCTCGCAGTGTACCTAGTATGAACCGTACGATTGCTAAATTCATGTAAGTGTACAAGAAAATAAGAAGATATAAGATGATACGTTTTATAATATTATTTGAGTATTCCAAAACTGTTAAGAATCTTGGAATAGTCATAGAGAATTTTTTTTCGTGGCAGGCACACGCCAACCAAATTATTCGTCGTATTTTCAATGGCTTTCATAGCCTTCGAAGGTTACAGAGATTCCTTCCAGCAGCAACTAAACAAACTATAGTAAGGACACTGCTACTTCCAATTGTGGACTATGCTGATGACGGCACTATAGTTATAAAAGAGAAGATTCTTGATAAATTCGAACGGCTGCAAAATATCTGCATACGATATATATTCGACTTGCATAAATTTGATCACGTAAGCGAATATCGCGATTGACTTCGCTGGCTTCGAATTGGTGAGCGCAAAAATCTGCATGCCCTCTCACTCCTTTAAAAAGTCCTGAATAGTCCGTTAGCACCTCCTTACCATAAAGACCTCTTTCAGCCGTTAGGAAGTCATGGTGTTCCACTCAGGTCAAGTCAGGACAGCACAATAGCGATTCCACTACATCACTCTTCTTTTTTCACCAACTCATTTACCGTCCACTCTGCTCGACTTTGGAACCAGCCTCCGCATGCTATTCGTCATGCAACTTTGTTGAAATGCTTTAAGGAGTCACTGAAAGAACATTTTCTCCCTTAAAATATTAACTAAGCATCAACTCCCCTCCTCCCAACTTTCCTTTCCTACCCTTTTTTGTTGATGATTGGATTGTCTAATAAGAACTTTGTAATAATTATAATTTTATATAAGTAGGTATTTTTATTTATCTGTAGTTCCTATGTATCTATTATTATATATATAAATTATATTTTATATGTATGTATGTATATGTATGCATGTATGAATGTATGTATATGTATATATGTGTATATGTTTATGTATGTGAGCTGTCTTATTGTTACTTTTATTTAATATTACAACGGTTGGCTATAAGACTTTATAAATGTAATTATTTTTAGTACATTATAGGTATTTTTTAATGTTTTAATTAAAACCCGCGGCTTCTGATAGTGCAACCCGTGGGCACGTTGCATCTATATAGGTAGATAGGTGCATAACATTTTTTTTGGAAGTGTCAGGCATGCCGTACTCTCAGCGTGAGATCGCTTCTTTCGACAGCTCCGAGAGCGCGGAGCTTATTAATGTGTTATCAAAATCTGTCGGGCACGAAAGTAATTTAGTGGCAGCCTGGCCACGAGGCGAGTTTTGACCACAATTAATGCCACGTTGCGACACATTAATCTTACAATATTGTCGTACCTATGTGACTCGGAGCCGTTTGCGACCATTTACCATTCACAGAATTTTGTAAACGCCTTTAATAGGCAATGTTATATGACAAAAAACCGCCGCTTATTTCGCTCTATTGAAATTGTGAGCGAATTGATTTATAATTTACTAATGGCAGTTTACACTTTGCCACTGAACACATAACACGTGCTATATTAATACGTGTTACGTAAGTATACACCATAGCACTGATAGTTTCTGGAAATAGTAATTGAATAAACTATTTCGTTTCAAATCGGACACATTTACAAAGTTAAAAAGAACATAAATTCGTTAGTACTGATCCTAGAAACATAATAAAACATGACATAGAATTCTGAGTGCACTGCACTGCATATAACTTTTGATCACGTCACTTTTCGACATCTACAGCGGGCTTTGAATTAAAATGTTTTGACCTGGAAATGTAATACTTCATAACTTCTTTATTATTAATGCTAGAATAGAGCAAAAAAAGTTTTAGAATTCCAAGAATAATGTCTGCCGCCGCTGCAGCCGCTGCTACCGAGGCTGCTACCGCCACCGCTACAGCAGCAGCAACAGCAATAGTATTAGTTAGCTTACTCAAATATTAAGTCTTACGCAAATGTTGAATGGTAATCAATCTGCGTACGTGACCTTGGGATGCACCTAGACCGTAAAATTTGGCGCGGTAAGCACTGCTCAAAAATTGCCGAAAAGGCCTATAAGACTCTCGGAGTGATATTACTGACTGGCAAGCCATTCACCAGTACTGCGATGGCCACCACTCTTTATAATGCATATGTTCCCAGCATCCTTGACTTTGCAACGCCTATATGACCTCCTCAATATGAGGTGTTAAAGTCTAAAGTTAAAAAAAATACCCTGAAGCGGTTCGTAGGATATATTTATCGTCATGAGGAAGTATTCCTCAAAGGTTTCTAGAAATCATCAACTATCAGAATATGTCAACCATCTAAAGTCGCAGAGCCGTTTCTGATATGAGTCTCTTGCACGACCACTTGCACGATCGACTCTAGCCTTTCGACAGGAATTGCATTCGTGCCCTGAATGCACAATGCTTCACACCCTGACATAATTTGTTTGATATTCCATTACTACATAATATACCGAGTATAGTTTTGTGTCGACTGCTACATAGGAATACGTCTTACGAATAAGGCTTACAATGTCTGATCACAGACAAATAACCTTTAAACTACTAAACACCGTAGACTGTCAAACCACAACTTTCAGGAACCCTAAAGCCACCGACTGGGACGCTTACCGTACCACACTAAGGCTTAACCTTGAAACAATACAAAAAAATATAAAAACACGCGAGAGTCTAGAATTGGCCGTGGCGGATACCACAAAAGGCATTATAAACGCCTATGAGGAAAGCTGCCCACTCAAGACAAAGACCTCCAAAAGAAAAGTTCCATGGTGGAACCCGAAGTTGGACAAACTACGGAAGGAAACCCGGAAACTATTTAATAAGGCTAAACAAACTCTCAACTGGGAGGAATACAAAAAAGCCTTAACCGAGTACAACAAAGAAATTAGGAGAGCCAAAAGAGCAACATGGAAAAGCTTCTGCGAGGACATAGTGGAAACGCCTCAAGGAGCCAGAGTACATAGACTGCTCGCAAAGGACAAACCTAACCAAATTGGTCTTCTGAAAAAACCAAACGGAACCTTTACAACAAATGAAAAGGAAACTCTGGAGGAACTAATATCGACCCACTTCCCAGGTGCTGTGACAACTAGCAACGCCGCCACTTAGTGATGGGTGTGATCACGAATAGCAATAACAATAACGTGTGATATTTGCAATCACGAAGAACGCGTTACGAGAATTTGAAAGAACATGCTATTTGAATCACGGCTACGAACAGCACCGCGTTGCCATCACTCGGCGCCGCTACGACGCGACCGATCACGCGTGATTATATGATCAGTGATTGGCCGTTCTCACTGAACGCCATCGAACGACCGCGCGGCGCGCCACTGAACGATGATCGGTGAGCGCCTAATTGAACCGTTCATTTGGTTTCGTTCATTCTTGATGTGATCGGCGATCAGTGGATCAGTGATTTGCCGTTCGTTCTGGGCGAACGCCCGCGCCGGCTGGACGATGACTGATGAGTGGCGCGTTCATTTCGTACGTAACGTGAATTTGGACACTGTTGTCGCATGAATTTGGACACTGTTATCGCTCGTGTCGTAATCGTTCGTGTAAATGAGTTTGCTCATGATTTGTTAAAGCAATAAAATAACATTATTTCAGAAAGACGAACTCGGCTTAGCACCAAAAGAGCAAGAGAGATAATCTTTCTGAACGCTAATTCTTCTAATTACTAATAAATATTAAGCAAATATAATGCGTGTTTCTGTTATCAGTTATCACATTGACGAAACTTTGTTACTTAACGTTTCACAGTACATTTCAGTACAATCACGAAAATCACGAGTAGCAGTTATTATCACGCGTGAAAAAATACCAGTAACGTGATTGTTGCGTGATTTAAAATTGAGAATCACGCCCATCACTGCCGCCACTGCTCCATACAGACCTCGAAACGAGGACTGGAGTAGGGCTGCTAGAATCATAAGGCCCGATCAAGTTAAATGGGCCGTAAAATCCTTTAAACCTTACAAATCATGCGGGGACGACGGAATCATGCCCATGCTTTTGCAACAGGGTATCGACATTCTAACCCCATATCTGGTTAAAATCTTCAGAGCAAGCTATGCCTGGGGACATATACCAGAAGAATGGACCAAGGTCAAAGTGCTATTCATACCCAAGGCTGGCAGGAAGGACTACGCACTGTCAAAGTCCTTCAGGCCAATTAGCCTAACATCCTTTCTACTGAAAGCGATGGAAAAGATACTGGATAGCTATATCAGGGAAAAAATCCTAACGGTCAACCCTATCAGCTGTAACCAACACGCCTACCGCAGAGGCAAATCCACGGAAACCGCTCTGCTCTACCTAGTAGACAGAGTGGAAAAGGCGTTGGAAGACAAACAAATCGCAGTATGCGCATTTTTAGACATTGAGGGCGCCTTCGACAAAACCCCAATTAAATCACTGGTGAAGGGGCTAGAGTCAAAACAAGTTGACAACACCACAACCAGATGGGTGAAAGCGATGCTCTCAAACCGCACGGCCAAGGTAGCTCTTCACGGAACAAACCTTGAAGTCACCACTACAAGAGGCTGCCCGCAGGGAGGCGTACTCTCGCCCCTACTATGGACTCTTGCAATAGATCAACTCCTGCATAGGATGGCAGAGGCCAGGATAGACACACAGGGCTATGCTGATGACCTAGTAGTCATTGTCCGGGGCTTCTGCCAAAACACGATCTCACACATAATGCAAAAAGCGTTAACAATCGTTAGCAATTGGTGCAGAGAGAACGAATTATCGGTCAACGCCGATAAGACCGTCCTCGTGCCATTTACCAACAAACGTCAACTAGGTGGACTAAAAATGCCAATCTTAAACCACAGGCAGATTCCTTTCTCCAAGGAAGTAAAGTATCTGGGAGTCACGCTCGACCAAAGACTCACCTGGAACAGCCACCTAGATAAAACAATTCAAAAAGCTAAAAGTGCTTTGGGTATAAGCAGAAGACTGGCGGGAAAAAACTGGGGCCTTAACCCCAAGATTGTGAGGCCGATAATCTCGTACGCCTCGGTGGTATGGTGCAACAAAGCCAACCAGAAAACTGTGATTACCAAACTAAACAATATCCAAAGGACGGCGTGCCTCATGACAACTGGCGCAATGTCCTCCACTCCTGGAGCAGCTCTAGATGCACTGCTGAACTTACCGCCCCTACACATTCATTTGCAACAGGTGGCGAAAGCCAGCATGTACAGGCTATCTGCCCGAGAGAAGGTATACTGGATCTCACAAGCACTAAGATCAGTTCTTGACTCAGTCAGTGAAAATCCAACCCTCAACATGGTATCAGACACCATGCTCCCACTCCTAAACTTTGGAAAACTTTTTACAGTGGAACTGCCGCCCAGAGACGACTGGCTAAAAAGCCAACTGCAATGGGAGGCCGGTAGCCTTAAATGGTATACTGATGGGTCCAAATCGGGACTTGACGTAGGCTGTGGTATATATGGAGAGCGACCAAACTTCAAAAGAAGTGTAAACTTGGGAAAATACGCCTCCATATTCCAAGCGGAGGCTTACGCCATTATTGAATGTGCGGATATCAACCTCCAAAAGGACTACGCCAACCACCGTATCTATATCCACTCGGATAGCAAAGCAGCTCTTATGGCACTAGCCTCGAATACCATTAATTCAAAGCTAGTGCAAAACTGCATATCACTACTGAATTCCCTGGGCGAAAAGAACAGGGTAATACTAAGATGGGTTCCCGGCCATGCTGGAATCGAGGGAAATGAAAAAGCCGACGAACTTGCTAGGACGGGAGCAAGGGGAACGTTATACGGCCCTGAACCCTGCTGTGGCGTACCAAAAAGCCTTGCAAACCTAATGCTCAAACAAATGTGTTTAGAACAATCCGTCAACCACTGGAACAACACGCCAGGGTTGAATCATTCCAAAGCGCTTATTAAGCCTTACGACCGTAAGACGGCCCGTGAGGCCCTATCGCTAAATAGGAACAATCTACGCATACTGGTAAGGGCGCTCACGGGGCATTGTGGTCTGAACAAACACATGTTCAACCTCAAGCTCAAAGACACAAAAATGTGCAGGTTCTGCCAAGGGGCAGAGGAAACTCCCCAGCACCTCATGTGCGAGTGTGGCCCGCTGATGCGTAAAAGATACAACCACCTGGGTGGTCACTACCTCCAACCTGAGGAGGTAAAACAATCTGGCGCCAAAAGCCTGCTGCGGTTCTTGAATGACACGGGGCTTAGCGCAGAACTATAGTAGGTGGCGAGCACAATAGATCAGCAATGGTCGCAGTGTTACAAGGCTCATAAAGACCTTAGAAAAGCCCCACTCAACAAATAATAAAAAAAAAGGCCTACTTACAATACGGAATTATCGAAAATCAAAAGTCAAGCACTCACAATAATTTCCACGTACCTACTTGCATATACAGGATCCACAAATATAAAAATATATATATTATATATAATATATTATACTACGTACTGTTTTTATAGTATATTTAGAAATATATTTAGAAAATCCTGTTTTCAGCACGTTTGCGTACTTTCTCGAACTTTATTTATATGGCTAATTAATCAAACTTCTTTAAGCGCCTCTTACCTAGTAGGCCATCATACCTATAATAAATGTACCTAACTTTAATGTAAGTTCAGTAATAAAAGGGTTATTACAATACTGGTAAGAATTTATTCATTTTATTTTAGGTAGCCCTAATCATATTTTATTATCTAAGCTTATTTAGGCGTTGTTCGCCTAAATAAACTTTAATACGAAAATATAATTAGGGCTACCTACAATAAAATTGATAAAATCATCCTAGATTTTTAATTACCCCCTTATACCTAAATTTCCAATAATGTCCGATACCTTTATAATGGGGATTATGGCCTACTAGGTAATAGGCGCGTAAATTTGTCTGATTTATTAGTGATATAGACGCTTTTATATAAATAGTACATTAAAAGTAGATAACCCAACCTTTTGAGCGGTAATGTCCTAAAAAAACATTCGCAATATTGCAGGAGTTGCGACTAGAAACACTTCGTCAAGTACCGTACTCGTCAGACCATGCTTAAACAGACTTCTCATTTTACGGAGGGGGGGGGGGGGGAACTTTTTACAGGGAGATCAAATCAACTCATAGGTAGTGACAAGAATTTTACATAATTAAACAACTGTACTACTTAAATTCGATTAATTAAATACATTTTTCTATCGATCAGCAACTTCATAAATAAGAACAAAAAGTACGTTTTCTTTCCAAATTTCGAAGGATTATAAACGTACTTAACCCCTATGCTACGGCCTTACCCGATTCTTAAGGAACACGTCGAGAGGGTCTTAAATAAAGTCGGTCAAGGCGGAGGACGCGCCGAGGCCCAAGCCAACAGCTGGTGTTGTTATAAAAAGGTCATATTTGTTTAGTTTATTATTATTTTGCCATTCCAATAATGAAGTTGCTTGTGTATTTTTACCGTAAAACCAACGCCCTCTTCGGCCAGGTGCACGCAATTTTGGCCCATAAACTCAACACCCCCACAATCGATAGTCGTCCAGACAAAAGTCTGACAGCTATATTATTGCTTCGCCCACAGAACGCTCCAAAAAGTATGTTTTTAATTCGCTGTCCACAGAAATGTACTAAACGGACGTGCTTATAATCTCTGAGACTTTTAAAACACTTTTTTTTATTTTAAATTAGTTTTATAGTTGTAATTGTATTATAGATTATACATATAAGATGTTAGACGTTTAGTAAGTGCAATATAGAATTACCTGTCATGCTCGAGAATGTCAATTTTGACATTAGAATTCTACTTAGAAGAAATACCGGATTGTCACTTTTGCTATTAAACTTTTCTAAAGAGGGGGGCGGGGGGGGGGGGGGGGAGAAGGGGATACATGCGGAGGGCTAAAACGACATATCGTACGAGTATATTCAAAATTAAAGGTATAAATAGTATGACACATGTTCTAAGTATAAATGTTATACAAATACTTAGATAAAGTTCTACAATTGTATGTACTAGTATTTAAGTTTATTTTAGTAATCTTCTATGTATTATGATAGTTACGTGGGAAAATATTAATTAAAATGAGCCAAAATGGCTTTATGATTATAAATCGGGTGTTTTAAATAAAATATTATTTCTGTGGTAATTCCTAAATCTGTAAAATATAAAACTTTTTAAAAGAGTTAAAAAACTTTACGGTTTCATTTGGTTTTCAGTCAAATTGTACTCTTGTATTCTTGGTGAAAGAATTTTACTTAATTTTAAATGTTCTTTTTATTTTTTGACTTTATTATTTATATTGACTTACCTACTTTTGGCGAACAACCTTTTTATAAGGAGATTTTATAAACAAGACAAAAACAAATAAATACCTGAAGCTTTAATCATTCGATATTTCGATAATGATGCAACAGTCGATGTCTAGGGTATACTGGAGTACTGTTAGCCATTATCATACCCATTGTTACTGTGTATTAAGACGCGCACGAATTTTGTAAATCCACCATGAACACAACACTCACCGTATCTTGTTCGTGTATTTGTGCTCGACGTAGAGCATGATTGAGAACACTTTAAGAAGAGGGTTCCAAGTAATAGAGCGCTTAAAACCGTTCTCTCTGTTAAGGTTGAGGGCTCTTCTTATTTCAATAGCTACTATTCGTCACGCCCTTGACACATGTTAAGAATGATCGTGATCTGGGTCTCTTCCATATTGGATCGTGTGCGTGTGCCATGAGCAACGATGGACGACAGCACTTCAGTCTACCCTGAACAACGACTGTATAAACATCGCCGAAACGTAGAGTGCAATACACTTCGCGCTGAAATCCGTTTTTTTCTTGGTTGTAATGCCAAACAACCGCGATAGTCTCCATCATTCATACTACAAATACCCATGTTTGTATTTTGTAAACAATCTAAACTACTTGTCATAATATAAAATCGAAGACTATCGCGGTTGTTTGACATTATAAATAGGATAGAAAACGAATTTACCGCGTGAAATTTGTAGGACCCGACGTTTCGGTGACGTTGCAGCCGCCGTTGTCTAGGATAGACTGAAGAGCTGTCATTGCGGGTAGGCCGCAAACCGCTGCCGCCACTCCGAGCCCGGCCCCCCACCACCGTTATAACCTACGCAGTGGCGGCAGCGGTTTGCGGCCTACCCGCAAAACAACGGACTGACAGCTCTTCAGTCTACCCTAGACAACGGCGGCTGCAACGTCACCGAAACGTCGGGTCCTACAAATTTCACGCGGTAAATTCGTTTTCTATACTATTTGAATGCATGATTGTAAAAACCCACTTCAGACCAAATGCAAAAGTTTCAGAAAATCAATGAAAACTGTCTGGTGTAAAAAAAAATTAAGTCCATGTTTTTCTTTATTTACTATTTACGTTGAAAAATATTTAATATATGATATGTTAAAAAGTGGTAGCATAATATATTCATAGATATTTTTATTTGATTTTTTTAAGTTTTGGGATAAGGTGGATTTTTACAGTCATCGTGTACAAGGTGTGTTTTTACAATCAAAGTCCAATTTGTACCAATGTTAAACAATATTTATTTTCATAAAAAACTAACAGAATTAATCTAATTCTTCATCTTCGACATTTTTTATTATAGAACTTCTTAGCCCTCTTTTTGTGTACTAGCTTTTCGGCCAAAGCTACCTTTTTAGCTACGTCGTTCAGGGTTTTCGAATTGATTCTCAAGTCTAGACTCTCGCAGAGGCAGCACGTATCTACTGCTGGGCGCCCAAAGCGAAGAGCGAAGTTCTCCTTGAATATTTTATTATAATATTCGTACTTAATCCTAGTTCCTGGGTATTTTTCCTTATAAAGTCGAAACATTTTTTTTACTGATAAGTCAGCAGGAAGATACTTTATTATGCCAGAAGAATAGTGGCTCTCTTTTGCCGGAAAACAGGAAATATGAGAGATCACTGCAGTGATTTCATCACTAGACATCGCATTGACCGTTTTCGATTTCCCTCTCTTGTCTTCCGGTATTTTACCCAAGACCAACAAGTCACGAAGCCTCTTAACACGGTCCTTAGTAATACCAAACAAGCTAAGAAAAGCCGAATGGCATACATCTTTCTTCTCATTACCAATTTGAACGGTGTATGTAAACACTTTTTGTCTCAATGGGTTTTCCTTCAGCACTCGGCGTCGTTTTATGTCCTTACAGGATATTAACCCCTGGAGATAGATATCTTGTTCATTTTTAGTCGTCAAGTTATATAATTTGGCAAGGTTTTCTAATTTGTCATTTTCGGATATGATTTCCCAGCATTTTTTAGCACACTTGCATGGAGGTCCTATTGTCTTAGCCTGTACATTTTTATTTTTCGCCGTCACATAAGTTTGCCCATGAATACGTGCTTGTTTGATCTTATTCCGAGAATAATCAGCAGAGTTGTCACGTCGTTTTTTAGTGCGTGTTTCACCCAAAGAGGACTCACCTGGGTTTTCCTCCATTTCAGCACTCGTTTTCACCAGTACGCAGCAAATTTTAATTTAATTTGTGTAATACAAGTAATCCGTGTCCGTTACAGTCACCTCAGTCGTTCAAAATAACGTTAGAAACGTCAATATTGACAGCTGATATTTTCAGGTGTTGCCACATGTTTGGTTGTTAAAAAACACCTCATCCAGGATAAGGTGGATTTTTACACTCATTGAAATATTCGCGCTTCTATAACTGTGGGATGCTTACATGACTGAGGTGTGTTTTTACACTCAAACAGTTTGTCTTGCCATAGAGAATACAAATCCGCAATAAACGGTATTTCGGAAAAAGTGGTCTGAGGTGGGTTTTTACAATCATGCATTCATTTATAATACTTGTCATAATTTAATAAATAAAATAAAATGTGAAACATGCTGCTAAATGATGGCAAGCTGGCTGCTAGCCAAGTTTTATATGAAATAAAAACGTTGCAAGTAACAGAAACCATGCAAGCTTTAACCGGTCGCGAAGAGTGGAAAGAGGTAATATAGGTTCACTTACGTGAGGATAAGCGGCATTTATCTTTCATTATATACTTGACCCCAAGTGTAAACTACACAAGCGTCTGTAATCAAGCGTTGAGCACGTTCCCTGCAACATTTTATTTCACAAATCCCAATAATAAATTAATGTGTAGTACGAAAACCTATTAAGTATTTCGTACCTACGTAATTGCTGTCTTCATACAGACCACTTTGACCTTGAATAACTTCGATTTGAGTTGGAATTCCAGATTAAAAAAAATACGTGTGGCACTCGGGGACTGCCACGGTAAAGCTATTGCATAGCATTTTTAACAACTGATGCAATTATAATTATTTATTTATTTTATTTTTTCTGATATCAGATAACTGCGCTCTATCGGAAAACGTTGAAATTATTCCGAATCATTTGCGGCTGCGGAAGCAAATGATTCGGAATAATTTAAACGTCTTTCGATAGAGCGCCGAGCACGAATTTTTTATTCAATAAAGCAAAAAAAACGAATTATTCGAAAAAAATCGTAGATAAAAAAATAGATAATTAAATTATCTTTAAAATGGTGCAGGTTTCATAATAATACGCCAGATAGTATTTGCGTAGTAGTCGTTTTTGTGTTCGGTTAGACCTAATTTCACAAATTAATTACACTATGTAATATAAACAAAATCTAAAATATTCAAAGCTAAGAATATTAGGAAAATGTTCTTGTTTAACATATATTTTTTTCGAATCGTAAGCAGTACTGGTTTAGACGTAATTATCAGTTTAAAATCATTAATTTTCGATAAGAAATTTCTTCATTCGGTCGCCGCGCTGGCCTAGGCCCGCGATAAAAGCTATGCAATAGCTTAAAAGCATTTTAAAACGAAATATTACTAATCATTTTTAAAGAGTAAAGGAATTTTCTTAATAACCTACGTATCCACTATCCTCCACTGTAAAATGTTGCACCATCGCCGATCGTATCCTAGGCCGCCACTTCAATTTACTTGTCATACCAAGGTCTTCCAGCGCTGCCGCTATCTGTGGAATTGGAGATGACAGAACTGCAAAGTCATAGCTCGCCGAGCAGAACACCTAAGAACATTTTATCTGAGGAGACGACTTCGTCACGAAGAAAACACGATTTTAACACTTTCAACGCTATTTTATGTACGAAGAAGTTGCAAAAAATATACACTAACGACCGTCGCCGTTGACTGCCGATTCCGAACTAAAGATCTGTAAGTTCAGTGAGTCGGTCAACGAGCCTGGTTCGAGGCCCTTGACGACTATCGATAGTGCCTGCGCTGTCACTCGCTGGACCGCGTGGTGGGGTGGCCTATTGATCTTACATTGTCTCCTTCTCGCCACCTTTGACTCCTCGCATATCGTACGCAGCTGACTAGGAAGCGACGTGGGGTGCGAGGTGGGGTGGGTAAAGAGAGGGGGGGGGGGGCATATTTCCGTGTCCTTTTTCTAGCTCGTCTTGACATCTCGAACCACGGCTGTATCTCGAAGCGAAGATCTTTCCTACAAGCCGATGGCTTTACTGTCCATTCCTCCTTGGCCTTTAATTTTGAGGCGATTGTAAAAATTCGTTAATTTATATACCTCGCCTTTTTAATCATTAGCGATAACAACACCAGTGACGAAGTGATGTGTCTTTTAAGGCTGCAAATAGATGTTAATTCGGACTTCGTTCTAAAATGAAATCCCGCTTGCTATCCCGAAAGAGGCAGAGATGTAGAGATAGAGAAGACACTCATCAGATCAGTCTAACAGACGTTTTAAAAACTTGGACTCTCACCAAAGCGGATGAGAATGCACTAGACGTACCTTCGATGCCTTATAAGACTGGTTAGAGCATGTGGGAAGGATTGAAAAAGAACAGCCGTAAAAACGCGTCCTTCGTGGAAAATCAGAAGGGCACTGCAGTCCGATGGATTGATTCAGCGGTAATTAAATGCTATGAGTAATAATATTAAATACTATGAACTATCTCAGTAAAAGGTTGAATGCTTTATCATCTCACGGGCGCCCTCCGAGATCTGAAGACAACCTACTGATCTCGATCCCTGGTCACAGTACTGATTTCTACACGCACTCCTTCTCCGTTCATTGAGTACGTCTCTGGAATGCTTAACCCACACATTTAAGGAAAGCACCGAGTTTGTGTTGCTTTAAGCGCAGTCTGAAAAAAACTCTTTAACACGCGCTCATACAATTCTCCCATCCCTCCCCTTCCCTACCCTCCGTCATTTAAGGTGTATTGTTTTATTAAGCTATTGCATAGCTTTTATCGCGGGCCTAGGCCAGCGCGGCGACCGAATGAAGAAATTTCTTAACGAAAATTAATGATTTTAAACTGATAATTACGTCTAAACGAGTACTGCTTACGATTCGAAAAAAATATATGTTAAACAAGAACATTTTCCTAATATTCTTAGCTTTGAATATTTTAGATTTTGTTTATATTACATAGTGTAATTAATTTGTGAAACTAGGTCTAACCGAACACAAAAACGACTACTACGCAAATACTATCTGGCGTATTATTATAAAACCTGCACCATTTTGAAGATAATTTAATTATCTATCTTTTTATCTACGATTTTTTTCGAATAATCCGTTTTTTTGCTTTATCGAATAAAAAATTCGTGCGCGGCGCTCTATCGGAAGACGTTTAAATTATTCCGAATCATTTACTACCGCAGCCGCAAATGATTCCGAATAATTTCAACGTTTTCCGATAAAGCGCAGTTATCTGATATCAGAAGAAATAAAATAAATAAATAATTATAATTGCATAAGTTATTAAAAATGCTATGCAATAGCTTTACCGCGGCAGTCCCCGAGTGCCACACGTTTTTATTTTTCTGTACTCGTATGAGCTGCCTTTATAATTGATTTTTAATTATAATGTTTACTTATTTTTAAACATGTTTTTCCATTAGGATAACGTTAGCTGTATATTGCTTCAACGCAATAAGCTCGCCCATGTTTTTAAACGTTTTATTATTCTTATTAAAAACTTAAAGGCACTGAAAAACCAAAACACAGGACAGAGTGGAACAGAAGAAGATTCTTGAAGAAGTCAATATCCAAAATGAGTTGTAACGCTAATTATGAAGATGACGTAAGTTTATTAATAATGAATTGTAAATGTATATTCTATCGCCAACCCTGGCTGACCGCTTCCTTTGCTACTGATTGGACGTGGCATGAAATTAATAGATGTTCAGCGCCTGAAGTAGTGATAGATCGATCGGCGGTATCATTTTAAAAAAGACCTAGGGCTGACACGAGCCCGCTGTTTGACATTCTAATAGGCTTCTCGTGGCATTTATCTTTCGATGGCCCTCTTTATTTACTTTTATTTTATCCGGCGATATGGCCGAGTCAAAGGTAACCAAAGAATTGGTGAAAATTACGAGAGAGGATATATTTGATCATGGACGAAAATAAAAATAAATAAGACTTAGCCTCGAGTCATGCGAATATTCTTCTAAGGAATAAAAGGCTCAGTCGATCAGCTACGGTCAGTAGTAAACAAAATATTCGTAAAATAAATTGATGATTTTAAATTTATTTAACTTTTGAACGAATTCTCCACCAGCTTCTGTTCATTCGCCTAAACTAAGATTTAAAACACTAGGAAGTCTTATTTTGGGAACGTAATCCAGAGCAGACACAAAAGCATTTATGATTGTGTCTGCTCTGGCCGCAAAGGTGACATCGAGGCTCTGTCTCTAGGGTATACTATAACCATTGCAAATATCGTGGCTTAACAAAAACCATCCGTTTTACATTCAGCTGCCTTCAACCGATCTGTAGCAGACTCTATAATCTGACATTGACCTTGCAGTAGCTATGCATTACCTCAATATCGAACTGTAGCTAATTCTAAAACACGCTGTATGGATAGAGAAAGATTTATTATAATTGCTAAAATTACGTTTTGTAATGATGCCAATATTTCTGGCAACAATGGCTATGGCACGCCTACAAATCAACCAGTGTTAAACAAGCGCCCAGAGCAGTTATCGAGCGATCACCATTGATTTCGATGTATGGAATGAAATGGTTTGTAACACTTTTGAATGACTGTTATCAACATAAACGGAAACGGGTTAGTTAACCGCGTGGGCGGAATGCCGATTAAGCCAAGATTAACAACGATGTATCAGCTTTTTGGACAAACTATATAAACGGTCCGACACTAATAGGACTAACTTTCAAATAGTCATACTTTTGACAAAAACTGAAATTCACAAGAAACAGAGACTGTCATTGAATCAAATGAATTAAGCAACATCTTAAAATATTTGTTTCAACAACAATTTCACAAATAAATGTTCGAAATTTGTAAATTTGAATTTAAAGTAACATTACGCTAATAACGTAACATTACCTGGCATCTATAAACTAGTCCTAAAATTGAACTATCCGTATGGCTGTTATTGCAAGTTTGAAATAATGAGGATATAGCACTGATACTTAAAGAATTCTTATTCTACAGAATGTAATAATAAAGATGTGTAATAATCATTACTAATATTCGATTAATACAGTTAGGTAATCCAAAATTTTAAAAATATTATAAATCCTCACTTTACCAATAATTTTTATTTTAGGTCTTTTAACAATATTACTAAAATTATAAAATGATCTACCATGGCTTTTCGTATTTAAGTAACATCGAATTAGTATTATTATTTCATCAGTTGGTTCGTGTAAATGCAAAAGTGCGCTATTTTTTTTAAAGATGTGTACCTACTTCGATTTATCCTATTATTCGAAATCGGCGCACAGTACGGTGAAAAAAAAATCGATATCTTTCAGGTTCTAGATTTTTTCAAAGATTGCCTCTTAGGGGGTTTATAACCACCCTAAGGGACAACCGTGGTATACCATTCCATTTAAATATTTTGAAACAGTTACTTTAAAGTATAGACTATTTAGGTATAGATTAATTAGTTATTTTTAAAATTATAACTGCTACATTTTGGGGTTTAGTCAAATTAGACCATTAGGCTAGACTCCTGGATACATGATGCAAAATGCATCGTATACTCAGCACAATGCCAAATCTAGTTTCGTAATAGGGAACTAACGAACAATAGGTATATCGATACCGAATGCTACTTTCCAAACTGCCATTTATATTCAACATACTTACATAATCAAATTATAATAAAATAAAATACAATACACTTGAATCCGTCATTGCATCTAATAATATCTGTAATGTAATTAATTACGAAAAAGTAATGATGAAAAAGAATCGTTAATTATTAGAAAATAATGTGATAATGATAATTATTGCTGATTAAATAAAGATAACTATTTGTATAACCACAATTTATCGTAGTAATAATGTGATGGACATAACAATGGATAATCGAATACTAAAAATTACAAAATTAAAATTAATAGTCAAGTCCAGAAATAAAAGCCTTTGTCGATAAAAATAAAAATTCTTTCTTTGGAAAACTATCCGGAATTACCTTGATTTGATAACATTATACTCTTGGAATATGGATTAGCATTATCCCAATCTTTTATATCATATATTAACCCGAGTTTTCTGATACGCGCAGGAATGCTATTATAAAAACAGAGGCTTCTAGGAAACGAAAACAACTTTGTTTTGATGGAAATCACCATTTGTTGGACCTCCGATATATTTTCGAGTGTACGTACGAGTGAATTTAATATTTTTGTGGATGTAGCACGAGTACATCGTCATGATTCTATACTCGGTAAAAAACGGCGTTCACCAAGTTCTTGGAGAAGCCCTGTATAGGCTGCGTACTGCTTTTTTTGACGTTTAAGAATCCTCACAGAATTGGCTGCCTTTCCTTAGAATATTACACATATTATCATGTGTGCCTGTCTAGATACATTTGAACGGTTATCGTAAAAAAATGGGCATTAGAAATATCCGGATGCAATCGCCTCTATTAAGCTACCTACTTATTATGTGAGGTGTGCAATCTATTAAAAAATATGTTAACTCATCTGTTTGCTTCAATAGTGACATATGCGAGTCCATTTAGCTAATCGGTTTTCGACTTTCTGATGGAATTTGTTTAAAAATAGTTACGCTTCGGACGTCAGCAAATGTCATCCGTACATCCACTCGTCAGTCATATCGATTAATTCTAACGGATTATTTTAATGAACTTGTTTTTTATTATTTAATGGAATGTCAAGAAATATGACGGTGGCTCTAAAAAATCTCGCAGCGCGATCGACAGCAGATTCTTGCTAATGCATTGGGCATTAAAATTCCTACTACTTTTACTTTTTAAAATAAGTTTTTTTTTCAACCTTCATATCAAGGCCCATCGTAATATTTTATTTTATTTATTTATTATATTTATTGGTCCACAAAAAAAAATACACCGTTAGCACTTAACATAGATTGTGTTGCTCCTAACTAGGCAGTGCCTTTTCTAAGGAGAACACCAATACAAATGATTATAAACTACATAACTTACAAAATAAAAATAAAAAATCTGAATCAAATTAAGTTAAAATGTAATTCACACTACACCAAAATAATATCGTACTACAATTATTTTGCAGGCGGCCGGATTTTACAACATCACATAACAGTACTCACCCAGCCACCGATCCAAGTTTTGACCACGCTCGTGGTGATCTGAAGGGAACCAGTGTTTCAACGCGGCCACGAACGTCGTAACGCTATAATACATTTTTTTAAATTCGTCCTTTTCGTCATTTTTCTCACAGTAATAATTTTGGATTTCCCCACTCTCTCTGGTCCCAAAAACTCACCATGTTGAGGTGAATGTAAAATTTAAAATGCTCAGGAAGACCTTTTACTATTAACATTTTATAAAGAACTCGTCCATAATACGCATTATAATAATAATACTGGTATATAATTTACCTATAAATAAATATAATAACAGTAGTAAACATAAACATAAAGTAGTGATTGATCATTAAATAATAAAAACATAAATATTGTAGCAAACAACTAAAACTAGTGATTGATCTATAATAATAATATAATATAATATAATATAATATGGAAAATATAGTATATTAAGTTATACCTAAAAATAACCAAAAATAAACGAAAAAACAAATTTTTGTAATGTATTTTTTTTAATTTCGAAATCTATTTCCGTGTAAAATTATTTGACGTCAAAAATATTAGTTATTAATTAGTTAAAATGTAAGTAAAATACAACAGATTAAAAATGGTTCTATTATTTACATAGAAAAACGTATACATGCTTTTAATTTTTATATTTTTATAAAATTAAAAGACATTTCACAATGCTCTCATGAATTTTAAATACCGAAATATATTTTTGTATAGCAGTTCGAGAATTATTTTTTTAGTGTCGAATTCTAAGGGTTGCCGTCGCCAAATTCGATTATGGAAAAGTCCCTTAACGTCGGAGAGCACCTAGCGTCGGACACTTCGCGACAAGTCGACGCGTATCTCGACAAGTCGCGGCGCGATCGCTACAAAGACGTAGGAAAAGGAAAAGTGTACGCTTCCCTGCATCCTTTTCACCCATCTGTGTATCGATCGCGCCGCTACTTGTCGAGATACTATTAGTGTCCGACGCTAGGTGCCGTCCGGCGTTAGGGGACTTCCCCCTCATTTAAGAGACGAAAAAATATTTATACCTTCTCTGGGATCAGGAATCTACTACTTTGGAATAAACTAGTACCACAAATCATACTTACACGTTAAAAAACAAACACTGGTATTAAACCAACATTCAGTATTGAATCATATAACTTTTCTAACGCATATCTAAGCTGTATATTTTTCTAGTTTGCTGAAAAACGAAATAATTAATAATAATAACAATAATATTTAATGACTAATGACATGTCACATATATACACTCTGTTCTACCAATCCGTATTTTTGAATATCAAAGTTAATAAATATTCCCTTACAAATGTTTAAAAAAATATTACTGAAAATTCATAGTGGCTCAAATAATCCGAAAGCCCAGTATGACAGACAGCTCTAATAATTTCACAAAGAGTGTGCTATGGAAAAAATCACATTCAAGAAAAAGTTGAAGCTACTATGTATTTACATATAATTGTTTCAAAATGAAATAAATCTTTACATTTACATTGGAAATATATGTATTTAATTTACTCTGATTCGCATCTTTAAACTGACATAAACAAACATTTCAAGAACCATATTTGTGTTGTTTTTGTGACAATTTTTCGAGGCGATCAATATGAAGCAAGTCATGCCAAACACCGTTGCCGAAATTGCATTTTCGGCAGTGGTATGTATAATCCCTGCATGTCTGAAGATGCTAATGGGCCCTAGTAGGGAGGGAGCTAATGGGCCCTGTTGCAGTTTGGCCGCTAAGAACCATTCTTTTAGGGTCGGCCAAACTCACGGGTCAACACCCATTCGGCAGCCTCCACGCAGAAGTGCGAGCCTGGGTAGGACTTCCCTAGGAGTCAATCTTCGGGCGCCCCTTGACGGTTTGCGCACAGTTCGGTGCCAGCCATTCGATTGTGCATTCCGACTGGTGGGGAGTCTAGAAACAGTATTGTTTCCTATAGAAAAGGGGGTAGTTGTTAACCTTACGGCAACTGCTCTTGAAACGACCCATCGGCTACCCGTTACTAGGTGAACAGCTGGGCAAAGGATGCTGTGGTCTGCGATTGATTCGGTGGACAAAGACAGAGAGGACCGCGCAAGCGACCTCGAAGCTGTAACCAGTCGGGACACTGGAGTAATCTAATTACAACTGAAAGTAGGGTCGCGAGTGTCGGCCCGCTGGATGATTAACCTAGTTATCTCGCGGTAAAGCATTGGCTTCTTATGGGCGAGTGGCGTAACTAGACAGTGGACTTTTTTTGTTGCAAGTCTTTTACGGGAGACAGAACTATCTAATATCGTTTAAACTTCCTGAGGTGGCGGGTTCGCCCGTTGTACTTGACAGCTCCAGTTGCATGCCTGAAAATTCTGACTGCTGAAACACCAACAATCGTGAGTTCTGTTAGAATGAACCTTGTCCTTAACGATTGTATGACGCATCATTATCGACTATTATGTATAGTACATTAATATATACCGTCTGGTCTATCCGTTGCATTTCGAGGTATAAAAACAACCTACGTTACAGCAGTCTTTTCTGGAATAGCGATGACGATCCAGACTGCAGTTTCTCCATTAGTACTAAAATGTCCACATTACAAACCGTTTGGATTTAGTGCAATGGTGTTACTGTTACAACACTACGTATAATGGCGTTGCGTGTAATCGAAAATTTGACAACACGTGGCTTTCTTACGTAAACATGGCGAAATATACAGATTTACGGGAGCAACACAGTCTAGCAATTTTTCATTATTGCGACTGGTAAAATTATTTTAATTTTAATGTTAAAATTATTTATATTAGTTCGTCAACTTAATATTGTTTATTAACTTAATCCTTAATCCCACAGACCATCTAGGCTGGCCCACAGTCGTTGAGAGGTTTAACTACCGTTGCCAAAGGCAATTTGTCATAGAAGAAACTCGGTGGGGCAATCCGCCCGTGGGTATAGGCATAGGTACATTATTGGGTATGGCGAGGCGACATCAAGTCAGGTCTTTCTTGTGATAAATGATATGATAAATGCTGAATGAGTCTGAGTGAACAATGAAATGGTCTCTTCTAGACACCAGTGAATACAAGACGTACCATAAAGTCATAGCTACTCATATACTCAAAAATTAATTGTCAGTAAACTGATGGATCAATATTTTCTTTTGCTATTTTTTTATTTAATTATATACTTTTATGACATATATAGATCATTATATGACATATATACGTTATTAGATTTCTCAATGCCATAGTGCGTTTCGGAAACCCTTCTGCGCCAGTGACATGCAGTTGGCGCGACTAGCGCCAACTGCATGTCGCTGGCCAATTACATGCTATTAGCATTGTTCGGCAAAACTAATAGCAATTATTTAACCTTCTATAATAACATTGATTATTATTGTTTTTTTTTGTAATGGACTGATCCGTAAGAAAAGCCATTATTTAACCAATGATAACAATAAAAACATTCATTTATTATTGCTCGCATTTTTATATAGGCCGATGACATCATAGAAATGATACGCAGAGATTTAGCTGATATCTATTAGTCTATTTGAGCATTAACACGCGTAATTATTATGTATTACCTGGATACCAAACAAAAAAATGGCATACTTATGTAAATAATATTAGCTATGATATGTAAATAATATAGCTATAAAAAACCTTTCTTATTATTTTATTTTGAGATATGGGCTATGAACATGAGATAAGATTAAACAATGGTGGGAACAATGAGTGCCATTTACATGTTCCGTTACGCAGTAAAATCATAGCTGCCAAAACGTAGTACGGATTGGAGCAATCTAATACCCAAAATATCAATGATATAATATACATGTAATACATATTTCATCTGGACTAAAAAAATCCAAAAATGTATGCGCAACCTAATTAAAATTTTACGTACCCTACATATGTTGTTGTTACAATATGTATACAAGTTTGAAAGCCGTTAATTTTTAACCATGGATATGAAAAGAAATCTCCACTGAGCAAAAAACATCGGTTGGAATCACCCATATAGCGTGTATTGAAAGGTCACGTTTTCAGGATAGAATTATAGTTACAGTTACAATACGAATATAGCGAAGGAAATTATAGTACCAATTTGTATAGTGGTGTGAAGCACCAGTAGTGTGGACGTGGTGTTTAGATATTAGTAATACTATATCAATTACATCAATGATAACAATCACATCAATGATGGTATGTCGCATTTTATGTCATTTTATATCTCGCATTTACAATTTATTTATTTATTTTTATTTAGAGTAGGTATTACAAAATTTAACTATTACATTTTACCATGTCACACTGTATGTAAATGAGGCAATAGCAGAAAACTGATTCTTATTGTGACTGAGACATGGTTATGACCGAAAGTCGCCTAACTAGGCCTGAGCCTGTTCTAAGGCAGACTTGAGCAATTTTCTTTGTGCATTATGATTACTTGATTATGATTATGATTATGATTACTTATGAAATTAATTATTAAAATAGTCTACAAAAAATTAAATTAAAAATAGAAAATTCAAATCTTTTTTAAAATAAAAATAAAATAAAATAAAACTAAATCTAATCCAAATAATAAATAAAACAAAATTACCATTAGAATAATCAGATGTAATAAAAATGCAAATTGATTGTCAATTTTTAAAATGTCAATTGCTTAATAGAAATGAATAATTTTAGAATGATATAATTTCGTATTTTTGTCAATTTATAAAAATGGAAAGTATCTCAATATTTAATGTTAAAATTATGTAAATTAAATTAAATTAAATTAAAACTTATTAAACTATTGCTAAATAATAATAATAATAATCATCAGAAATATAAATATATAAACTTAAATCAAACAAATAATCGCAAAATATAATTAAAATGGAATTGTAATCAAATACGTAATTAAATTAAATGAAATAAAATAAAATAAAATAATAAATAGGTACAAATTGTTGAAAAATTAAAATATCAAAAAAAAAAAAAAAACGTATGTTTAAATATTCTTATCGCAATTATTAACTAAATAATTATCTTTAATTCATTCTGAATGTGTTGATTTTCCTCTTTTAAAAACCATGCAGTCAATAGTTTTTTAAAATGTTTCCCATTTTCTTCAGTTTTAATGTTTTCCGGAAGGGCGTTGAAAAATCTTGAGGCACAAAATCGAAATGATCGTTGTCCAAACGTGGTTTTCATTTTGGTTATCATTACATTCCCATTACAGGAGTTTCTAGTATTGATTATTTTTTGGGTAGCGATCAATTTTGTATTATATTTTAAATATGATAATGCAGTTTTTAAATATAATTGTATAGTATCCAGAACCTCGTACTCCTTAAACAGTGCCTTTGAAGGATATCGATACGGTTTCCGCGAAACAATTTTTAAAATGCATTTTTGTGCAACATTCAGGGGAGACATGATGGTTTGTGCGCATCCACCCCAGCCAATTATCCCATAACACAGAAGGCTTTGGCAAAAAGCATAGTAAACGCTTTTTAGCGTTCCCGGACTAAAGACATTCCTCACCTCTTTACAGACATAAGCCAATTTTCTGATTTTGCAAGCTAGTAACTCGATGTGATCCTGCCACCTTAGACGATTATCTATAATTATTCCTAAGTATTTAATGGATTCTACCCTATCCAGCGACGGGCAACTGCAATGACTTTGATCATTGCAAGTATGTATTTTAATGATATGGTCCGATGACGGTTGGCCTCTCATATTGATACTAAAAGGAATTACTTTAGTTTTATCTATGTTAAGACTTAGTAAAGAATTATCCAGCCATTCCCTTACAGTATTTAGTCCTTTATTAGCTTCACTAAAAGTATATTTCCATTTATGGCCTTCAAATAGAATTACTGTGTCATCTGCAAAGGATACTGTTTTACCGACAAGATCACACAGTTTATTCATATAAACTAGGAATAGAATAGGTCCAAGAACACTACCCTGTGGAACACCAAATGATATGGATTCTGGCTTACTGGTGACATTTTTTATCGATGTAATTTGTTTTCTGTCTGTCAGGTAACTTTCAAACCAGTTTAGCGTGATGGACTCACAACCAACATCTCTCAACCTCATAAGTAGCTTTTCATGCGATACCGTATCGAAAGCCTTTGCAAGGCCTAGGAACACAGCCAAGCATTTATTACCTTTGTCCAGGCTATCATATATTGCATCTGTCACCTTCGCAATTGCGTCTGTTGTGCCCATGCCCTCACGAAAACCAAATTGGTTTTTAGACAAAATCTCATTCTCTGCCAGATATTTTAAAAGTCTTCTTTTGACGATTTTTTCTATTATTTTAGATAAATTGCTTAGCAGTGAGATTGGTCTATAATTTATAATTTCATCTTTATTGCCGCTTTTGAAAATGGGTATAATTTTTGAGCATTTTAGATTTGATGGAAAGATTCCTTCTTTAAAACTTGCATTGATTATATGCGCAATAGGCCCACATAGGATGTGTTTCGATGATTTGAAAATGAGTGCATTTAGATTATCAGTACCCGCAGAGGAATTATTTTTCAGAGATGATATTACATCCGCAACTTCTCTTGGCGTAGTCCTTCGTAAATACAAAGATACTGGTAGTCTATTTGTTGTAAGGGATGGACTTGTGCTCGCAGTCCCACACCTTTTCATTATATTTGTGGCCACATTTGAACCAACGCCAGCGAAATAATAATTTACATAGTCTGCTAGTCTTTGTGGGGTTTTATCAATATTTAATATTTCAGAATTTGTATTTATACAATCGATTAAATGTTTAGGACTGGTTCTATTTCCAACCTCATTAATGATTTTCCACAGACTCTTTGGGTCTCTATTAGCTTCAATGACTTCATTTTTATAATACCTTAGTTTGGTGTTATGAATTATTTTGTTACATAAGTTTCTGTACTTTTTCGCTTTGTCCTTTAATAATAAATTGTCAGAATTACGTCGCGATGCTAGGTGAAGCTTATCTCGTCGACGAATGCAAAAAATTAGACCTTTTGTGATCCAAGGCTTTAATATTCTCTGGCTATGCTGAATTTTAACGGTTTTTGTAGAGCTATTTTTAATTACTATACCAGTCAACTCATTAACGAATATTTGAGATGCCATGTTAACATCTGGGGCATTATAGACTTGCGACCAATCAGTATTGGAAATGTTTTTTTGATGTTTTCATAATCAGCTGTATTTTTCGTTATTGATGTTGTGGCTTTCCTAGAGTTAATTGTATGACCCAAAAGTTTAAATAATAAAGCATGGTGATCAGTAATAGCGGTTTGATATATAACAGTACAAGAAGGGTTATTTGACCGACACATAATATGGTCAATGCAGCTGCTAGAAGTGTGGATTTCTCGTGTCGGGACGGTTACTAAGCATCTGAGACCGTGAACAGTAAGCAAATCCAGATAGTCATCGGCCTGAGGATGTTTCTTGCCTTTGATTGAAATGTTCAAATCTCCAGTCAGAATTAAATGTTTTTGACAATGTTGCGTTTTTAGTAGATCATCTAAGGTTATCAAAAATGGTGATATATTATGTGTCGAGGGACTTCTGTAGAGTGCTATAATATTTATTTCATTATTTAGCCCCGTTCAGTCGAACCTCATTTACAATTGTATTATTTTAGTATTTGCTATATTAATGATTACTATTATTTTAATAAAATATATTTACAACTTTGTTGTTGCATTTGTGGTGAGGAATAAAATTACCAACTCGGTTTCCTCAAAATAATTTTTGGAATAGTTTACCAATAGCTAGACGATAATACGTTCTCCGTCGTTAGCTTCCGCATGTCATCGAAGAATTTTTTGCCTATTTGGGCCACGCATCAACAAAAGAGTATTTATGCTCTATGCGTCTCGTCTCATTATAGGTGACATGTCAGCTCCACCCAGGACTGTCTCGTTACGGAATAATGAGCGAACGCGCGACGCAGACGTAGCGACGAATGATTTTGGATCCCAAAAAATACGCCCACAAAGGTTTTGGAGTAAACTAAATACTTGCAAAATTAATTATTAATTATGTTTATAAAGAAACAAATAGTCATTAGTAGCCAGAGACAGACTCTTCCTAATTAATTATTATCAATCATAGATGGCATATGGTACCTATTCTAAAATCGTGTAATGCACCAGAGAGTCATCGCATTTATATACTGCTAAAGCAAGCAGCAGCTAACGGTTCCGCGCAGCTTAGGCCATTATGAGCTTTTCCTAGACGCGACGTTATTTCTAGTAATAAGCGTAGCTAAACAAATTCGATATAAAAACGATCTTCAAGCCGACCCAAAATATAGCCCGATTTTTGAGGCCTGTCTCGGCAAATCCGGCTTGCCTTGCATGAAATACCAAAAAATTAATTTCGTTTGCTTACCGGGTTGAAGTACTTGCCGAAGACGTGGCAAAACTCAGTTTGCCTCTTTCGTTCTGTATTTCCACTAAACAAATAAACACCCATGTAGTCACGGCCTCTTTATTCAAAAGACAAAGTTCAGATCTCTTAGAATAGGCGAAAAGTTAAGCACATTCGTAAAGTCATTAACCTACTTTTTACGGACTAAAACACTATATTAACACAAAATAATCACCAAAGAAATTTACTGTTCACCAAATAAAGTCAGAGTATATCGCACATACTTCCCACCGCCACTGATCATGAAAAAATACACTCTTCCCTGATCGTATAAAAACACACTCTGCCCGCTCTGCAGCCGAGCATCGCTTTATATTCGCTTCATCCCCTCCAGAGCGCTACCCCTGCCTGCTGTCATCAACTAGATATATCGTCAAAATTTCTTATTATTCTATACTTTAAACCTTTTATATCTGTTACAAGAATTAAATGTTCTTATGCTATTTTTCTAATGACATTTCATAATAACTATACATAGTTTTTAATTACTTAAACATATTATAACGTTACTTTTTTATACAATAATGCATGCTTATAATGTTTCTTATAATAAACATAACATCTTATAATAACATATGGTTGTACACTTAAGCTTTATTATATATTTCTAATACTATATTATTTACTAAAATGCGACTCTCATTTTTAAATTGTCAAATTCGGTATTTGCGATGGAATTTTTTCAAGCGCACGTGCGTCCTTTGTTGCCTGGCACCGGGCGCCGTCGGCGCCACTCGTCTGAGTGGTTTCGCTGTTGTTTTTATGATACCTACGCATATTTGTATTTTCGGGTGGAACTTTTTGATTTATGGCTTTGTTTGTGCGTTGTGCACTTTATTGGGGTAAATCCGAAAGTCGGTATTATAAATGGAATTTCCGAAAGTGGTTTTATTTTTTTTATATTTTGCCTGAACCTAATGCTTTTATTTCCTGCCTTCCGGATGACTGATTTCGGCATGTGTCGCCTTGTCGTCGTTTCTTTGTCTGGTTGCAACATTCCCCTCCTTATAAGAGAAGCTCATCTCTTATTTCTTTTACTTGGAAGCAACCAGAAGTGCTATTTTTGTAGCAGGTCTTGTGTAAAGTTTGCCCTGACTTTTCACTGTGACAGTCCTGACTTGTCCGTCCTTTGCTGGGAAAGTTGATACGATCACGCCTCTGAGCCATACATTTCGTGGAAGTTGCGGGTCAACAATGAAGACTACGTCGCCCTCTTTGATTGGATCTACTTTTTCGTGCCATTTTTCTCGTTTTACGAGTGTTGGTAAATATTCTTTCACGAAACGCTTCCAAAAGTGCGTGGCCAGCGTTTGAGCTATTCTCCACTGTCGACGTAGGCAAAAATTACTTGGATCTATTGCTCCAATATTGGTGTTGCCAGAAGACGAACCCACTAAAAAGTGGTTTGGTGTCAGGCTTTCTGCGTCTAAACTATCTAATGATACGTGGGTTAAAGGTCTACTGTTTACGGTGTTTTCCGCTTCCGTCATTAGGGTGGCTAGCGTTTCCTCACGTGGTGCTCTCTCTTTCAAAGTGGCGTATAAAGCTTTCTTTACGGACTGAACTAGTCGTTCCCATGCCCCTCCTTTGTGTGCAGAAGCAGGCGAAATAAAATGCCAGTTTATGTTTCGCATTGCACTCTGTGTAGCTATTTCATCGGTGTCCAGTTCAGTGAGTGCTCTTTTTAACTCGTTGTTAGTACCGTGCATACTTGTGCCGTTGTCAGAATACATGTTTGTCGGTACCCCCCTCCTTGCTATCATCCGTTTCAGCGCCATCATTGTCGCGTCAGTAGATAGTGAATGGGTTATTTCTAAATGAACCGCTCTCGTGTTTAAGCACGTAAAAAGAGCTCCATATCTCTTTTCTCGCCGTCTTCCTATCGTGACCTCTAAGGGACCAAAAAAATCAAGAGCTGCATTGGTGAATGCCCTTAAATGGTGTTCCAACCTTATGCCGGGTAATTCGGCCATCTGTGGTGGAAGGGGTAACGCCCTTTGCACCCTGCAGTACTGGCATTCAAATGCAATCTTTCTTACGGCGCCCCGTAAACGTAACACCCAGAAACGCTGTCTAACTTCATTGCATACGTATTCGCGTCCTTGGTGTCCCGCTCTCTCATGTTCATGCTGTAGGAGTAGTCTGGTGTACGCATGTTTTGAATCAAGTATTGCTGGATTTTTTGTTTCTGGAGATATGCCTTTGACAGCACTTATCCTGCCTCCGACTCGTAATATGTTTTTTGGGTCAATATAGGCATTTAATTTACTCAGGTGACTATTTTTTAGCACGCATTTTAACTTGTCATTTTTTAGTGACTCGATTTCATGCCCAAAACTTTCCCTTTGGGCGTGTGTGATCCAGTAGTTTTCTGCCCTCTTTAATTCGGCTACGGATAAGGTTTTTTCATTATTTCCTTGTTTTATGCATTTATCGATAAACCGATATATCCATGCAGTGCTTCGTATCAACCGTGTCCATTTTGAAAATCGCTCGATTTCAATCAGCCGTGTTCCTTCTTCTCCTTTCTGAATGGTACAAATTGTCTTTTTCAATTCTTCGTCTCCTTCATGCGGTATGGATGTGTCCCTTTCTTGCGGCCACCGACTTTCGTCTAAACTGAGGAATTGTGGGCCGCTTAACCATCGGTCCCATGGGTTCATAGCATAATGTGTGACATCCCGTGTCGCGTCATCCGCCGGATTGTCACTCGATGGCACCCATTTCCAGATCGCTCCGTCGGTGATTTCATCAATCTCGCCTAGACGGTGCGCGACGAATATGTGATACCTTCTCGGATCTGACTTGATCCAATGTAAAACAGTTTTTGAGTCTGACCATATGTAGGTTTTTTCAAACTTCCAGTTATGTTGGTCTTTTACTAACTTTGTTAACCTACTAGCTAGTGTCGCTGCCTGGAGTTCCATTCTTGGCAGAGAAAGTGGTTTCAACGGACTCACCTTAGTCTTTCCGGCCAGAAATGACGTGCATACGCGTCCATCTTCTGTCCTGTAACGTGCATACGCAACGGCAGCATAAGCCTGCGAACTGGCATCTCCGAAGACATGCAAGTCTACCGTACTTGCCTTACGCCCATGACTTTGATAACTACGGGGTATTGCTACAGTTTTAACTTTTTGTAATTCCGTTAACCATACTTTCCACTTTTCTGTTGGTGAATCGCCAATCTTTTCATCCCAACCTGTCTTTTCCCTCCAAATTTCTTGCAATATGATTTTCGCTTTTACTGTCAACGTACTGATTATACCTAACGGGTCGAAAATTGACATAACGACACGTAACGTTTCGCGCTTCGTTGGTCGTATGTCTCCGGTTATTAATCCTGTTGGAATCTTATTGAAATTCGTATCGAATGAAAGCAGATCGGTATTTGGATTCCAATTCAAACCTAATATTCGTTCATTTTTTATTTCTTCGGGGTTCGTCCAATTTACTTTCGAGTTGGAAATTATTTCCGTGTGTAACTCAGCCAATGCTTCTTTATGGCTACACGCCCAATTTACGAGCTCAAACCCGCCCTGTTTATGCACAAATAAAACGTCTTTGATTAGAGCTGCTGCCGTTTTCACGTCATCAGTACTATCAAGATAGTCGTCGCAGTAATGACGTTGCTGAATTGCCTCAACGGCTTGTGGGTATGTTTCGACAAACCGATTTGCATTTTTGTTTTTTACAAAATTCGCTGACGTTGGCGATGATGCTGAGCCAAATAAAACTACTCTGATAAGGTATTCGTCGGGCTTGTCATTCGTCCTCATGTTTCGCCATAGAAATCTTTGGCTATGTTGATCGGCCTCTCTCATATTTATTCGTAAGAACATCTCACGTATATCAGATGTAAAGCCTACGAGCCCCTGTCTGAATTTAAATAGTACACCTACTAGCGGGTTTAAAAGATCAGGTCCCGTTAAAAGGTGATCATTTAAACTGGTTCCGCGCGCTTTCGCGGCACAATCAAACACTAATCTTATCTTACCCGGTTTATTCGCGTTTATTACAGCAAAGTGTGGAAGATAAAATGTTCGATTACCCTGTGTTTGCGTCTCTTCGGACGTTAGTTTGCGCGCGTATCCCTTTTGGAGGAATTCCTCTATTTTAGATTCATACTGCGCTGCCAAATCTTTGTTCTGCTTAAGTCGATTTTCTATATTTATTAATCGTTTTAATGCCATCTCCCTACTAGGGGGTAAAATGACATCGTCCGTACGCCATAATAGACCTGTCGTCCATCTTCCGTGATCGTACGTTGTGGTGGTATCGAGCAGCATTTCGGCTCGCTTGTTTTTGTTTTTATTGTGCTCTCTTATGGCGGTACCTAAACTCTCAACCTGAAAATAACCGCGAACGAGCTCGTGTAGCTCCCGATCGTGGTCTTCTTGTCGGATGTGGTTAACCTGGTCGTCATTTTGGGCTCCACCTACATTTCCCGCCAGTGTCCAACCTAAACGTGACGCCACTGCTGTTGGTGCGTCAGGTGCTCCTGCTCTTATTGTACGCGGGATAATTAAACTCCAATGGTCTATTCCAATCAGCATCTGCGGATTTCCCTGAATACTGCAGAGTGGTATATCCTTCAGATGTGACCATTTTTCTTTCATCTTTTTTGCGTTCATCGCCTGGCATGGCAAATCTAAGGTATCTATAGTTCTCACTCCTTGCATAGGAAAATATGCCCCTCCTTGTATAGGCCGTATTTCCATGGAGATCCTACGTGCGGGCCCGGTACTGCCTTGCATACCCGTCGCGCCTACTAAATTTAAATTCGTTATTGGACCGTCCGCTCCGATTTCATTGGCGATCTGGTTTTCAATAAGGCTCACCGTAGAGCCTTCATCGAAAAGTGCCAGAATGGTTTTGGTACCTATTGGCCCTTTCACTTGTACCGGCGCGACTCTGAGTAAAAACTTTGCCGTGTCCATCCAAGTACTGGTCACTGTGGATGTTGTACCTTGCTCTGATTCCTTATTGGTTTCCTCTACATCTGTGGGATTTCTATCTTGATGAAGAAGCGTATTATGTGGCCTCCTACAATTGGCTACACCGCAATTCTTCTTCTTCCTACAATCGCTAAATCTATGGCCTCGTTTTAAACAGCTAAAACATATTTTATTTCCTTTAACCCATTCCCAACGTGCATCTACGCTCATCGCGAGAAATATACGGCATTCGGAAGTCGAATGATTTGTCTTCCCACAACGTAAGCATTCGGATCCTACTTCTTTATTCATCGTCGCGTTAATGGACCTTTTCGCGGCATAATTTTGACTTTCACGTGGTCGGTTAGGTGGATTTACGTGACTACGTTTGTAATCACGTGAATTCACGTGACTACGATTGTAAGCACGTAGATTTGCGTTCGGCGGCGTGTTTTCGCGAGAATTTACATTTTGAGGCATATTTCCCCGCGTCGGCATATTGCGAGGATCGGCTACAGGTTCCTCGTGACATGCAGCGTCTACTATTTTTTCTAACCAATCTCCGAAATCGCCGAGCGTCGGATGGTCACCATAGCCTGCAGCGTACCACTGCAGTCTCAAGTGCTGCGGCAACTTCCCTACCAGTTCTTTCAACAGTTGTGGGTTCATTAAATACGCCGTGTGACCCATATTTCGAATTGAATAAATAACATTACATACGATAGTACCGAATTCAACAATTTTACTAAGAGAGTCGCTTACCCCTATCGCTGGCGCGTTCTCAGCTTCTCTTATCAGCTCCTCGATCCTGGCTGTAGGTCGGCCATATCGACGATCGAAGGCTCTCATGATGTCTGGCACGTTCTTTGGGTCCAAAAGCATCGCCCTTACGACGTCCCTCGCTGGCCCTGTGACGCTCTGCTGAAGCCGGATCAGGTTGTCTGCGTTCGAAAATCCACATGTTTCCGTTCCTTGATAGAATAATGAGCGGAAAATCAAGTATTCGCTCGGGCAACCGTTGAACCTCGGGAGATCTTTTAGTAGATTCGCTCGTGCGGTGAATAACAGGTGATCTACTGCGATATTTGATGACGTAGCTTTCTCCGCCGCCGGCTGGTATGCGGTAATCGGTTTTTTATTTTCCGCTATTGTTGAATTTTCGACTTTCGGCTTATTTTCTCGTGACGCTGCGTCGATGTTGATTTCGCGTTCGATCTTGCTTGTTGTTTTCGATGAATCTATTATTGTTTGATGTTTCTTTAGCCAGTCGTTCGTTCGCCGTGTTGAATATCTTGATGACACTTGACTTTCACACACGCTTTCTCCGTCGTCAAGCGAATCTTCCGCCCCCGCTTCTAACATCAATTTGTGGATAGCCAGCTTCTCTTCCAATAACTGGAGCGCAATTTCCACCTCGGCGTCTGCTTCCGCCTTTGCTTTTTTGGCCTCGGCTTCGGCCTTTCGAGTTTCGGCTTCGGCGTTTGCGGCTGCGATTTTCTTTTTAAGCCGCGCTCTTTCCTCGGCCGCCTCCATATCTGCTTGTAATATTTGCAGTGCTATGGCGTTTGCGGTCGTAGATCTGCCCGATCTGCTAGATCTGTGACTTATTATAGACCTTGCTTTCGTTGAGTGCTTTACTTTGGTGTTGCCATCTACGGAAATGATTTTTGGCTCTCTGACGTCTTCTTTTTCTGCTGCTGCCGTCGGCTCTAACAATCGTATGCTTGGGTCGGAGGTTTTCACAGTATCCGTCGAATCGTCGTCGCCGTCTTTATCTTCCGTTGGTGGTTCCGTCGAGTATGGTGACTTCTCAGCTCTTCGCTCCTGGCGTCGAGCCGCTGTCCTGCCTTTTTGTTGTCTACTTACTCGGCTCTCTGGTTCAATATTTAGTGTGTTTTTTTCCGCTATTCTAGCACTTCTTTTTGGTGTCGGAATTATGATTTCGCCCGTGTCTGTTTTCGCGGACGTGCTTGGTTTTTCGTCGCCGTTTGCCATGGTATTTTATTTGTTTTATCTGCTTTCTGGAATATCGTCGGTTCAGCAGTTCTCTGGCTGTCACTGATCCAACGCTCGGAGGACCAACAAATGTCTCGGCAAATCCGGCTTGCCTTGCATGAAATACCAAAAAATTAATTTCGTTTGCTTACCGGGTTGAAGTACTTGCCGAAGACGTGGCAAAACTCAGTTTGCCTCTTTCGTTCTGTATTTCCACTAAACAAATAAACACCCATGTAGTCACGGCCTCTTTATTCAAAAGACAAAGTTCAGATCTCTTAGAATAGGCGAAAAGTTAAGCACATTCGTAAAGTCATTAACCTACTTTTTACGGACTAAAACACTATATTAACACAAAATAATCACCAAAGAAATTTACTGTTCACCAAATAAAGTCAGAGTATATCGCACATACTTCCCACCGCCACTGATCATGAAAAAATACACTCTTCCCTGATCGTATAAAAACACACTCTGCCCGCTCTGCAGCCGAGCATCGCTTTATATTCGCTTCATCCCCTCCAGAGCGCTACCCCTGCCTGCTGTCATCAACTAGATATATCGTCAAAATTTCTTATTATTCTATACTTTAAACCTTTTATATCTGTTACAAGAATTAAATGTTCTTATGCTATTTTTCTAATGACATTTCATAATAACTATACATAGTTTTTAATTACTTAAACATATTATAACGTTACTTTTTTATACAATAATGCATGCTTATAATGTTTCTTATAATAAACATAACATCTTATAATAACATATGGTTGTACACTTAAGCTTTATTATATATTTCTAATACTATATTATTTACTAAAATGCGACTCTCATTTTTAAATTGTCAAATTCGGTATTTGCGATGGAATTTTTTCAAGCGCACGTGCGTCCTTTGTTGCCTGGCACCGGGCGCCGTCGGCGCCACTCGTCTGAGTGGTTTCGCTGTTGTTTTTATGATACCTACGCATATTTGTATTTTCGGGTGGAACTTTTTGATTTATGGCTTTGTTTGTGCGTTGTGCACTTTATTGGGGTAAATCCGAAAGTCGGTATTATAAATGGAATTTCCGAAAGTGGTTTTATTTTTTTTATATTTTGCCTGAACCTAATGCTTTTATTTCCTGCCTTCCGGATGACTGATTTCGGCATGTGTCGCCTTGTCGTCGTTTCTTTGTCTGGTTGCAACAAGGCCTGTAAAGGATGTAATACAAATTCAAACCCCGGGTGTGTATAAAGTCTAGCCTACGTTGGACAAACGAAACTGCCCATGGCCACTCGACTGATAGAACACGTCAAAGATGTTAAAAACGTTCAGCGAGAAAAATCGGCGATCTGCGAACATATATTGGATAGCGAAAGTAAGTACTGGCTGTTGTTTCAAATTTCCATCGTGCTATCTAAGGAACAATTCTACTGTCCTCGCATGATCTGGGATGCCATTGAAATAAGAAGAACCCCGAACTTCAATAGAGAACTTCAGTAACAAACTCTTCTCTACGTGGAACCCTCTTCCTAAAATGCTCCCACCGCTGAACGCCGAACGCAAGTACGTAAGACAGGATACAGTGGGTATTGCACGATGGTTTTTAGAAATTCGCGATCTCCGAGCCTGTCTCCTCACCATCGTTATAATCTACGCAGTGACGGCAGCGGTATGCGGCCTACCCGCGAAACAACGGATTGACAGATCTTTTAGTCTATCCTGGACAACGGCCGCTGCAAAGTCGCCGAAACGTCGGGTGACATAAACTTCACGCGGTAAATTCGTTTTTATCCTATTTATCATACTCTAGTATGTATCAATAATTGTTTCAAAATGACCTGTTCTTTTGTCAAACCGCTTGTAAATGTGATTTACAAGGGCGCTGCCTTCTGGCTTTGTTAAAATCAAGTGGGCAGTCATTGCCAGATCACAGTTTATGTGCATTTCTACATTTGGTTAAATATTTCCATAAATTATTTCGCCATCTGCCTCATTTATTTGGCGGATTTGCATTTGACACTGACCACACCCGTCTATAAGAAAAACGCTTTTCTTATTTATCATCACCATAGCAGATTGCTTAGATGTTATTATTACAAAATAGCCATCGCTTTGACATGAACGATTGTAAATTCAGACTGAATCATACGGATACCCAGATAGAAGGTAGTATGATAACGAAAACGTATATATCATCTCATCCTAATAGCTCCTAAACTCCATAGACTAAAGTTCGGTGTCGTTTTAAATCATATTAATGGTTAGTTTGTATTACTCACTAATACAAATCACAAGTAAGCGAGTAATTCTGAACTAAACCAAAACATTTTTTAACTGAATTAAAAAAAAGTTTTAAAAAATATTAGGCGGTTTAGAGGATATGAAATTCCATCCATTAAAAAATGTGTCGAAAAACTTTTTATAATTAGAAAAATTACGTAGGAAAAAATACTGAAAATTCAACCACAAGTAATGCGGAGCCGATGGTCATAGCGAGCAGACACCACGGATTTACTGAAGACGCATCATAGCCAATGGACATGTAATTCAAACGAATCGATGCGATGCAGGATTATTGGCGTGCCTGACAAACTTTTGGAAGCGGTGTTTTGCTGTATTTCGATTTTGTATTTGATTGTTATTTCAAGACGATTTAAAAATTCATATCTTAGAGTTAGGACGCGATATGATAAGTGAACATTTGACTTTTTTACAGATATGACTGCTTTCGCACGCCTTGACTCCTTCCACACCTCTGACGGCTCTTTCAATAGTCTCTTTTCCTTTGCTGATGTCGAACGATCGTTTGTGTGATGTTGCATTTTTTTGTGCGCCGATATCCGAAATATTCAGTTTAGTTTAGATTTAGCACACCGTACTTAAACTTGCCCCTTGGGTATTCATAATAATCTAATTGTACGTTTCAGCTTGTGTTTCACTTGTGCATAATATTCGCGTTTTTGTTCGTTCGCGTAATGTATCTAATCTTTCCTTCTCTTTGATTTGACTGCATTTGTTTTCACTAAATTTTGTATATATTTGCAGTACCTATTTAGAATTATCTTCAACAGTCGAGAGGTTGATAACATTCCAGATCAAAAGCTGTTTAGGTATAGGTATATAAATCCACAAACAAATGTTTACGGCGTGTTCAGTGGGTATCAAGTAACCCTACGCCGAAATAAACTCGAAAGCAGGAACAACGTCATTCAGCAATCCATAACAAATTGAAATGAAGCCAAATGAAATTCACATTTTGAGAGATTATGTTATTTACATTATTATGCAGATCGTAGATAAAGATTATTTCAATACTGTTGCGGTCTGGACTGAATTTATTATAAGCGGTAAATTACTAAGCTGACAAATGACAAAATATTTCACAGAAGTTGCGGCTTACCGTCATATTGTTTTACGAGCCGTGCGAGCTGAATTTCATTGAAAAGAGATTTAATAATATACACTTTACAATGTTGGGGGATATGTTTTATACATATAAGATCTGCAGTTATTGGTCTAATTGATTTACTGTTATTACGTATATATGATACATGAAAAGAAAGAATTATTATATATTATATTGCGCATTTGAATCATATAACAATATATAAAATACATTATATCCATTTTTATTTTAAATTATAATATAATACTTACTTGTATGTATATAGCATATTTTTAAAATAATAATTATTATAATGCATACATTATTTTATTACATCAAGGTAATATTATTAAATACATTTGACACCCTTATACACCTGCCAACTATTCTACTCACTCACCAATTTAATTTGTATTTAAATTCATCCCCCGTTCACTCCTATAGCTTCCTCCCTCACCTGGTAAATTACATAAATTACCTAAAATAGAAACCCACATCTTTATGTTGTTTTCTAGTTGTTAACAAAAAAACCGTTGAGATACCCGTCCGAGCAACTTTTTCGAGAGTTCTCTGTTCTTGACTTACGGCAAACATTTGCTAAAACGATAATACTCTATTATAACAAACATACAGAATTGCACCAGCAAACAACCCATAAAATTATAACACGAGCGATAAGTAATAGTAACCACATAGTGCCCAAACTAAATAGTACCTTTGCACAGAGACATTTTCTATACTTGGCACCGTCGTTGTTCAATAAAACTAAAGATATACCCGGCTTTTATACTCAAGGCATAAATATAAAAATAAATATAAACAAAAAAAGACTAACCCACTGGTTGATCACCCAAGGAAGGAAAGAAACTGAAAAATTAATTTGCTTTATTCCTAGCTAACTTACCATTCCTAACACAGTATTATTCACCTACCATATATGATTGGCATGCTTTTTATTATTTATATTATTATTATCACATACCTTTTAAGATTATTTGAAATTTTATTTTTTACAAAAATTTTAGTTTACTTGATTTTATTTTTCACGGCATTCTTCAACGTATTTTTTTATTTAGCATTAGGCAGTACTTAATTATACGAATCTGAACCTACCTAAGTGCGGACGTCTCGTGCGATCCAGTTAGGTTAGGTTTAATTTATTTGTAACTGATATTATGTTTTTTTGTAAAATAAAAAAAAATTAATTTGAATATAATTTACCTTTTAATTTATAATTATTAACAGTATAATTCTTCTTTTAATTATCAGATTAACTTTGTAGTTATAAGTATCTAATACGATTATTATAAATTATGTGGGGTGACTCTTAAGAAACCTTTACCATCTATTTTTAGAATTATTTTATTTTATTCTTAACCGGCTGTCCAAAGTATTTTGTATTAATGTTTTAACAATTATCTATAACGTTTTCAAGGCAATAAACTTGATTTGATTTTGCTTTGTCAAAAATACCTCTAATTGTTATTCAATAAAGCAGAAAGAATTTTAATTGAGAAGTTTCACAGTCGGAAACTCGTCAAGCGAAAGGGAGCGACTATTCCGTTTCGTCAAAAGAGTATAATTTTGGCCAGATATATTTTAGACTTAGGCTCAGAAATTGTATAATAAATCGGAAGACGTTCATGGCTAAAAAGCGATAACAAAGACATAATTAGTTAAAGAGCTGTTAATCTCTTAATGATTAATGAATCTGAGAAGAGCAGAAACTGACAAACATTAAACAATATTTTGCAAACAATTTGATGTGATTTGATGTCATATTTATAGCTAATTTATACGGCTCTACGATCTAAGAGTAAGATGGTCCAAGTTAAGATGTTCTACAAGTTCTATTCATATAAAATGTTGGGTTCGTACTCTGAAATATAAAGCTATTAAATTAGTTTATCTACTGCGCTGATGTCATCTGACACTTCAATAAGTTATCGATAGTCCTGGAATTCCTCGCGCGATCAATATAATTTGATAACTGGTTTGTGGTTGAAATCGCATCACTTATCGACCGATACAGATCGGTCGTTCAAAGGAAAACATTCGGGATGTCGTTATAGGGATACTTCTTTACGGCAATATTAAAACTGCCGTAAAATTCGTTTTGACGTTTTAACTATACGACGTGCGTTGTGAGAGCTCGGCCGTAATTTTGGATTTTGATGTAATCAACAGTTCTATAATAACAAATTGTCGAGTTATGTAAGGTAAATTCAAAAAGTGAATGTTATATTTCATTTATGTATGAGGAAAAGAAGTTTTCTCACCAAAAGTCACTTTAATCGTCCACTTCAAGATTTAAAGCTATTGCATAGCTTTTATCGCGGCCCTAGGCCAGCGCGGCGACCGAATGAAGAAATTTCTTAACGAAAATGAATGATTTTAAACTGATAATTACGTCTAAACGAGTACTGCTTACGATTCAAAAAAAATATATGTTAAACAAGAACATTTTTCTAATATTCTTAGCTTTGAATATTTTAGATTTTGTTTATATTACATAGCATAATTAATTTGTGAAATTAGGTCTAACCGAACACAAAAACGACTACTACGCAAATACTATCTGGCGTATTATTATGAAACCTGCACCATTTTAAAGATAATTTAATTATCTATCTTTTTATCTACGAATTTTTTTGAATAATCCGTTTTTTTGCTTTATCGAATAAAAAATTCGTGCGCGGCGCTCTATCGGAAGACGTTTACATTATTCCGAATCATTTGCTTCCGCAGATGATTCGGAATAATTTCAATGTTTTCCGATAGAGTGCAGTTATCTGACATCAGAAAAAATAAAATAAATAAATAATTTTAATTGCATAAGTTGTTAAAAATGCTATGCAATAGCTTTACCGCGGCAGTCCCCGAGTGCCACACGTATTTTTTTTTACACAAAGAGCATTGGGACCTTTACTATGGGGAAATTCCCCATGGCGGACAAAGCTGAAACATACCTCAATTGAAAGCTTTTGACCTCCAGTTTTACTAAGCAAAGGGGCATTATTGTGGCGTATGGGAATACCGAAATATAATTACATTAATAATTCAGGTACGGTGATCGTATTATTTTAATGTTGTACTGTATGTAAATGTTTAGTACTGTATGTAGATATATTTAGTGTTATTTGATGACTAGCTTGATATATCGGATGAAATAGCAGACTGAAAAGGTTGTGGTTTATAGTCTTGTCAAGTTAAGCAGCACTCAAGGAAGACATAAACAAATGAAAGATGATAAACAAATATAGTCGATTATTATTCGTCATAATCTATGATTTTAATATTATCCAAAAAGGCAGCTGGCATAAGGTTAAAATTTTCTTCGTGTCTAGCCCAAGAGAGATAATATATCATGCTTGCGATATACGCACAACAACCTACTGTTCGCCGTCCATGAATACACGAGCAATAGTATCCCTGCAATCCTTCATATCCATTTCGCGTGGGATCAATTAAAATATAAGTATAGTATTGTCTCAATCGCACATGCCGTGATTGGATCGGCCTCCTATGAGAGTGTTATTTTCTATCATATCTGGATGTCGATGCACTTCAATTGAATATTTCTCACAAAGAATGCTGGAGAAAGGTTATGTTTTCTGCGCCGTAGCACAGATCGAGCACAAACAGCACAACGATTTGAGTTTTCCATTTCAACAGAGGTCCAATCGAATGCAAAATCGTAACAGTCCAGTACAAACTATGCCAAGGTAGTCGGTAATAATTCAAATAACGCAAAAGATAACAGAAAGGTTCAAATAACGCACAGATCGCGACGACAAACGACGAAGAACTGCGACCGAACAATGCGCGTACGCAGCGAAACCGGTTTTTTGTTACCTACCTTCTCCTCCTTCCTACCTTGTTGACTACCTTCTCCTCCTACCTCGGAAGCCTATCGGTGCCATGCCGAACACGTTTTAAATATTACAGCCTTTTGGAAAAACAAACATTATGATGTATTAATAAAATGGTAAGAGAAATACTAATTATAAAAATCTCATTTTCTCAGCTTTCCCATTAGTTATGGGAATAAAAAATACACAGTGGTAAAGTCCGTAACATTATCTAAAAACTTTTATTGGTTTCGTTTGTGTCCGCTAGTATTGCAAAAGTGGGGATAAAACGTTCCCAATGTTCTTTATTAAAAAAGGATATTTAGCAAACCATTTATGTTTTCTACACCTTAAAACTTTACATATATCTATATCTAGGTATAGTCGGATGGATCTTCTTGATATTTATTTCATTATTTTTTTTCCAAAAACTGCTACTAGCTAGCGAATAGAAACAAAAGCAACTGGTCTTTGAGTATTTTTAATCTGCGCATAGGCTGGCAACAGTGGGAATAATAATACTTGTTCATTGCCATTCGAGCCATGAAAAAGTCCAATACGTGGGTCATTAGGAAAGGTTAAATGCATATAATATATTGATGATTTTTAATATATTCCAATTACAACCTTGTTTACTACTCTCCCTCAGTTTCTATACACGAGTTAATTCGCTCAAACCACGATTTAAACCACTCGCGGAAGTCTTTGTGAATGTCATCCAAAGTACACACAAAAGCATATCCAAGTCTCGGAGCTCCAACCGCTGAAACCTCGGATTGAAAGCCTTGAAAAAGCTAACAAAGACTTGTACTACAAAATTGACACGTTGGAACGTCAAATAGACGACAGTAAGCAGCAGAACAATCAAAACAAACTGGAAATTGACGGCGTCCCTACATGCGATAATGAAAACCTTACGAATATTGTCAAAATCATTGGATCGAAAATCGGTGTCACTGTCAATGAAAATGAGATCACTACTCGGCGATCCCCTGGCAGATATAACAACCTCTTAGATTCTGCTACAGGGAGAGGGCCACTGCGACCGCCAGCTCCTACTCGACCACCAACTATTACAGTTGCTTTTTCTACTGTTGATCGGCGTAATGCGTACATAACAGCTGTGAAAAAGTACAATCGCAAAGGAGACAAACTGAACACTAGTGATATTGGTACCGCTTCTAAAACACCAATCTTTGTACAAGAATCGCTTACGCCGCGTCTGAGATACATATTTTTACAGGCGAAGAAAGCTGCTAAAGAAAAGGCTTATCGATTTTTGTGGCTGAAAGATGGCATCATTCGAGCTAAAAAGGAGGAGAATGGCCGCACCTTAACCATTAATAGCTTATTATCATTAAACAAAATGTGACGCATGAGCGTCAGCATTATTTGTAGGCTCAGAACGGTTTCTTTATACTCATATTTTATGTTATTTCAATATTCTTTACTATTTCATTATTTTATCCTATTCCAATACAATTGCAATCAATCACTGATGTATTGTTTTGACGCTGTAAGGATATTATTAACTTTTTATTTAAAATTTTCGATTGCAGTGATTATTTCTATTTCAGTATTTTTTATCTTTATGGCTTCTGTTATTCACCATCATGGAAATCTGACTGTTATTTTTAATTTATATTACAGTCTTACTATCGAAATTGTACTTTTTACATTAATTGCTATATTGGATCAGTATTGTGTCAATTTATTCCTGATTTCTAATTTACTTTGTATTTTAATGAGTAGAGCTAGTTGTATTGCCATTTTTATTGGCTATTCTGATATAATAACCTTGTTTTTCGATCTATATCGCAGATTTATGACTGCAAGTATGGTTATTGTTCTAATTAATAATTTTCTTCGCTATCGTTACATCATATTTCTGCTTTCGGATTTATATAGTATTTATATGTTAGAAGTTGATATTGCCACTTTTTTGTTTTTTTATTATGACATTCTAATCCTGCAATTCAATGTATATTTTAATTTTATAACCGTAGTTCTGATTATTGCAATGATTACAAATCGTAGTCTATACTGTAACAATTTGTTTTTGCATTTTAATTTATATTATGGATTATTTATGGGAATTATGATCAGTATAATAACTGCCAATTATATATTTTTTCATAACCTTATTTTTTGGATTACTAACTTACTTTTTATCTTTATGATGGGTACTATGACTATATTGTTATTTGTTAAAGTCTTTAAAGTTATTATTATACCTGCTAAAAAAACAATTATTACAGCAAAAGCTATAGGATGTAAGCTTAACATCAGATTTTTATTTGGATATCATACCTATTTGAGTTATCGGAAAACTATTTCTAAAACCAGATTGATTCAATTATGCTTCTCACTACAGATGTTTTTTGTTAACAGGCGCGGCTAATGTAGATGATTTACTAACCTTCCAAACCATTACGACGTTGCAACTTCCGGCATCGAAATGTAAGTCTATAATGTATGATGGATTAAATAGCCTGAACATATTTAGCTGTAACATTAGGAGTCTCAACAAAAACTTTGATAACCTGCTGATTTTACTCTCTACGATAGAAGTTGAGTTTGATTTGATAATACTTAGCGAATGCTGGCTGAAGGACAATGAACCCCATCATACAATAAATGGCTATGATGTCATTTATACTTGTAATAACAGGAAGCAAAATGACGGTGTTTCAATATTTATTAAGCAGTCGTTATCCTACACTTCTATTGAACCTAGGTTAATAGATGCCAACTGTCTTCAAGTTATTATAAACAACAGCATAGCAATCTTGGGAATATATAGGTCGCCTTCAAGCCGAAATATCAAGCCATTCCTTACTTCCCTCATCGAACTACTGGATAAATACAAGAATCAGGACTATAGGTACATAATGGGAGGTGATCTAAATATTAATATTCTTGATAATACCGACAGTCAGGTGAATGAGTATATATGCCATCTAGCTTAATACAATTTGGAATCGGCCATCAATAAGGTCACCAGATGTAACTCTTGTTTAGACCATATTTTTACATCAATTCATAAAAATGTCATAGGGATCGTCTGCGATAGTCAATTAACAGATCACTACCCAACAATCTTATCTGCCAGTTTAAGTAGTCATTTACATAAAACAATTCCACTTAAAACCATAACCTCCTTAGATAACAAGAGTCTGTCGACTGATATTGATCAGATTGAATGGAAGGACATGTACGCAATGAATGATGTGAATGTGGCTACTGACTTTTTTGTTCAAACTCTTGAGGCATTAATTAAGAAAAACACTAAAATGATAAGCATCTCCCATAATAAAAAGAAATTAAAACCATGGATAACCAATGGCTTACTTATAAGCATTAGAAAGAGGGACAAACTACATCGAAAGTTTAAATCTGATCCGGGAAATAGTCTCTTGCAACATGAATATATCCGGTACAGAAATGTATTGAAAATAATCATTAATAGAACAAAAAATACGTACTATCGAGTTAAACTAAAGGAAGTATCATCTGACGCGAGGAAGACTTGGCTGATTGTTAAGGACATTGCTTACGGTAAAAATACTAACGCCACGGAGATAAGACAATTAAAGGTCCATGGACTCACAATAACCGCCAACGATTTCAACAGACGGACTTTAGGTGATTATTTTAATGATTATTTTTCGGGAATAGGTGAAACTTTGGCAAATAGAATACTAACTGCCAATAAAGTCAGTGAATCGGACCTGTCAGATTTTTTGATAAACACAAATACAACTTTAACACGACAGTTATCCCTATCAATCGCTACTGTAGATGAAATTACTAAAATAATAATGAACATGAAATCCACTAAATCTAGAGGTACTGACTGTATTACCTCCCAGATTATAAAGGCCAACAAGAGAGTTTTAGTTATACCAATCTGTCACTTAGTTAACCTAAGCCTCTCAACTGGATGTTTTCCTGCACATTTGAAACAAGCTGTTATCTGTCCAATATTCAAAGGTGGTGCCAGGGACGATTGTGGTTGCTATCGTCCTATTAGTCTTCTAAATTGCCTATCTAAAATCTTTGAAAACGTAGTCAAACAACGTCTGTTAGCATTCCTTGAGGACAACGACGTCCTTACGCCTATGCAGTTTGGATTCCGATCAGCGAGAGGCACCCAAGACGCGATTGCAGCCGTCACTGGAGAAATAGTTAAGGCATTAGACGATGGAGAAAAATGTTTAACAGTATTCTTAGATCTGGCTAAAGCATTTGATACTGTCTCCCATCGTCTTTTGCTTACAAAACTTCAATTAATAGGCATTCACGGTACGTCTTTGCGATGGTTTGAGGATTACCTCTGTGGTAGATCTCAAGTCACTCAACTAAGGGATACGTCTAGTTCGAGATCAGGAATCAAATTTGGAGTACCTCAAGGTAGCGTACTAGGTCCAATTCTATTCCTTATTTATATAAATGGACTATCATCGATTCCGCTGTGTAAGGGGAAAGCCATCTTGTTTGCAGATGACACTGCCCTAGTTTTCAGAGACAGATCCTGGCAGGGAGTGTTTGAAAACTGTCAAATGGGTCTCAAACGGGTAAAAGAATGGCTTGACTGTAACCTTTTATCTCTAAATGTAGAAAAAACAAAATATATGACGTTTTCCAAAACAAGCAAGGGAATGCAACAAACAGCTGGACTATCCCTCATAGTACACACATGTAAGGACAGTCCATCAACTATCTGTGCTTGTTCTAATCTAGACAAGGTGAGCACGATTAAATACCTAGGCTTGACTTTGGACGAGAGATTGACCTGGTCTTACCATATCTACAACACAGCGGCTAAAATTCGCAAACTCATTCATCCATTTAAACTTCTACGTAACGTAATGTCGAAACCATTACTAAAAGTTGTCTATTACGCACTTGCTCACAGCATTATATCATATGGGATTCTTGGTTGGGGCGGTGCAGCACTATCACACCTCGATCCACTTGTTAAAGCTCAGAAGGCGCTGTTAAGAGTTGTCAACAAAAAACCGTTGAGATACCCGTCTGAGCAACTTTTTCGTGAGTTCTCGGTTCTTGACGTACGGCAAACATTTGCTAAAACGATAATACTCTATTATCACAAGCATAAAGAATTGCACCAGCACACAACCCATAAAATTATTACACGACCGATAACTAATAGTAACCACATAGTGCCCAAACTGAATAGTACCCATGCACAGAGACATTTTCTTTACTTGGCATCGTCGTTGTTCAATAAAACTAAGGATATACCCGGCATTTATACTCTAGGTATTAATATAAAAATAAATATAAACAAAAAAAGACTAACCCACTGGTTGATCACCCAGGGAAGGAAAGAAACCGAAAAATTAATTTGCTTTATTCCTATCTAACTTAACATTCCTAACACAATATTATTAACCTACCATATATTTATGATTATTATTATTTATGACTATTATATATTATTATTATTATTATCACATACCTTTTTGATAATTTGAAATTTTATTTTTTACTAAAATGTTACTTTACTTGATTTTATTTTTCACGGCATTCCTCAACGAAATTTTTTATTTAGCATTAGGCAGTACTTAATTATACGATTCTGAGCCTACCTTAGTGCGGACGTCTCGTGCGATCCAGTTAGGTTAGGTTTAATTCATTTGTAACTGATACTATGTTTTTTGTAAAATAAAGAATTTGAATTTGAATTTGAATTTGAATTTGAATATCAGGCATCATCCTCAAGGCTGTCAAAGCGAGTTCTTCTTCTTCATCATCATCAGCACGCATACGCCCAACGTTGGGCATACGCCTCTCCAATCACTCTCCATCCGGATCGGTTGTCCGTTTTCCTCATCCAGACTGGTCCAGCTGTCTCCTTGATGTCATCAGACCATCGGGCCGGTGGTCTGCCCATACTTCTTCTGCCTAACCGGGGTCTTCCCTCCAAAACGCCCTTGCTCCGCCGTTCCTCGTCACGTCGGGCCACGTGGCCGGCCCAAGCCCATTTCAGCTTGGCCACTCTTTGACCCACGTCGACCACCTTCGTGCGCTGTCTGATGAGCTCGTTTTGGACTCGATCGTGCAACGATTAGCCGAGCATGACTCGCTTCATGTTACGCTGCACCACCTTAAGCTCGTGGATTATCCCAGCAGTCAGTGTCCATGTCTCACAAGCATACGCCATAGCCGGTAACACGCACTGATTATACACCTTTGTCTTGAGCGATTGGGGAATTCTGGACTTCATCACGAAGCTCAGCTTCCTGAAGAAGAAAGCGAGTTCTTCGGAGTCCAAATTTGATTTTTTGGAATAGGAAAAAGTCACACAGAGTTAAATCAAAGCTGTAAGGCGGATGCAAGGCTCTAGGTCTAGAATGTAGTTGTTTTCAAAATCATTGATGAGAATGGCTTTGTGACGGCTCAAAAGGAGCCCACTCAATCAAGACCGTAGACGTTTTAGTTTAAACATGTTAAATACAAATGGCAAGTAGATTTTTCTGTATCACTTATAATTGATAGTTATACTATCTTCTAATAAAACTGTCGACACAAGGCAACTTGCATAAACGATGACAATTCTGAGTCCCGGTTAAATTTTCTTGGATAATCATCGGTGAAAATCCACAGACTGTCGAATGCAGTCTAATTTCTGAGTCATATAGATAGATCCATGTCTCATATCCAGTGACAACAACGAAAATATTGCAGTTTTCCATTCTCGAATTTAGTGATAATTTCTTTGCTCCGCTTATACACGAGACTGTTTTTGTTTTGCAGTGAGTGAATGTGGTCTTAACAAAAGCAAATATTTATGATGTGAAAGGGTTAATGCAGAATTTCATTATAGGTAAATCATAGAATCTTGAAAGTGTCTAAGATCTGTTTATGAGTAGATTTTTGGATTTTAAAACTTCGATGGTATTTGCAATGACTGATGTCGCTGGACGTCGATTTTCTCGTCATGTTTCAATGAAACTTGCTCACGTCTGAATTAATAATAATAATAATAATAATAATAATAATAAAACTCTTTATTCTTAAGAAAAGGCGAGCTTATTGCCTGCATGCAATATTTTAGAGCTAACCTATACTATTGTAAGAACATTATTTGCGAGTAGACTACATAACTTAACCAATATAAAGAGTACGACAAATAAAATAGAGGAGGATAGAAAGAAGTATATACTTTAATATTTGCCACATCAAAATAATCTAACACCTATAAGGACGCTAAAGTTTTAAAAGGAGGGGAATGGGAGGGGAAAGGGAATTTATCTGGAGGATTTCAAATGCTCTCTGAGTCTGTTTTTAAAAGTTGTTATGCTTGGCGCGGTTCTCACATTTTTCGGCAAAGCATTCAATTAGTAAAACCAACTGTGGGTTGGGATAGAGCAAGATCCCCAAACCCTGATAATAATCGATATATCATAAAAATAATTGCACGAAAATCTCTATCTTTTATCTTCATGCCTAATAAGGGCACCCTGAAACCATAACCTTAACTAAAGTAAGGAAGGCCTATCGCCAAATAGCTTTTTAAAAAGGGACTCAAAAACGACATCGTAATTTGAGGTCCTTCTAAATTCTACCCTCCCTAGGCAAACTTTTCAAAAAAAGAGTTTATAATCAATTATTACCATTCTGTTTCACTAGCTTGTCTTATTATTATCCCCCCCCCCCAAGGGTCTTATTATTACCGTTAGGTTTTTATTATTGTTGTTGTTGTTATTATTATTATTCTAATAACAGTATACAGTAGGAGTATTTTTATTAAAATTTCCTACTAAATATTCATGAATTTTACTGGTTCAGGTTTACTGATTATTTTTGTTGTTGTATTTGTCATTTTCAAATTGTCTCTAACTGTTGGAAAGCTGCAAATTGCGGAAAATATGATTCTTTATCTCTAAATCATCATTCAAGTTAATTGGTTAATTGGGTACCTATTGGTCATTAATATTACTTAAACATTTCTATAAATAGTTACATAGTTGGAATTCTTGAATTGATACAAATAAAACAGCTTTATTTAAAGTTCTTTGCTCATACATATATCTAAATGTAGAATATACGCATGCATAAAATATGTTTTAGATATTTTGTTATAAGCTTAATAATTTATGCGGGTTAGTTTTCTTCAAAAGACAAAAAAAAGATTGGCGAAATTGGGCGTGGATAAGGTGTGATATTTCTAAAACCATGTGTCATGTACATACTATGACAAAAATGTTATATATCCTGAAAATAAATGATGAAACAAAAAAAAATCCTTTTCTATTTTATTTCAAAGTTTTATTTATATTTTTATACCCCCTAAACGACCTATCTTAATATGTTACGAAAATTATTGTACAGCCGGCTGAGGGCCGATTTCGAGCTATTTGGAACGTTATAAAAGTGGTGCAGTATATACTCGTAGATAGCTCTATAGTTGCACTGCTAGGAATAGTGATCCTTTATTTCCTTTTAAATTTGATTTCTTGATTTGTATTTCAGCATTTTTTTTATGTACGTCTTTATTTTAAGATATATTTTCGGATTTTAGTTACTATACAGTTCCATTGAAAAGCAGCAAATCAACATATTTTTAAAATGGTTTTTTAAATTTCAATTAAATGACATAACTTTCAATTAACTTGCGTAACTGGTTTATGTCAAACTTCGTTAAGTAGTTTTTATTTCTAGGGCTAATGGCATAGCTCATCGCCGTCGGTAAGCATTAACATAGTTAACATTCATACCCCTTTTGTGAAAAACTGACAGAGCTTTTAGTTGATCCACCATGGTTATAATGTATCTTATAATAACATATAACTTGGGTAAACGGTACGTATGACTTGTAAGGGTACGGCAGTTATGACCGCAACAGCGCAACATCTCTATCGCAGAAAATCGCTGAAGGTTCAAGCGTACTTCTAACGAGACTTCAGTCATATCTCCAATACCGGAAGGCGCGGATGCCTCTGTTACTTCGAGCTTCTGCTGGCAAATTTCGCGCATCTAAAAGTATTCATAATGTTCAGTACACTATCGGTGTTTGTAATTTGTGAAGTGTTTTTATTTTTCGTGGAAACAATGGATATTTGCGTCAATTAGCCACAAATATTTTGGTAATTTTTTTTTTAGATTTTACCGGTATATATTCAAAGTTAATTATCTACTTACATCTTACCTAAGGTGTAGGGTCTGCTTGTATGCTTTTACTACTTTTAGAATTATAACAAGAAAACTTGTAAGTTGAGATCCAAACTTAATCGATAAAGGATTTGTCACCCCAAGACTTTCAATTCCTTCAACCCCTCTCCCCCCGCCGTTTCCCGCCATCCTGGGAAATAAATTTATTTTTATTATATCACATATCAATAAAATATTTGAAGAGCAATATTTTCATGTTTACATAATATAAGTACATAAGTGTTACAAATTAGCCATTTATAAATAATTTAAAGGGATATAATGATAACAACACACTATTTAGACTAAGATGATACTGTCAAAGGTGTGGATATACAGTAGAGTGACTGGGTTAAGATGAGCCATATCGTAGAAGTAGGTTTACAAAAAAAAGGTTTTGGAAAAAGGGAAGATTTGTTTTACATGACATTATTCCACACACCATATATATCTATATATATATATATATATATATACATATATATATATATATATATATATATATATATATATATATATATATATATATATATATATATATATATATATATATATATATATATATATATATATATATATATATATATATATATATATATATATATATATATATATATATATATATATATATATATATATATATATATATATATATATATATATATATATATATATATATATATATATATATATATATATATATATATATATATATATATATATATATATTTTCAATAATATATAAAATTAGATTCATGAAAAGTTACTTATCTGGGGTCCTGGTGGACCAGAAACATTTTACCGATAGTTAATGTCCTCTTTAAATACTTAGGGCAGCAGCACCTGTTTCCGCAATTGATAATTTATGATGTTCTTAGTTATTGCAGCCGAATTACTGTATGCCCTTGGATGTAATAAGTATAGGAGGATGGTTTCTGTAACAGAAATGGATGTTAGTAACTTATTTTAGAAGAAATTATATGATTGAGAATATTTCGACACAAGTCGTATTCATCTCCATGACATTTCTGATAGAACAATTTTTTCCAATTTAGTAAAAAATTGTTCTATCAGAAATGTCATGGAGATGAATACGACTTGTGTCGAAATATTCTCAATCATATAATTTCTTCTAAAATAAGTTACTAACATCCATTTCTGTTACAGAAACCATCCTCCTATACTTATTACATCCAAGGGCATACAGTAATTCGGCTGCAATAACTAAGAACATCATAAATTATCAATTGCGGAAACAGGTGCTGCTGCCCTAAGTATTTAAAGAGGACATTAACTATCGGTAAAATGTTTCTGGTCCACCAGGACCCCAGATAAGTAACTTTTCATGAATCTAATTTTATATATTATTGAAAATAATTTAAAAAAAATTACACCCTTAAAATATCAATATATATATATATATATATATATATATATATATATATATATATATATATATATATATATATATATATATATATATATATATATATATATATATATATATATATATATATATATATATATATATATATATATATATATTCAAATTGAAATTATGTTTATTACTAAATAAATGAAATGATAAAATAATGAAAGGGCACTTATCTGGTCTGTGGCGACCAGGAGCGACTCCACGCCTTTTTCTTCTCTTCTTTCAGTGTTTGCTAAGTGTTTCCTGCTGTGGTATTGGAACCTGATCAAACTGGCTTCCTACCGTCTCCTACAGCGGCAACACAACAATGCGAAAGACGAGAATGAATGCTGGAAAATAATAGGCGATTAGTGTTTCTTAAATATTAATGATTTTTATAAAATGTATATCAATATTTCGGCTCAGCCGTCGTCAAGATATGTGACATTTCTGAAATCGAACAATTCGTTGAAAATTTAAATTCAAGGAATCGAA